>JAJJHQ010009521.1:218889-231516 GCA_021223825.1 Drosophila ironensis | reverse complement strand
TCCACAAAAAAAGAACACTATGTATATAGTATTCCCAGTGTTTTTCTTGGTGTTGGGGATTATGATTATCGGTGGAAGGGGGGGGCCTGGGGATGGGGATGGAATCGAACTGCTGCAAGCGATTGACAACGTTCTAAGCTGTCTTGGCGCGCCAACTTTCCATTTTGTTTGCGCATGTTTGCCCTTTTTCTTCGCTTTAATTGAAAAAGTCACATTATTTATTCACTCGAGTGAATTTTGCGCTTTTTTTCGCTCTTGTTGCGCTTTGTTTTGTGGCTTTTTAAGGTTTAATGGCCCGCTGATAAGCGTAGCCTTGAACTTGCTGTCGCAGCTGCCGCGGCTGCCTCGGCTCCCGGAGCTTGCAGCATGTGCAGGCCCAACAACAAAAGTAAACACACACCAAAATAAACACCCAAGCCAGAGCCCAAGCAGAGCCCAAGCCACCAGCTGCAGATGAGACACAAATTCGCCGTCTAAGCATAAATATTTGCCCAAAGCTCGCCTCGCCGCGCCTCGCCTCGTCCGGGCTTTCGGTTTCAGCTTCCCGCCAAAAACCCAAGAACCAATGGACCGACTCGCGAGATCTGCTCTATATTTTCATGTTTCTGCCTCTGTTTTTATTTTTATTTTTATTTTTATTTCAATTTTTATTTTTATTCAGGGGCGAGCAGTGAAAAATTTCCACTGCCTCCTCTGTGTTTGCAGCACAAACAGCCGAATAAAAAGCCAATAAAACGCTTATCAAAGTTTGAGAACAAATAAACAAACTGCAAAGCCCCACCAGGGCAGGCCAGGCGAGGCGAGGCGAGGCAGTCGCCCGAAGAAGAGGAATTGCATCCGCGGGATGCGAGTGCAACTTGTTGAGTTGCTGCTGCTGCTGCTGCTGCTGCAATGGAATGCCATCCAACGGGTTTTAGAATGGCAACCCGAGCGCGCCAGCCAGCGATTGTTGGATTGTTGTTGCTGCCATAAAAATAACGAACAAGTCATTTGACCATGTCGCTCGGCTGGACCAGCAAACAGAGCCCGAACCCCGAGCCCTGGGAGCGAGCCCGGAACCGAGCCCTCACAGATTCTATAAATAAACCAAAACAACCCAAACAAGGAGGCAGGACAACGACCAGGAGCTGCAGCTTCTTCGCGGAAGAGAAGACCAAGCTGCGGTGGAAACTGCACTTTCAGGCGCAAGGCCGTCGCGCGGAAAACCCGCCAGAGGTGTTTGAACCGAGCCCCCTCCTCGCATTCTCGCATCGAGTTGGCGAGGGGAGCTATTTTTGGGGATCGAAATTATAGCTGCCGAGGGGGAGCCGTGGCTGGGAAATACGACCACCAGGTGAGGCATTGTTCCGGCCCAAATTTGGGTAACCAGACGCCCAGACGCAGCAAAACCGGAGAAGTGAGCGAGGGAGCGAGGGAGCGAGCGAGCGGCATCGTTTGATTCTCCGCTGGGACAGTCATAAATCCCACTGAAAATGTGTGTCACAGATGAATCGTTTGACCGGCGTTCGCTGCCAATTCCTCCTCCCCGCTCGGTTGCTCCGTTGCTCCGGCTTCTCAGTTTCAATTTCAATTTCATTAATTGGAACCCCTTCAACGGGCACCATGACGTAACACGCGCTGGCCCGCTGGCTGCCTCATTTGAATTTGCCACAAAAAAAGGCGCTGGCGCTGGCGGTGGCGGTGGCGGTGGCAACCGGAATAGAGAGACTGCAGAGAGAAATGGGACCACGGGGACAGTCAATAAAAAATAGTCACCCAGGTAGGCCAAACTTTGAGATGGGAACGACGAGAGCAAAGAGCTAGCAAGGGAAGCTCCCTCCCGGTACAGTGGTTGCTGGCTATCGCAAACTTGAGCTGCAGCTGCAGAGGAGCTGAGAAAACTCTGGGTTTCCCCTGTATTTGTTAGTCATAATCATTTCCGGTTGGCTTTTTATGCGGGCGCTGTGTGTGCGCGCCTCCTTTTATTGTTATTATTGTTGCTTGTTGCTGCTGCCCCCCGCTTCCCAATCCCCCCCCCATCCCGGGCAGCAAAAGTTTATTGCCCTCCTGGAGCTGTCGGGCGGAGGATTTGGCGACATATTGACTGCACGCAAAGGATTTTTGAATACAACTGCTGGGCCACAACGCACAGAGAGACAACTAACTACAAGCCATGTTCATAGTCATGTGTGCGTGCTGGTGCAATAAAAAAATATATAAAAACAAAACAAAACAACACAACACAAAAAACAGGCATTGTCCTCGAGGCACATCTTTGCTTCCTTCCTCTTATTGCGCCGGCCTGGTGGCTCGGTCTTCCTTATTTTTGCCCGCGACTTCCTGGCGCTATTTAATTTCGGTCGTAAAGCGTCAGGCGGCACAACAGCCCGCCAAATGTCCTTGGCACGTGCAGGCACCCACCCACCAACAGTCCTAAGTCCTCAGCCCTCAGCCCACCCAGCAGCCATAAAAAAAAGAAGGCCAAATGGAACGCAAGGTGCAAAGCCAGCCAGAGAGTTATGAATCAGCCCTGGGGAACGGGAACGGGACTGGGACCGGGACTACAGGACATCGCAGGACGTCCCTTGCGCTGGCCAACAAGTTGAATGACCCAGTTCGCCGGCCCGATATCGTGTTACGTCCAAAATAACCCCCCAAAGGAAGGAGAAGGAGCCACTGCCGGGACAGAGCTGAAGACCTGGCTATTTCAGTTGAATACCCTCAGCCAGCTGCGACTGCGCAGCAGCAGTCCAAAGCAGCTGCTGTCCAAAAATAAATGTGTAATTAAAAATAACACGATGGCAACGGCAACGTACAGGAGACGAGCTGTTTTCTTTCGGGCAGAGGTAAACACGCAGCAGCAGCAGCAGCAGCAGCAGCAACCCCCAGGAAAGAGTCTGGAAACGAGTTCGAGAGTTCAGTGGCCCAAAAAGAGAAGAGGAGTCGGGCGGGGGGCGGGTGCTTGGAAAACGCTTAATATCTAATTTACAGAAGCGGTGTGGTGCGCTCTGCGGCGCAGCCTCCGTGGGGCAACAAGTTGCCTCGCAGCGCGTGGGTGCCGGGGTGCCGTGGTGCCTGGGTGCGTTGGTGGATGCAGAGCAACAAGAAAGAAAGAAGACCCCACTGGCAAGCAAATGTATCTATCGGATACATATTTGTGTATCTCTATAGCCATAAGTAGAGTGCTTCCTGGAAATCCACAGCTGCCACTCTCTGACACTGAGACTGAGACTGAGACAATGACGTCTGCGCGCAGGATTATCTGCTGGCGAGCGAAAGAGACGGGTGGGCAAACGCTCTAGCACGTGTTGTCGAGAAAAATCTTCCACTGCCAGTTCCACAAACCCATCCACCATCCACTATCCACCATCCAGGTAAGGGAAACCTATCGCCGCCTGCCCTGTGTTGCCTTGCTTGTTGTTGCCAAAGATGATGAAATAGCCGAAAGGCCTAGGCACATTTTCCTATTTCGTATTTCGTATTTCGTGTTTTGTATTTTGTATCTCGTAGGTTGTAGCTCGTAGCTCGTAGCTCGTTCGGCGTCAAACAGACGCCTGCCTGCGTCGTCGTGGCTGTCGTCATTGAACGTAACAACAATAAACCCGAAAACGAAAACGAAACAAAAACAATGCGTGCCAGGGGGTGGGTGGGCGATAGGAAGGTGGAAAACTGCTGCGTTCATCGTGAGAGTGCGTAGGAAATGGAGCCCACAAAATATTTCGAATCGGGCTCCCCGGCCTTTCAGTGCATTGGATTTTCAATGTCAAAAGTGCAAACTAATTTCTCGTATATTCAAATTGTTTATCAATTTCAGGAGCGCCGAGAAAAACACCCGAGAGCGTCGCACGCGTAGTGGAAAATAGTGAGTGGCCGTGTGCGCGTCTCTATTTTTATACAACTTGACTTTGTTATTATTGCCTTTCGTTTAAAATGCAATTAAAGTGGCCAGAGCGCCGCTACACTGGCAGAAAATGCACGGATCTTTTGCCCCCAATCTGTGCTAGTCATTTTCCCTGTCAAGCAAAACCATAAATACATTTGAAATGCCTTGAATTTGCCATTATCGGCTGCCGGGTAATGGCTTTTTGAGGAGTGTTTGCCACGGCTTGGCCGGGCTTATCAAGCCAACTTTGGCCTGCAAGTGCATTCTGATAGCCACGCGCCACTCACGCCCCCGCACCGCCCTGTCGCCCTGCTGCTGCCCCAGTGCTTTGTGCGTGTTTTGCTGGCGCTTGCAGTTTCTGCGACACGTGTTCTGCCTCTGGTTATGGTTCTGGGTCTGTTTCTGCTGTATTGATTTGCTGGTGTGGCAAAATCATTGCCACCCATCGCCTCCGCCTCCGCCACCGCCCCCACACCGCCCACGAGCAGCCGCTGCCGCTGCCGCGAAACAACTGTGAAAATCTTTAAGCAAATTGGCTTAGCACAAATAAACAACAAGGTGGCAAAATAAGTCGGCACAAATACAAATACAAATACACACACTCTGCGCTGTGTGTTGGGGGACACATTGTTGGCCTCCTCGCTAGAACACTAGAACAATGCCACTAGGCACTAGAAATCCAGCCAACGCCAGCAGCTGCTTTCAGACCTGCTCGCCGTATTTGCCGTCAAATGGAACTGCAATATCAAGTGGCCCAGTGGCGGCGGGGTGGAAAACAACTTGTGGCCCAAACAGCTGATCTGAGCTGGGAACGGAGGAGCAGGACCGGGAACGGGAACGGGAACGGGCCTGTCGCTTTCAATCGATAAACAACGAGCCAAGCGAGAAGTAAAACAAAAGCACTGGCGACAGCAGAGCGAGCGCGTTGTTATCGCCAAACTGATAGCAACAACCACGTCCGACTTTCCGACTTTCCTCCAGCATTATCCGGCGGTTTTGTTTGGTTTGCCGATTGCGTTGCCACTCGCTTTGGCGTTGGCGTTGGCGTTGCCGCTGGCATTTGCGTTGGCTGCTGACGATGATGAAATTGCCAATAACAAAAGGGTCACGTGAGCGACCACTGACTTTGGCCACTCCGCCCGGCCCCATCCGCTCGTCCGCTGGTCCGAGACGTCCGACGATCGTCCCCCGGCCGCTGATAAGCCAAGCTCGCCGGCGACTGCTGCACCCATCCCCCTCGAGAGGCTTTGTAAACCCGAGCCGTGCCGTGCCGCGCCGCGCCGCGCCGTGCCAATTTCGCACATAATCGCACACAGAATGCTTTTCGGGGACCGAGCAGGTGACAGACAAGGCAGCAGCGCTGGCAGCGCTGGCAACACCGCCGGCCCGGCGTCTACGTGGCGACCGCATTCCCGCACTGGCGCCAAGCAGAGGCCATACGAGTACAGTGGGCGTTCGCGCGCATGAATGCCGCACTGGGGCACTGGGGGGGAAAGTGAAGTGAACTGCTGCTCCTGCCCCCCATGTCCTCCCATATATCTGCATATTACCACACGTAGGTAGGTGTAAAGAGTGGGCCAACTTACTTGCATACTCGCGGCGCGAGTGTATGTCCACAGCCAGGTAAACCATGCTAAAGCTGCCCTCGCCGATGTACCGTCCGAAAATGAAGTCATTCGGTGACCTTCTGGGCGCTTGGTTCTGTGCCTGCTGCTGCTGCTGTTGCTGCTGCTGCTGCTGTTGTTGCTGCTGCTGATGCTGCTGCTGCTGCTGCTGCTGCTGTTTAGGCTGTTGGTGCTGGAGCTGCTGACGCAACTGCTTCTGCTGCTGGTGCAGCATATCCAGAATCTCCTGCTCGTTCATGCCATGGTGGAACTGCTGCCGACAGCACAACTTGCTGCACTGCGGCGTCGTGGCCCCCGACGAACTGTTGCTGGCAACCGCCGCCGCCAGAGGCGAAGTGTGGCCTGCAAAGTGAGGAGAGTGCGTCGTTAGTGTTGTCACCGCACCCGCAACATGTTGCCAATAGAGCCGAGGGAGGCATCTCCTCCTCCTTCTGCTGCTGCTGCTTCTGCTGCTGCTCGTTTGCTTACCGTTTGTCAGATACTTGTTGCTGCTGCCGTAGCGGCTGTTGTTGTTGTTCTCTGTCGTTGCCGAGGCAGCTCCGCAGCCGCATGTGTGGCCGCCCGGCTGCTGCGTCTGCTGCTGCTGCTGCTGGTTGACCCTTTGCCGGGCTGCCGCCGAGGTGGCCATGCCGACGACCACGGCCAACTGGAGGTCCAGCAGGCTGGGCTCGTTGAGGGAAACTGGAGCTGCTGCCGCCGTGGCTTTCTCCTTGGCCATAGCCGGCATGTTAGCCGCTGATGCCGCCGTAGCTGTGCTGGCAGCAATGTTGAACTGTTGCAGAGGCTGCTGCTGCTGCTGCTGTTGCTGCTGCTGCGCCTGCTGGGGCGACTCAATGGTGTTGCAGCAACTGGTGCTGCTGCTGCCGCTGCTGCTGCTGTCCGGTGCGGACGCTGAGGCGGCTGCCACCGAGACGACGGTTGCCGCTGCGATGCTGCTGGCGCCGCTGTTTGGCGATTGGAGCTGCTGCTGAGTACTGTTAATCTGCAAGGCGAAAAAAAGCGTTTTTAGGTGGTTAGAAACGGCCAAAATTCATTGATTTGCAAGCAATTTGCTCTGATTATAATTTCTAATTCTTGATTCCAGTTTATGAGGCTATAATGGGGTCCACATGCCTGGACTTTGGCCTTAGGCGCTGCATTTCTCCAGAAAAAAAAAGCGAATTCGCAGTGGGAAACCAATCAACTTTAACCCAACTTCCCCAACACGCAATAAATTAGGTATCTGCGGCGGCTGCGCAGCCAAGGCTTGGAGGCTCCAAGCGGAACTCGAGAACAGGTCCGAATCATAACATAACAATACCTATACCTATACCTATACCTTGGCTTGGCTTGGCTTGGAGCGTACGAAAAAGCGTAGAAACAACAACAAAGTCCGTCCGCCCATCGATGCCCGGCCGCCATTGACGTCAAGTTCATTGCCGTGCTTTGCCGCCGTGCTTTGCCGCCGTGCTTTGGCGTGCTTTGGCGATTCTCGCTCTACGCTTCGCTTTGTGCGACTTTGGCTTTTCGGCGGGTTCAAGGACTTGAAGCATAAAAATATAATAAAGTTCATTGCCACCTGTTTACACTTTTCTATTAGAAGTTTATGCTGGACTTTGGCAACGTTTTTTGTTCGCTTTTTTTTCGCTCTTCATTAGGCGAAACAAATTTCTGTGGCGTGATTTCTCGAGGCACTAAATTCGAAGCCTCCCCGGCGGTGGAGAGTGCAAATCAGGTGAGGAGTTGAAGAGTGGGGAGCCTGCTGCTGGCTGCTGCTGATTGGATCAAATCAGATAATAAACTAAATACGCCAACCCAGATTATTAAATATGCAACAACAAGAATGGAGCCAATGGAGCGCTGCAGACACCATAAAACTAACCAAACAAACGAAATTTAAATAAAAATCAAAAAGCCATAAAAACAAGGTGAGCAAATGCGTCAATGAAAGTTTCGGCTTTTCAGCTGTTGCTAATTTTAGATCGCCTCGGCTTGGCTTGTCTTGGCTCGAGATGTCTATTGATATTGAGATACAGATACAAGTGCTAGCAGGTCCAAGAAGTCCAAGAAGCTCCAAGAAGAAGGGATTAAAGACCTGACCTAAGAGCAGGGCTGGCAGCAAGCTGGTTGCAAGGCGATCGATCGATCGATCCTATCTTTGGGAGGGGAAGACCCCCAGACACCGACACCGACACCGACACAGACACAGCCCAAGGGCCGGGCCCTAAAACAGGTGTATGTATTATCTCGTCGGGGCGGCGCTAGTCAATGAAAATAGTTGTTGTGGACGCCAAAGTGCGTCACGCACATCGGAATGCGGTTGGTTGGCTTTTTCAGAGACGGAGACAGAAGCCGAGGCGGCCCAAATGGAAATCAGTAATCAGAAGTCCGCAATCCGAAATCGAAATTCGAAAATCCCGCCGCGGTAGATAGCGGGCAGCGAGGGGGAGGTGCTGGCTAAGTTAAGACATGACCTCAGCAAGCGATACACCCACGAGACCCCATCCATCCATCCAATCCAAACAAAATAAACACTCGCTTCTGCGATATTTGAACTCTGCCGCCGCCGCCGCTTCGACAAACTACACAAAAGTTGCCAACCTACTTTTCGCAGATTTCTGTGCCTCTCTGTCTCTGTTGCCTGTTTTCTGTTTTCTGCTCTTTATTTTTATTTTGGCTAATTAAGCCGACGACGACGACGACGACGACGACGATCTGCGATCTGCGTCAGCGGCTCAAACTGGTCAACCGATTGGTGAATGGTAAGCGGCAAGAGGCAAGAGGCAAGGCTACGGGGCTGGGGGGCTGGGGCACAGAAAACAAAACAGGAAATACCCAAAATTCCGAATTGTATCGCGGGGGGGTCGGTCCATTACATCGGTGGAAGCCGAAGTTAAACCAGATTTCTTCTACCGACTCATTTGCATAGAGACGGACGCACATTATAATAAGTAATTCAACAGCAATATCTCAGGCGGATCCATAAAAATGCCGTGGAAAAATTTTGGGGAATCGAGAAAGTTTCCCCTACGATATAACGATATATAGAATGGGTGGGTATGTGGGTGGGTGTGTGTTGGGGGGGCCCCACAAGTGACACAGGTCCGATCCTCCGCCCGATGAGATGGCCGGGAGGGGGAGGGGCGATATATGTATGTAACCGATCTATAAACATCTCGTTGGCGGCGGCATCGCCGTCGTCTGCGGCGTCTAGACAAAAATGACATTTAAATTAATCTATTTTATTGCCAGGCCAACGCCGTTGGACGTTCCGCCGCTGCCGCTGACGCTGCCGCTGCCTCAGCTGCTGCCCCTTTCGCCGCCGATTTATATTTATAAATAAGATTTTCGTCTAGAGAATGCAGCCAATTGAAAGCAAAAATGCACCCCAGAGCATTTGATTAGAAATAGCTCGACGTTCAAGGTATGCGGCGTGCGAGCCAAGCCATCCAAAGAGCCAAGACAATGTATTCGCACAGTGCTTCTCATTAACCCTCCACCGCCGGACACCCGGCCAATTCCTATTTCAACTGCTTTTTTTCCTACTTTCAGTGATGCTATCGAGCTGTACTTGCTACCAACTTCCTTAAGAGTTTATTCTTTTTCGGATTACCAAGAAAAATTCAAGAAAACAACTTAAAAAAACGAGGAAAATAGGACACCCGGGAGAAGGTCTTGCCATACAAACTAAGCGAGAGCCAAAAGAACTATGGCCTGCCCACCGCTGCTAAACATGTTAATAGATGTAAATAAACTAATTATAATGTCAATACTCATATTTACCCTCCAAGTTTGCCTAGACTCGGAACACTAATGCTATAAGAAACACTATACAAGATATAGTTACTAGAAAACTCCCAGATACATGGGCCAGATACGATATAACCGCTGTATCAAATCCAACACTAATTGGTAAATAAATAAATAAAGTAATCCAACTCGCTGTGGATTAGGAAGTACGCCCCCTCCGAATATGTTTTAAATTATTAACCAAAAAACTAGGTGTCCGGTGGGGGGTTAAGGCGAGGCGGGAAAGCCATAAAAGCGGTCAATTGGCTTTGCCTTGGTTGTCTCTGGGCCGTAAGCTTTCGATTGTTTTGGATTGCCAAGTCCTGGGGGCGTGGCGCCGCCCTACCGGCCATCGGACAAACAAAAAACAAACAGACAGCAATAAAAGATTCGCGGAAATTTTCGAGTCTTTTGTTTGTGTCGCCCGCTTTCGTATTTTTAGCCACTTTTGATTTTTATTGGCCGGGCCGGCGGCTAGCGAAGAGGGGCGGGGCGGGATGATAAGTTTTGGGGGGCCCGTGGGACGTGTTTTGTATGTTTTTTTTTTTTGGGACCCCTCCCTGCGGAAAGGGGGAAGGAAGATGGAAAAACCCGCACAGTACCTGCATTAGAATTGGCATCCCGTCCATTCCGATTGCGAATACGAGTGCGAAAGCGAGAACGTGAACGTGAAATTTGGAACTAGCTTTTGGATTTTCAGGCAAATTTTTTTATTTTTTATTCGCGCGCTCCCCCGTCAGCGTAGTTTTTCCGAGGGAAAAGGCATGGCCGCCTGCCTGCCTCCCAGGCTTTCGGATACATCGGATGCTTCTGAGTTTCCGATTTCCCGATTTCCCGATTTTCCGATTTTCCCCGTAGCACTGCGCTTATGAATGAAAATGCGCCAAGAGCGCGAAAGCGAATGCAACTGCACTCCCACCGCCCACCCTTACCCCACTCCCCACTCTTACTTCCCTTCCCTTCCGTTACCCATCACTTACGTGGCTGCTCTCTGGCATCGACGATTACAACACTAGCTGAACGCGCTGAAGAGAGCGGCGCACGGGAGCAAGAGCGCCAGCGCTCTCTGTTGTGTGTATGTTGTAATTGCGATTCGGGTACAAATTCCAATGGGCATACGTACGCACACTCGCACGCACGCACTCCGCTATCTCTGTTTCGCTCGCACTCGGTTGGTGGCAATAAAGCGCGCGTATTTTCATCGGGTGGTGGGGGGGCGGAATATGCCCCACAAGATTTTTCGCAGTGTGCTTGTTTATGGGCCCGCCTGGGCTTTTCACACTCTTCTTTTCGCACAAACAATAAATCTGAGCAATAATCTCGGACACAGAGATGCCGTTTCGCATACACAGGAATTCGCATTCGAACACTACGCAGTAGGAAAATTGATGCGCGAGCGAGAGGGGGCGAGACACTGTTGTTGCTGCGTAGGTGTGGGTGGGTGCCACTGGCGTGGCGGGGGGGAAGAGAGTAGTGTTGTGATAGGAACTGAACTCTTCGTCTTCGTCGCCTGCGTCTCTTTGCTGCTGCTTGCAAAACGGCAAACAGCAAACGGCAAACGGTAAATGGTAAACGGCAATGCTTAACACGAAACGGTAAACGTACTCGCTGCTCTCTCACTTCCACTTCCACAGCAATTGCAATGCAACATTAATTTGACTACAATACGCTACGATACGATACGATACGCTACGATACGATACGAGATAAATGAAAACAATCGGTTTTGTTTGAACACAACACGTTGCCCGCTGCCCGCTGCTCGCAGCTCGCAGCTCGATTTTTATGTAATTTGCGTTTGGCCTTTGGCGGAGTATTATCCAATCGCTCTCTCTCTCTCACTCTCAGCGAGCCGATTTCCCGAGCAAATTTTCCACCGCGCACACGTCCGCTCCGCTCGGAGTGAGAACATAGATTAACATGGGTGCTCTTCGCCTCGAGTGCGCGCCTGCCGACCGCCCGCCTGACGGAGAGTGAGTCGGTCAGGTGGCGACTTTTGGGGCCTCGCGCCCGGCCCCAGAGATGGCAAAGGCGCACACTTGGTCAGGCCCCAAATGCTGCGCTGTTACTTAACAGCGCGCCGGCTCTCTTCGCCGCCGCTCTTTGCGTGCGGCTAACAGCGCGGCCTGTATAACAGATATTGTATAACGAGTGCTGGAAAATGGGGCCAAGCAGCGCAATTTTTTACAAGGCGAACAACTTGGGCGCCACTTGCTCTCCCGCTCCCGCTGCCGCTGCCTCTCTCGTCATCGCCATCGCCATCGCCTGGCCTGGGCCTTGTAATTGTTTGCGTGCAAACAAAAACAAACAACGCGCACAGGGCCAGGCGAAGAGAGCGCACGCTAAGAGCGACCGCATTCCTAACTGTAAACAAGCAAGAAGCAGAGCGAAGGCGCAGATGGGTGGCGGAGAGACGCGGTGGGGGGAGGGGCTGGGGAATGGGAATGGGAATTGGGAATGCGGCGCTGCTGGAAAAACTCGTTTTTCCCGCTGGAAAATGTGGACAAAAAAGAATTTCAGGAATTTGAGCGCCCCTAAGAGAGCGAGAGCCGTAGCGGGAGCGGGAGCGGGAAGAGCGGGCGTTGTAAGTAAAAATAAACAAGCGATGTGGAAGGAAAACAAAAACGAAGGAAGAACGGAATACGGAATACGAATGCGATGCGAATGCGAATGCAAAGGCAGGGGCGCGTACAAAACAAGGAAGTGGAAGGAAAGAAAACGGCAGTAAAACAGAGCGGACACAACAAAATGCGTGAAAAATGAACGGGGGCAAGGAAAACTGAATTGGAACGAAGGAGACGAGACGGCAAAGGGGCGAAGGGGCGAGGGCAGCAAACGAGGCGAGAGAGCCGCGAAGGTAAATAAATATTATAGGCAAAAGCAACAATAACAACGCGCCGAGCAACAGACATGCAAGTGAAAGGCGTCTGCGTGTTTTTGTCTCTCGTCTGCTTCTGCCTCAGCTTCCTCCACTTCCTTCGCATTCGTATTTCTTCAGTTTTCCCTCCGCTTTTGTTTTTTGCAGCGAAGAGTCCGAGATGAAAGCGGAGATGACGGAGGAGAGAGCAAGGAGCTGGCCACACAAAATTAATATCGATAAGCAAATTAGTTGCTCTTTTGGTCCCACTAAAACAACAGTAAATGTGCAATCGAGTAGGGTCTGCCTCTTTTTTTTGGGTATATAAGGACCAACGCAACCTGGAGCAACTTCAGTCAGCAAACTGATCCGTTTCGTTACTCATTTTCGTAAATTTTTAATAAGTTTAAGTGTTTATAATAAGTTTTTATTTTATTTTTTTTATTTGGGGTTGCCGAGCAGATGTATGTATAGGGATCTATAACCCTTGCATCAGCACTTCTTTTTTTTTTTTA
>JAJJHQ010009521.1:0-216041 GCA_021223825.1 Drosophila ironensis | reverse complement strand
AACATTTCCAAATTTTATTATTTAAGTTGAGCTTAAGAAATTATTACAAATACTTGTAATAATTGAATGCAAACTGAAGTAATTAATACCGAATGCTCACTTTTAGATAAAGTTTTACATCATTTTATTTAATAAAAGCAACTAATATAATTAATTGCAAGTATTTTAATGTTTGAAATTGCAATGCCAACTTTTAGTTCAACAAAAGTTGCCGAATATGTTTAGTTTTATTGGGACATTTTATTGGGTTTATTGGGTTTAATTTGCAAATTGTATGCCTAAATTTGGCTTAAAAAAGAGCAAAATATCCAAAGCAATTGAATGCGTGAAGGCATAGAAAGTGCAATGCAAATTTGGTGACAAGATCGGGAATTTGTTTTTGGTTTTTTGAAAGCTGATGGAAAACAGTTATGTATTTCGTGATATTGTTGCTGTTCGGCTTTTTTTTTTTTATTTTTTGCAAACTTGTATTTGCAAGTCACGGTTCCGTTATTTGCCAATTTGCGTTTTCTCGCGCATTTGAATGCGTCTTTTATTAATTATTTATGAGCAAGTGACGCACTTGTTTTCCTTTTGTCATGGACTCGCCTTTTCTGCATTTCCCCCCCTCCGCACACGGACCCTGCACGCGTTCTTTTCGCTTTTTATTCGACCTGTTAAGGGAACTTTTGTGCCGCCCCTCCAGCACTCCTTCCTTCCTCAGCCACTGCTCTCCGAGGATCGCCAATGGAAGAAAAACAAAGCATAGCTTTTTCTGAAGAGATTTCCATTCCACTTGAACACTAACGGTACCCGAGCGTGCACCGCTGGAATTTGAACTATTTGGAGCTGCTCTCCAGCCCCCCCTCTGCCATACACAGCGGGATCGTACATTGATCCGCGCTCTTAAGTCCACCCGAAATACCATCCACTCGCAGTCCACACGCCGCTCTGCGAGATCCACCTCTCGGGCGTTGTTCTCTTGCCAGCGTTCCTTGTTTTGGTTTCGGCTTTGCTTTTCCTCGTTTCTCTCTCTTCTCGTTCGCGCGCCTTTTTTCGTCACCACTTGGCATGCAAGTGTGTGTGTGTGTGGAAATTCACTTGTCTGTCTGTCTCGTTTCGTTTCATTTCGTTTCGTCATAGCGTCCCCTCGCTCGCTCGCGCCCGCTCTCCTCGCGCCCACCTTTGCTGCTCTATTCGCATCTTTCTGTGTATCTGTATCTGCATCTGCATACCCTCACAAGAGCGATGGCAGGCCATAAACAAGCTCGCATTTTCTTCAATTTGTTTACCATGGAATGGCCTGGATCGAATGTCTACAATGCAGATTTCCCACAGATTTTCCTTTTGTTTCTCAACTTTAGGCATTATCTATATTTCAGTATGAAATATTCATTTAAAAAGCTGTATTTATTGGCTTAAAATTGGCTTTGTCAAAACAAGAACTATAAACAAGAACAATAAATATTCTGTTGTGCAAATATTCCCATTTGTTTGGGAATATTTATTATAAAAGGCTGTTGATATCTACCTTGATAGCCATCATAAAAAATGACCATTATATTAATTTTATTCAAACTTGGAAACTGCTTTGAAAAGTCAAGAAAGCTAATGGCAAGTGCATTTGAGTGTTTCAGTTGATAAAGCAGCTGAAATTGTTTATGCCACTCATTTCCTAAAACAATTTCAAATGCACATATGTACATATTTATTTGCAAGTCGACTATTAATATTAAATTATATGTAGTTTTTATTACCCGTACAAAAATTCTGTTTAAAAATTAACCACCGGAAAATACTTTTAATAATATTTCGATTAATTTGGTAAAGTTAAACGCTTGACTTTTATATAATAATTGTTAATTTGGCTCACGTAAAATTTTAATTTAATGTTAAAAATTACATCAAATCTTAGCATAACCAATTGACAGGACAATTATATTAACAGTTGATATATTCAATAATAATATTTAGTCCACCCCTGAAAGGGTATCAAAAGCTGTCGGTTGCGAGGGTCCCTAAATCAAAAGTACCGCAAGAAGGAGTGGGTGCAAAGGAAATAAAAGGACGCCAGAGAGCCGAAGAAGAGGAAGAGATCACTTTTCGGAAAGTTCGGTGCGTGCAGGAGGCAACTTTTTTTTTCCCGCTTTAATTGTGCAAAAACGCGCTAAATAGTAGTTCTAATTGTTAAACAAATAGTGATCGGTGTTATTGCAAATAGAATCGAGGCGAAAATTGTCGAATTACCGCGAAAATTGTGACAAATACAAATTTACGTCTAAAGGAGCGCCGCGTGTATGTGTATTGGTGTTCCCTGCTGCGCGTCAGTTTTTCCCTTTTTTCCCCTTTAGTTTATTGCAATTTGTGGTATTGTTTATTGCTAAATTGTTCAGCGAAAGTGTTTCAATTTGTGCGAAAGTTAATTTTATGCCCGGAAAGGTTGCTTAGGACTCCAAGCGGATCCCACTAGGAGGAGTGGGAACACTTCCAAACAAGGAAAGGTGAGCGAGCTTTATTTCATTTCCTATATTCTCTTTTCTGGTGCATTTGCAGAAGCATGTGATTATTACAGTTAGCAACAAAGCTTAGGTCCATTATGATTTTTAAACTTTGGGCGGGCAAAACCACAAAAATAAAATAGATAAAACTACAAAAAAAATCCGTATGTATATTTGTATATTAAATAACAAAAAATACTATATCTTAATATATAATTTATTTAAAAACAAAGCAATGAAAAATAGAAACGTGAAATTACTTCATAAAATATAATGATAAATTATCATATTAAGATTTTAAACTACTGGAAAATATGGGTTTTTAAAGCAATTCAGTGGCTTGAATTTGTTTTCGGTATGAGATGAAATCGTGATTAAATGTTTCTAGAAGAAAGTTCCCTGCAAAAGCTTTTTTTCCATATGTTTCATATTATTTATCGCATATGGATGTCGTAGCGATCGCTTCGGCGACAAATTCCTCGAAACGTTAGCAAGCCGATCCTAAATCAATAATCAAATTCTGCCAAATATTTCATACACCCCAGAGCATCGTGTTTTGTTTTAGTTTGGCTTTTGCTTTTGCCTTGCTCTTGCTTTTTTCTTTCCGCTTTTAGCATTTTCTGGCTAATTCGTTTGTTAATGAACAAACACACAGCAAAATGGAGATGCTAGATGCTGTGTTTTTGCTTGTTTTTGCTGTGCCTTTGATTTGCGGTTTTGCTTTGAGCTAAAAAATATTTGGGAAATTAGCATTTTTAATGGGCGAACTCGCCAGCAGAGTTCGGCGAGACACAATGTCGCCTCAAAAAGCGATGGAAACTTCGCTGGGCGGGGGGAGGCAGCCGGGCCGGGGGGCCGAGGCATCTACAAAAATCAACTGGCACATTTGCATACACATTATTCTCGTTGCGCCGCACGCTTAGCATAAAATATTAATTTCTCAAAACTCTGGCTCAAATCGAACTACGACGAGATAATTCGGTTGGTGTTCGGTTTTGTTTTGGCTTTCGTTGTTCGGGGGCTCCGGGCATTCCTCAGCTCCGATCGCCCAGCCGATCATTAGCGAAGACACACTCGAAGAAAAGTTACACATTTGACACCATATCTTCATTATCTATTGCCCGATCTTTAGAGAACTTACCACCTGGCTAGATGTTTAAATTTTAAGCTTAAACCAAAAGAATTATGTCCCTAGCTGCTACCATCTCAGAGAACGACGTGTTTAAAAATACAGACGGACATACGGGCAGACGGACAAGGCTAGATCGACTCGCTTGTTGATGCTGATCAAGAATAGCGAAGACACACTCGAGGAAAAATTACAAGTGCAAGTTACAGATTGACACCATATCTTCATTATCTATTGCCCGATCTTTAGAGAACTTACCACCTGGCTAGATGTTTAAATTTAAAGCTTAAACCAAAAGAATTATGTCTCTAGCTGCTACCGTCTCGGAGAACGACGTGTTCAAACATACAGACGGACATACGGACAGACGGACAAGGCTAGATCGACTCGCTTGTTGACGCTGATCAAGAATAGCGAAGACACACTCGAAGAAAAATTACAAGTGCAAGTTACAGATTGACACCATATCTTCATTATCTATTGCCCGATCTTTAGAGAACTTACCACCTGGCTAGATGTTTAAATTTTAAGCTTAAGCCAAAAAGAATTATGTCTCTAACTGCTACCATCTCGGAGAACGACGTGTTCAAACATACAGACGGACAAACGGACAGACGGACAAGGCTAGATCGACTCGCGTGTTGACGCTGATCAAGACTTTGTATACTTTGTGGGGTCGAAAATGCCTGCTTCTCCCTGTTAGATACGTTTGCACAAACTTCATATACCTTTTGTATAACTAGGAATACTACAAGACTACCAAAAGACTAGTTTCCCCTTCGGTTGGGCATCTTTCCCGGTGCACATTCGTGAGATGAAAAGGTAAATCTTAGAAACGTTGCAGCTTCCAGGGTCCGGGGGCAAGCCTCTCGGGGTTCACCTGCTCACCGGAGCTGGTCTCGTTTGATTGCTGACTCGACAACCGGTTTGGAGCCCTCCGGAGGGGAGCACTCATTTAGTTGTCACTAAGTTTGCCCATTAATAAAGGCCGGGCTGCGGCATTTATCGGCGGTATCCCAGAGTTACACATCAATCGACCCGACGATCCGTCCCAATTTGTTTAATTTATTACCAAACCGGGGGCTCTGGTCGCAGGCGAGGAGGCGGGAAAATACTTTGTTTTAATCAACATAATTGCCGGGGGAAATACTTTCGGTCAATTACGGAACTCAAAACATTCGAGACACACTTATCCTGCCCCTTGCTTTCACGACAGCAAGTGCTTGAAAAAAACATGCGGAAAATCCATAATTCCGTTCCCACGAAACACTTTCCTCGTCATGAAAAATTGATAGAGTTCTGTTTACGTTCCCTCTGCATTTTGATCAAATTCGATTATAAATTAATGCACATGTCGAACAGGGAAACAATTGAATTAAAAGCCATAATTTAATTAACACCCGCACATGCAGCCGGTGCAGCCGGTGCCGCACGACAAACAAATAAAACGCCAAACCCGCGGCCCGGGGACGACGGGGCATCGGGTGCGGGAAATGGAAAATGGGAAATGGGAAATGGCAAAGCCGGGCTAACAGCAAATCAACGTGCGCTTCGCGCCCCCGAAACGACGACCGAGACCGTGGGACTTTGGTGCAGATTGCGCATACGCCGCGTGTGGCGCCAGGCGCCAGGCGGCGTGAAAATGAAATTGGCGCCAAACGAATTTTCAATGGTCAATTAAAAAAGAAGCAGGCGCATGACAAAAAACAAAAAAACTGCAACTTCCCCTAACGGCGTGTTAATAAATTCTAAACGCTTGCCGCTCCACCGAGTATTCTTTGCGGAACAGGTGACTGCGGCTTAAACAATAAATAATTCCTCCTCGGTGGCGCCTCCGTGGCGGAGGCTACCCCCGGCTGTGTGTGCAATCCATTCCCATTCCCACGTTCCCATTTCACGTGCAACACGACAAGTGCGCCGTACATTTGCCCCGCCACCCTTTTTCCGGCGGGGTCGCCTAGACGCTTTCGCTCGCCCTGCATCGGGGATGAAGCTCTCGCAATGGTGGAAGCTTCCTCGGCACATGGGAGGGTGCGAAAGTGTGGCAGGGCATCGGCGAGTCGGTTCACCTGCGCCGTTGTGGCGCCTCCCCCTGGGCGGGCTTTTTTGTTCGCCGGCCAAAGCGCAATTGATGATTGCATGAATATGTTTTCCAATTGCGTCGCAGCGAAAATGTTTGCCAGAGGAAAATTGTTTTTCTATGGAAAAGGGGGACACTTTGTTGGGCTTTTGTAAGTGCTCTTCTTCTCCACCGAATCTTTGTTTCCGGTACAGGGATGCTAGGGGTTATCAGACCTACTAGTATCCCATTTTTGGGGACCAAGATCGGGCTGACTGCGCAGCAACGACTTCAAGTTCAGCAGCCTCGGAAAAAGCCTCGGAAAAGCCAGAAAAAGCGGCGCAGCAGACAACATGTGACCTTTTCGGGCGTGTGCCATATGGCATTTGCCTGTGCGGAATGTTCTGGGCCCTGGGCCAGCCTTTGACCTTTCAGCACTGTCCCACCCACGCGGCATAGACTCACTCACCTTGCTCATAGCCCAGCGCACCAAAGGGTTTCCGACGCAACGAACTTTTGTTACCGACTACGACGAATTCGCGTGGGGTTGGGGACGTGGACCTCCGATCCAGGACTCCGATCAGCTTCGCGCTGTTGCTGCTGTTTCTGGGCATGCTCGAGTGCAGGCGGCCAAGCGGGCGGCTGACCGACGACTGAGTTGCAGTTGCCCTGCTGGCAGCGCTTAAATAACACCGCCTCCAGTCTCCAGCCTCCAGCCTACAAGTGCGAACTGAAACCGAAACCGAAACAAATCCAGAAGAAAAGCTGGAACTAAATGTCGGCGACACTCCGAAGCTCCGAGAGCATCGAGTGCTAATAATATGCGAACCGGCGAACCGGCGAAGCGCCTCGGTGCGCCGCCCACGTGCCACCCGTCCACTGGCTAATGGCTAATGGACTATGCCCTTGGGGGCCGTGGTTCTTCTTGTTCCTTCTCCCCCACGCAGAGATGCACAGATGCACAGAGATCCTGGAGGATTTGAAATTTCAAGTCGATTGAAACGAGGCATTTGCCTGATGAATTGCTGACGCACTGGGGAATCGATGGGCGATTATATTGATCCCCAGCCGGGTTGCAGGGACATGCAGTTGCATCTGCAACTTCCGTTTGGACATGGCAAATGTCAAACTGCCAGCCATGAACCGAAACTGCCCCCAAATGGCAGCCTTTGGCCCTGGGATGTGGCAGTAAATGTGGCAAGTTGCAGCCCACACACTGCTCAATGCTCACAGCCGCCCACCAGTCTGACCTCTGAACCCGCACGAAGCCCAACGCCCCCCAAACGCCCACGCAACAACTGTTTCCTGAGCCACCCCACCGAAGGAGCGAAGGAAGAAACGAACGAGCAGCTGTCCTGGTAACCCAATTACTCAGATCAAAGGCGAGCTGGGCACTTTGACCTCGCACTTTCGTCCGACCTGCCTTTCTGCCTACAACTGTCGAATGTTGCGCCAAAAGAATGGTTTACAATTGCATTTACAAAGTTTCCTTATACTGATACCTGCTGGAAAGTAACCTAAGATTAGCCTATATCGTAACGACAACCGTAACATGCGAAAACAACCGAATGCAGCTGTCGCTACCGCTGACGTTATAGATGGGAAAAACATATGGATATTGGCCATAGCTTTCGCCTCGGTGTCAAGTCATGGCGGCAGGCCCGACACGTGTTGCCCCAATTGGAGACGCTCCCAGCCGCATCGAATGCGAAGCGATGACGCCGGCGACGGACACGCCAATTTCCTGGTCACAGAGTCACCATTCGCACTCGCTGTCGCGATTGTAAAGTTGCGTTTTGGAGCCCGCCGCCCCGTATAGATTGACGTATACGTAATTTGTGACGTCATTAGTTGAAAGTCGAAGCGGCGGCGGCAGCAGCAGCAGCAGCAGCAGCAGCAGCAGCAGCAGCAGTGGCAGCGGCAGAAACCGAACACACAGCGAAAAAAAACAAGCATGTCACGATGTCAGGCTGCAACAGGCGAGGCACTGTGGGCGGTGGTACATGGCCCACAACCTGTGTATATCTAGTATACCCCCCAAGTCGGCGGTATATACTCGTACACAACGTACATGGGCTTCCTTTCGGTAAATAGGTTACTACGATGCCGCACGAAGTTTTACGCTAGCGTGGGTGTATCCGCCGTATCCGTATCTCGTATCTGCCGCTCGTTCGCCCAGGCGTACTTCGGGCGGCGCGACTGCTGTTACGTCACTGGACTCGTCACTCGCGTAGTACGAAAGGCAGTTGCATTTATCGTAAACGGACGATGACGATGACGGAGCACTCTCAGATGCTCACCCACTCGGCCACCGAACCGGGGGGGTCTCCTCGCTCGGGCCTTATCCGTCGGATTTGCTCGGGTACATGGATACGGGTATATACAGCGCTTATTTACGCCGTATATGGGACGCGTAGCGTAACGTAAAACCTGAAACTGAAGCAGGACAACGTAAATGAATTTTGCATTGAATGATGCTGGCCGGGCGGTCAGAGGGGGCGGCCGGCGGACCACGAAAGCTTGGAAGTCAGGAATGCCCGGAGAGGGACACACTTTTGAGTGATTTCAGGGGCCAAGTGGGAGCTGGGCATTCGAAAATTTGCAACTGAATTTGGTTACCCACATTTGCAGGGGATAATCCTGGTTTGTCTATACTCTTTCGCTGCTTCTGCTTCCTATATCAGAAATATCAGAAGCTAAGTGCTCATAAATCATGCAAACGGATTATGAATACAGTCAACTGCGGCATTGTCCTGGCACTGCCACTGCCACTGCCACTCACTGCTTCTGGGGACAATAAAACGTGCTTATTCATTAGGTTACTATAAAAACGCACGCATAAGCGATGCCCGGCCGAATGAATAAATGAATAAACGGGCGGGATTCAAGCGCCCCAGCGACTCGGAATTAACAGGAAGCAACAGGAGCAGGCAAAGGACACTGGGGGGTGGTGGGTGGCGGGGCTAGGCACTTGCTACGTGAGGCATTCACTTGCCGCTTTTAATGCCTCGGATGCCAGGCCCAAGTATTCCTTAGAATGGCAGCGACCAAAATGTATCGTGTAAATATTTTATTGCACAATGTATCCACCAGACACACTTAACCGCCCGGAGTCCTGTGTACATTCTGCGGCTGGTATACACACACCCGCCCCGCCTCGCCCCGCCCCCACTGGGATATATATAGCCATATACCCGATTTCGTTTACATAACCTGGGGGTGGGCACTGTCGGGTCGGGTCGCCTCGCGATGTGGCAGGAACAGGGCCGAATGTGGAACAATGCAACTGGAAGTGGAAGTGGCAGACTGTACCCGTCCGTGTGGCCTATATAGGCCATTGGCATATATATTCCCAGCCCCAGATGCAACCCAAATACCTTCGTACAGTGTGTACGAGTATATGGTGTGTATAACATCCTGCTGCAGCATCTAGTTGAATGGAAAATCGCAATCCGTCGCTGCACCACTCGATAATGGCTAATTCCTGGCCTTCCGTTCCGGTCCTTCCGATGGAAATTTATGCGAGCTGCCTGCCTGAGGTCCTTCAGGGATCTGGTTCAGGACTGCAAGATTGATCGCACAATTGCGGATTGATGGAAAACAGATTGAATTGAATTGCGCGCGGGAGTGAGTTATGTCTTCTATGTTAATTGATTCTCGTTTGCGGGCTTGCCAAAGCGTAAAAGCTGCTTGTGGTTGCGCTTTTCCTCTTTCCCAGGGTCCTCCCTTCCCCAGCAGACTTGTGCAGGTAGATTTCCATTATTTTTCCAATTTCCCTGGCTCCAACCCGCCTGGCAGGTGTGATTTCATTTCAATTTAATTAGATATTTTAACAACTTCTAATTGGCTTTTACCGAGCTTCTCCCACGCTCCCAACCCCCTTGCTGAGCGAGTTGAAAGTGCAATCGGCAAGAAGTTCATAAAAGTTCAGGGCGGGCAGGCAAATGGCAATTTCGCCCACGCGTCGATGCCCACGCAAGGTTCAAGGATTCCCATGCGGTGCCCCTCTCCTCCGGGCTCTCCTTTCGCTTCTGGGTCTCCGGTTTCGGTTGACGTCGATGGCTCCGCAGCTCCAGCTGTTCCCTTTTCCGCATGTGGCGGTGGCAAGTGGGTGGCTGGGACAAAAATAGAAATAGGAAAGTCACCGGCTGCTCTGGGGGAGCGAAAAACAAATCTGTAATCTGCAATCAGCCAGAATGTGGGCGCCACCGCTGCCTGTGCCGCTGTATTGCTCATTATTATTAGTTCTAGATGCAAAATGATGAAAGTTGATGGCCGGGAATACATCAAATTCCTTGGAGCAGCTGCGGTAACGCAGCATTCGCACACATCCCTTCCTAGACCCGTTTAAATTGTTAACCCCCACACGTCTGGCGTTATTGCCGACTTGACATTGATGAATTTGGTGACAAACTGTTGCGGTTTATTATCGTTTGGCAGTTACATCGGGCCCCCTGACTACGGGTGCCGAAGTCAGTCACGTAATTTGCCGAACATGTCGCATCTGCAGGGGAGGATTGGCTAATGATGAGCAGGATGAGGATGAGCCCGCCGTAGCCCTCGCCTATGCAGAGCATTAGCATTCGCGTAGGCAGCCAGCCAAAGACAACCGATAAATCATTTTAATTGTTTCGATTCGACGGCGGACCATGTGTGGGGTGGCTGCAGATACATCGACAAGGGGACATCGATTGAGAATGCATCCGCCAATTTGATTGATTTGCCTATTACGCCAAAGCAGTGGGATTTGGGTGCCCAGGATATGGATACGAATATGTGGCAGGGCTAATACGTTTCTAGTGATGAATACCAGTCGGTGGGAGCGATCGGCGATCTCTCTCTTCGCCATTCTCTGGTAAAATGGGGTATGACGAAATCATGCCATGCTTCGCATGCTTGTACCGCTTGTTCTGGGGATATCTAAATGACTTTATCGAAGCCCACAAATCTCCCGCTGATCCCATTCCCGACTCACATCAGGTACGGCGCTGGTGGCGCTTTCGAGTCGTAAATCAACTCCTGCGTCCACATAGATCTTCCGAGGGGTTGGGTTGACCAGCCCCCAGGCCCGGGGTTCGTTCAACCGGGGCACGTGTCGCTTTTTTCCGAGCGGACGTCTTCCCTGGAATTAATTGCCCCGCATGGAGTTATTTTTGGACTGCTCGACTAACCTTTTTCGGCCGGCAATTAACTTGGCCGTCTCTGCGAAATTGATTATTATTGAAACATTATCCCCGGGGGAGGGCGGGGGATCGGGGCGCAAGTGACGCGCAACAACAGGAGCCGGGCAACACGGCAATCAATTTAATTGAACCAGAGATTCCGAGGCGATTAAATAGAATGCTACCACACTCTAAAAAGCCGCTAAGGGAAACAATAACACAATAAAACAAGTAAAAACGTTTTGAGTCGAGTGTCCCGACCATAAATACCCGGTTCTAAGTTTCCACCTGATTTTTAGGACATACATAAATACAGTTTTTCTCTATGTAGGCGTTCATACGGACAGACGGACGGACGGACAGACGGACAGAGTATGTGTATACACCAGACCTACGATGTCAAGATTCCTTTTCACTGTTAAATTCCGAACACTTACATGTCGATTCCCTTTTGTTTTAGCTATTCTCAGCTTTTAGTTTTTGGGAGTTAAAAGAGCTATGGAATGCCCACCGCAGGTATACACTTTATGGGGTCGGAAACGGTTCCTTTTCCTGTTACATACATTCATACGAATTCAATATACCCTTGTTACTTTTAAGAACCGGGTACAAAAAGCCGCAAAGGGAAACAATAAAACAAAGAGCTGCCTCAAGTTATGATTGAAAGAATCTACCTACCCAGCCCGAGTGTGTGTGCAATCACGACGGCCCCTGTCCGGCGAATCAATGAATGGAAATATAATGAATGGATGAATGAATGGAACGGCCTCCCCAAAACCGACGCCCCAGCAAAAAAGTGAAACAAAGCGAGAAGCGCCATTAGACTTACGCCTATCATTGCTGTTTTTGTTACTCAAATGTGCCTACTGCCACAATAAAATAATTACACTCAAGTACAGGCACAAATACGAACTATAATTCGAGCGCGTAATTGAAAGGCAAGATTTCGTGAGAAAAAAACGGGCTACAAAACACTTTTGAATACTCTTTTAACATAGTCCCACCTATGTTTGCATGGCGCTGATTGCCATTAATCATAATACAAAGGGTTGCCTAGAACGAGTGTTATGAGATGGACCCTCGAACGATGGAGATAACACCCTTTCCCCGAATGACCGGATCCTCTGGCGGTATCAGCTGCGGTTCAGATTTTTCCTCTGCCCTCCATCGGGGTCAGATGCTCAGTGTATTCACTCTTTAATGTCTAATCAGCGCGCCGGGCTCAATGTTCGCGCGACCTTCGCGGGCTGGCTTCTGATTTATGAATTTAGGATGGCATACAAGCAATTTAGTCGCAATTTGTGTTGTGTACACTGGAAAAACAGAGGTTGCACCGCAAACAGAAAATGCGTTGCGGTTTCTGAGCATCCGATAAGTGATGGCCTGTCCGGCCGCATAGAAATCAAAATAAAACACAACTCGGCGTGATGGGGACGTGAATAATCCATCGGCGAACTTTGAACTTTCTCGAAAGGTCAGCGTCGGGTGGGGGAGTGGGAGTGGTAGTGGAAGGAAGGAAAAGCAAGGGGAGGGGTGGCTTTGGGGCTTCTGAGCTCTCTTAATTAGCTGCCACTTAATGGTTAATTTTTCAAATGGATTGGCAAACATTCCCTTGTCAGTCTGATTAGCATTCGAATAAGCAAACAATTTATCCGGTGTTGTTTTTATACGCGGTTCTTAAAAAGCACCAGGGGTATATTGAATTTGTAGGAATGTGGTGGAACAGCGAGGAGGAAGCACCAACAACCTGGTCGATCTACCCATCTCCGCATGTCCGTATGTCCGTATGTCCGTTCGTCCGTCCGTTTGTCCCTTTGAATGCCTATATCTTGAAGACCCTATTAGATAGACAAAATATTTGTATTATATTTAAATGATCTATATTTTGCGATGCTTTAAAAATCAGCTAGAAACTGGTAACCGGGTATTTATAGTCGAGACACTCTTAGTTGTTAGTATTCCTCCAGTGTGTGTCTAGGGCCACTAGACGGCATTCGATTTAATTAGCGCGGATATGGGGCGTGCACCGTGGGATAATGGAATTGTTGCCATCGACTGGAATGAAATTAGTAATAAATGATAGATTTTCCGGGGGATGTGATGAGGGCGGGCGGGCACGCTTCAATCACTCCGCTGATCAGGCTCTCTCCCGCAATTCCGCTGTAAAATTAAGGGCTTATCGCCCTTGCCTGATTACAGTGTTTGTCAAAAATATTTGGTCAGCAATTAAGAGTGCCAGTTCGAGTTCGAGTGCGAGGCGAGGCGAGTGCAGTGCGCAGTTGAGGAAGACGAACGATCTGGCGAGTCAATTGCGACGCAGTTCTGCGATAACAAAGTGGAAAAGTTGGCTGCAGAAGAGCACTGCCCCATCCTCAGCCCCAACCCCAGTCGATGCGTCTGGGAAACTGGGGCAATCCCCGAATCGAAATGTTCGAAATGCGGTATCTGCGGAAAGACGGCGAAGGCCTTCCCACCGCGTTTAGGCCACGCAGATAATTATCTCCGCTTCTGGGCCCCCTCCGCCATCTGCGCTCCGCTGTAGTATCTGTATCTTTGTATCTGTATCTTTGTTTATGTCGCTACAATGACGCCGCAAACGCAGAAGAAGAAGGCAACCAAAACAAAGAAGAGAGCCCCAAAGAGAGAGCGCACGAAAACAAAGTGCGATGGCGGAGCAGCTGGGGAGCCGAGGGGGGGCAAAGACCTTATAAATCACACGAGCGTAGCATGACTTGCCATTATCCACAGGGGCCCATCAGGGGAGGTGGTGGCTTCAATTTAGATACATCGCCCGCCCGCCACACAGCACAAAACTTTGCCCAAATTCGTCGATGATTCCCATCAAGATCGGAGTGATGGGAAGAGCTATGGGAAGCTTGATGGACAGATTGTGGTGGGAGATCACCTTCGTAGTTTATCGTCTGGCAAAGCCTTTCGCGCCGCACTATGAACCTATGGGGCAACCTCTGGAGAGCCCCAAGATCGAGCGCCACTTTTTCGTGCAGTGCGCGCGATCCGTCGTCTGGCTGTGTATCTCGAACTAAAAATAGTCTAGGTGCCTGCCTGCTGCTGCGATCGGTCACAAGGTGTTGTTGTTCCGTGGGGCGTGTTTTTGTCGTTGCACGCTGGTGATGCAACAGCCGTGGCCACAATCGCAATAACAGCATCACCATCGCCATCGCCATCACACAAATAACAAAAACGACGCAATTGCAACGCCAAAGTCAAAGCAAAACAAAAGCCCCAGCCGGAGATGCTTCTCGGCCGAAAGGGGGCCGCACTACACTCGTAGTATTTGCTCTTCCAACCTGGTTCGGTCCAG
Organism: Drosophila ironensis; assembly: GCA_021223825.1. Lineage (NCBI taxonomy): Eukaryota > Metazoa > Arthropoda > Insecta > Diptera > Drosophilidae > Drosophila > Drosophila ironensis. The sequence goes on along the minus strand of JAJJHQ010009521.1, from coordinate 201,892 downwards.
TTTCCGCCGCCACAAATTGGCGAATTTCACAAGACGGCAATTCGCGCCTCCGTCTCTAAATTGAAGATACAAAGTCACCAGCACACCGGATCTAATAAAAGTAAAAATAGGTAGAACGCAAAAACAAATAATACTACTGATAAAGGTACAGTAGTACAAATACTATGACTGAATTGGAATATGAAATGTTGGGCGTATTAATACCATGCACCTTAAGGTACAAAGGTAAATGAATGTAACAGGGAGAAAGAAGCGTTTAAGACCCCTATATACCATCTAGATCAGCATCAACAGCTGAGTCGATCTAGGCATGTCTGTCTGTCTGTCCGCCTGTCTGTCCGTCTATCTGTCCGTCTGTATGTCGTTCTCCGAGATGGCAAGATTCTTTTTGATTTAGGTCCGTGTGCGCAGATCTAGTTTAATACAAATTTTCGGTACGCCCCTTTCTGCATTCGAATTTTTCTTAAAACTGTATTGTCTTCGATATATTGGACAATATCTCTAAAACGGAAGCAGCTAGAGACATAATTCTTGTTGTTTTAGGTGCGCTTAGTATAAATGCAGAAAAGGTTTTTATTACAATTTAGCCACGCCCCCTGTCGTCTAAGAAATTTTCAAAAAACTACATTTTCTCCTGCATATTTGTCCTTATATCCGAAAGGGCGGATGACGTCATTAACCAATTCTGCTTTGACTTAATTTAGGGTTGAAATGATTATGAAAATAGGTATCTCGTTGTCGATAGATCTCGACTACAGCGTTTCTACTTGTTTATAGTTACTTTTGAGATGATTTTCACGGAACATCTATCCGTATCTGTAATTGGAATCTGTGTGTTTGCAATGCAGGGGGCTGCTGGGTGGAAAACCCAGCGCAAAAGGGCGGAAACTCAAGATGCTGCGCAATGGCGGTGCGGGCATGTATGGGATGAGTGGGCTAATGCACTTTTACATGCGAGTAAACAAAGTTATTGGAAAGCTGTATTTGCGCATTGTGCAATAGTTGCAATTGGCTTTTAATTGTAGATTTCCCCCATCGCCATAGGGCCCGCTGAAAACGTTCTGCCACAAAATTACATCACAGGGGGTTGCTGTTCGTGCCGCGGTATGATAATTGTGAGAGACTGGATCGGGAGTCGCAGTCGGAATCAGAATACGAAACCCTCCAGAGCACCTGTTAATGATAAACCGATGGGCGGCTCATTAATGCGATCGGTGCATGTCATTAAAACTGGTTCGTTCTGTGGATTTAGATCTGGAAGAGCTCACACGACTTGCATGAAAGTCGAGCTTAATGAGTGCAACTCGAGCTAAGGTCTCAAATATTAATTTGTGGGCTCGCCCTTCCCTGCAATTTGCAAATGCCAGACCGGGCGCTCTTTCACCTGCTCCGTTTTGAACTGGAAAATTGCTTTATTTGCCGCCCGCCTTGAGCTTCGGGCCATCAATCATCCCGCGCGCCCGCTCTTTAAGCCGCCGCACTCCGCGAACCGCCAACAACAGCCCAAATAATGGCTGTGTAGGCCCAACGTTCGAGGCCCGGGGTGATTGCTTTTTGCTTCGACGGAATTTCCATTTTGTAACAGTTTGCACTGCAATTGCAGGCGCCCCTTGTGTTTTCATAAATACGAAATTGAAAGTTTTTCAACCGACGAAAATTCTCATAAAAATTGTTCACCCAAACCGCAACGCAGCGCAAGGCAAGGCAGCAAGTGAAGAAAACAACGAAACCCCAATAAAACCAAAAAACGAAAACAGACCGAGGGAAATAAAGAAAAGCGTTTCGAGAGCACCCTTGAAGATACAAAACAACAGGAAAAAACAGACAAAACAACAACTGCTCTGCGAGGCTGTGATGACCGACCGCCCAGCCGAATGAACGGGCGGCATTTCAATCAATTGGCGGCAACAGCTGCCGGCGGCTACAACCACACGGCCGCCATGCCACACACTGCTGCACAGGCACAGAGTGCTACGCCGCAGCAGCACCTACAGCTTCACCGCCACCCACTCCCCTACACGCAGAGAAATGAGGATCTTGGTGGCTAGTTGATTGCGTGGGAAAGTATGTAACAGGGAGTAGAAATGGTCCCCGACCCCATAAAGTTCATATATTCTTGATTGCCATGAACAGCCGAGTCAATATAGTCTTGTCCGTAGGTCCGTATAAACAAATAAACGCCTAGATCTTGGGAACTATAATAGGTAGACCAAATAGAGTTGCATATTCTGATATTGCATATTCTGAATATTCTCATATTCCGACCCCCTAAAGTACATATATTCTTGATCGCCATGAACAGCCGAGTCAATATAGCCTTGTCTGTATGTCCGTCTGTCCGTCTGTCCGTATAAACGTATGATCGCCTAGATCTTGGGAACTATAATAGATAGACAAAATATAGTTGCATATTCTATAGTTGCATACGAGTTTGGTGAGAGTTGTGGCAACCGGAAGTGGCATCCCACCGGATTTTGCTAGCAGTGCAGCAGCCCACGTTTTGTGGTAACAGAAAAACGCCGCCGTGCGGATCCGTCTGCATGTCTGCCCGTCTTTTGGGGCGAAACTCATAAAAAGCTCCCACGTCCCACGTTTGTGACGCGACGACTGTTGTCGTAACTTCTGCCGCCCCGCGTTGCTGCATGCCCCACGCTGCTGCATGTGCTGCATTGCCGGTGGCGCCTCTGCAACGTCTCAGAGACAGTCGTCCCACTTCCTCCTGTGCAGGCGAGGCTTGCCGCAAGGTTGGCGGTGCAAGCGGTCGACCTCCTCCTGGGGGAACTTTTAGCGAAATCGAAGGCGATTTTTACATCGCGATTGGAACATATATATTTTCCATTTTTTAGGTAACCGAAACCTTTTTTCCGTATTCACAATTGTTCGCTTTGAGCCAATTATCGGAGTCGATTTAAATGGCAAAAACATGGCTTGCAAAAAACATTTGCCGGCCGCAAACAGCGAGGCTCCCGTTCCGAAATTGAGATGGAACGGAGTTTCTACCCGGCTGAAAATACACAATAATAAATGTGTTTGGCTTATTTAATTTTTTTTTGGCCGCCACAGAGCAAAGAAAAACTGCCGGCGGCCCCGGTGCTGTCATGTTTGTCCGCCCAAACGCAGTTGTCGCCTTCCACTTCGTACTCTGCCGTCGAGAGGGTACCACGAATGGCCAATTGCAGTCTCTGTTTCGGAATGCAGGATGTTCAGAAGCATCTGAAAAGATCAGTTTAAGATATGGTACGTTTTTGCTGTCAAAGCACAAAGCGTAAAGTAATTTTAATATTACTCATACGACCTGTATGACAATTTAACAAGGCCTGAGAAAAACATTACTCATGCGACCTGGTAACCAGGTTCCACTTCTTCCTCCCTAGTGAATCGACTGCAGTTTTCCAGTGACACTTTGAGAGTATTTTCGGATTCGTGGCCACAGCCGTGCCCCGTTCTTGGTTTTAATTGCTCGCTGCGAGTAAGCCCCTGGGCACACGGCCCCACTCACTCCCGCCCGGCTCCTGGCTGGCAGTCATCATCGTTATCGCCATCGAAGCTGCACTCGCTGAGTGGGCACTTGGCCAGCGGAGATTGGGACTGGGGACTGCGGGGGAGCCAGCGCGGAGAGTGGTGGCCAGAGAGATTAACGCCCCTTTCCGGTAGTTAAACATTTTTGGCCAAATGAGGCAACGAATCTCGCTGTTGGGCCCCCAGTGGGCGTGGACGTGGATGTGGTTGCGGTATGGAGTGGAGTGTGGGTGCCTGTGCCAGTGCCGGTGCCGGTGCCCAAGCCAATGCCGATGCCGAAGCCGGTGTGGGCTGGATGGCCATGGGAAAAACGTGTTGAAAATCCGTTCAGTGGAGCTCCAGCTCGGTTCTGTTTCGGGTAGTTAACTTTAATGGCACAATCAAAATCATCGATAAAGCGGGCCAAATGGGAATGGTAACGGGGATTGGTAATGGAAATCGGTGCTTCTCCGCTTTTCCTTTGCTTTCTGGCTTGACAGGTACCGTCGGGGTTGGAGGGCAATTACCGTATACTTTGATGAGCGTTTCGGGCGCAGATTTCCTCGGGCTTTGCTAATTTTATGTAGTACTCGAATTTGCGGGCCACTTGCATGCGAAGCCGTGTCAAGGCCTTAAAAAGAACGTGCAATATGCTCCCCAAGGTTGTCTATCGCTCACGATGATTGTCCCCCGATTTATTTTCCTTATTCTGATGGCTTTGTAATGCTCATTGAAAAAGTCTGGTAGACAAATTTTCATGATCTCTTCATGTGCCAAAGGGGGTTTTTCTTCGAGTGTGGCCACACAAAAATCCGTTTCAACAATTAGCCGTAAATAGATTTTAGCCGTCTGCTAGTGAGGGGCATAAATCACTTTTCCCTGTTCCGCTGTTGTTGAATTTCGTATTTAATTGATTTTACACCTACCCATGTCCACGTGACAGTTGTCGCTGCCGCAGGTAAACATTACGAATGCACGTGACTCGGGCCACAGCAGACGGCAACAAAGCCAGAAAACTGTGTGACTGGGCACTTTCCGTTGACACACTTTTCCCCGTTGGCAGCGAAAGGGTTGGGCGTGGGCGGGGAAACCGAATACTGGCCCTCTGAGCTTCAGTTTCGGAGATTTGCAGAGGAAACCACTGGCAGCGATCGAGCACTAGAATGTAGGAGCGGCAACATGAAAGCTCAATGGATTCGATATTGATTGATAGCCAAAAACTTGACATTGCAGCCCTAATGTACATAAAAGGGCTAGGGATTCAAAGTTCAACTTGAAATGAAAGGGAGCGCAAGCTTTATCTGATTGATAGCATAAACTCTTTCGATTTCCTCCTCACTCATCCATATCAAGGTTCTTTAGTTCCGTTTGAAATCGAAACTTTTGAATGTAAACTTGAGAATCTAAATTTGTTCGAGACATTTCACAGCTTTTTATTTTCGAGAGCACTGGGAGCCGAAAGAGCTATGGGCTGCCCATCGCTTCTTTACATCATTGTTATGACTGCAAGCTGTTCTTCTTACGATTATGATTGTTTCATTATACGACCTGACTGCAAGCTGTTCTTCTTACGATTATGATTGTTTCATTATACGACCGGAAACCTTATACAATGGCTCCCATATGGCCCGCGAGATGAGCTCCAAGGCTGTAAATCTTTTATCAAATCAGCTAAATCTGCCACGCCCATAATTAAGTGTGGCAGGAGTACGGGGGCGGTTCACTTTAAGTTCAACTTGCCCCTCCCTTCATTTCATTTTATCCGAAGACGCGAGCGCGCCTGCTGCCAGCTTCTGGGTTTTATGGAGCACCTAAAAGCGATTTTTATGGCACATTTAAAATTGCATTTAAATTTTCCGAGCCACTAGGGGTGGCGGCTGGTGGGTGGTGGGTGGCAGGTGGTGCGGGATGGTGGAAGGAGAGGTGCAAAATGAAGTGAATGCTTAGATGGCTGGTGGCGTCACGCATTTGAATATTATAATTGTGGAGTTTCTCGCTCGACGACTGATTCTTTGTCTTCTGCTCTTCCGGGGTTGCGATGGCCCTTCCCTTCCTTCCACGGCTGGTGGGGTGGTTAACCTCTCTGGCATAGGCATACTCGTACGTATATATTTTATGCCGCTAACAATCTCATTAAAATTTTATGCGTACGCGTCTGAAGGCAAGAGTCTGCCACATTCCTCGGGAAAATGCTGTCCCTGCCGCCAGCCGCCAGCCGGCTGCCTCCTGGCACGCCCCCCCCGAAAGGTGATAATGGAGGCAAACTCGATGGGGGAGCAGGCTAGGCGACTAAATTGCTACAATTACGTTTAAAATGTGTGCCGAAGATGATGAGGAACATGCAGCATCCGTGCCGAGAAGGGGTGTGGCCCAACTAAGTTATAGTGGGCCTTCAACTAATTGCCCTAATTTATTGCTTCAGGCGGAGGTTGCGCCCCGGGTCACCCCCCCCAAACGGATGATGATATTGAATAGCCAAATGAGGTGTGCCAAGTGAAAGCTGAGCCATTTGGAGGCAGACGCAAGGCGCATCCATCACAGCTGCTTCAGATTCAGATATGTGTTCATAATTAGCACATGTTTGGGCGATACTATTTTAATTTATTGCGAAATGAAATGCCTTACAATGCTGCACGCCCACATGGCGGTGAGATTCCTCCTCGCAAAAATTGCTGATGTTGAACGCATTTCGAATAATTTCGTCGTGGAAAAGTGGTCGTCGAGAAATTGCCAGAATGTGTCGGCTGTTTTTCGGTTTTGGCCTGGCTTTTACTTGTGATGTTTTTGCTGTTTCGCCGCTTTGCTGCTTTGCTGCTGCATTCAGCGAGGTGGCGCCGCTCGCCATTCGCCATTCGCCGTTTGTTGCGCTTTAATTGCCAAATGGTTCAAGGCCGTGCGGCGTCTCTGCAAAGTGGATTTCGTTGTAGAAACAAGCACGAATTTCTGGGTTGGTGTGGGGGCTGACAGGCCAAGGAGGCGGCCGGCGTCTGGGGTCTGGTCGGTCACCTTATTGGACCACTCGGCCATTAAGTGGGTCAGGCGTTAATCCGCTGGCAATTGAATGAAAACGCTGTCCGTGTTTAGCTGATCCGCTCCTCTGCTGCAACGGGGAGTAATACCCGAATAGGGCAGGGAAAGCATTCAATTTGCCACAGCTTGTCTTGTTTTTCACCCGCCTTCCAGCTGCCAATGACTTTGGTAAATAGGAAAAGCCAGCCCGGCCACATCCCTTCAGACTCCTGTCAGCGGCGGTCAAAAAGGAAATTGAATTGCAGTCATGATGTTGACATTGCGTGCAGCAAAATAACCCGAGGACCGGGGACCGGGGAACTGCTCTGGATGTAATTCCCCGGAGTAACCCGAAGAACTGGGGGCGTGACCGTCCACGCGTGCATTGACATAAGATACATTATTGCAAATTGTTTCGATTTCATAAGAAATTTTCCACAACAAATCCTTGAACGACGTTTTCCTAGCCGGGTGCCAAACGGGTTGGCTGGTTGGCGGGTTGGCGGGTCGAAGGGGTTGCTACAGGGACATGCAATCACATGTCGCCCCATTCCCATACCCATACCCATATCCACCCCTGACCCTCTGACCCGGCCACACTTTACTCCGTTTGTCGAGCATTTGTTTCGCTTTTTGTTTCGGCGGAAGCCTGGTGGAGGATCTTGGCTGCTGCCCAACGGCAAATAAGCGAAAAGCGAAAAGCCTTGCAGTGTTTTTCATTTAGCGAAATGAGCTGAGCAGCCCCCCACTCCCCTACCCCTACCCATCGCGGAAAATCAATGAAAGCTGCGGCCAAAACGGAAATCATTTGTTATTGAATCCGGTTTCGAAGGAGTCGTCGGGCAACGCATCAAATAGACCAGAAATAATGCCATTTCTGGCCCTGAACCAAGGTGCGGTGCGGGTTGAGTGCCCGGTTCCGCCTAATTTTCCCTTTGAAGTATGATATCCTCGTACAGGGCCTGGGAGTAGGTAAATAATTCTCAAACGAAATCGGAGTTAACTCCTTCGTGCACTTTATTCCTTGTCGTGTTTGATCCATGTCGGTTTCACAACTTCCAAAAGTCAGTTCTGTGTACAACATGGTCAACTCCCAGTCCTGGGGGCACCACTTCCATCCGAAACATAATCAGCAAGGATGTGCCGGGACCCGAGTCTGTCTTACATGATTTACATTTTTCGCCCATTGAAAATTCTATTTTATGTGGAGCACTGTCGAGGGAGAGTGGACGGGCCATAAAAGCTGACAGCCTGCTACCCTGTACAGGATCTCCAAAACCACGCACCTCCCCTTCACAAAAGGCCTGGGCCAAATAAAATTTCCGACTTTTGTATAATATTTGAGGAATAATATTAATTTTTCATGTAGTTGATAATTTTATTTTCGGCTTCGAGGGCATCCGACTCGTCCGCGATTACCGAAAGCCTCTGAAATGGCATCCTTGTGCCCCGTCTGTTGGTACAAGCAGATCATGTCCTTGTTAACACGCCATAAAAGCTGTCACAACATGTATATGTCGATAAGTCGGGTTCAAGCCACCCAAGTCGAGTGTCAAATGTGGGAAATCCCCGCCCAGACACCCAGACACCCAGAAAGCCAGCAAGCCAGGAAGCCAGGAAGCCAGAAAGCCGGCAGCCAGGAGACTGCGCTTTGATTCCGATACGGATTCCGCATCCGTCCGAGCCGAAGGAATACTTTCGGGTCGTGCCAAACCAATTGCCAGTTTATTACGTACAATTTATTGGGAAGGACAAGGGATCTCCTTCGCTGGCTGGCTGGCTGGCTGGCTGGGCGGGCTGACTCCCACAGAGCCGTAAAAAGCCAGCCGGCAAATATAAATAAATGCGAATAAAGCCAAATAGACGGCGGACCCAATACGGCGCAAGACAAACCAGAAAGAGTAGGTTTTCATGCGGCGAGGACATCGCAGTTTGGGCCATAAAAAATAAAGGAAATCCCGAGATGGCAAAGGGTTGATTGGGGTAATGGACCACCTTAATGCGTACTCCTTCGATTTCTCCCTCACAGGCGGCCAAGTTATTGGGGGGCGGCATTCTTCTCGGTGCATCTGTGAAGTTGTGTCCTCGGTTGACCAACAAAAACGGCAAATGGAACGAACCCCTTTGGGTGCCACAACCCATTCTGACCATAAATCTCCGCCCCTCTGCGAGCTCAGTTTTTATTTCGCTTTTGAAAATCATATTAAACGAATTACGATGAAATATTGCCCGCAATCCACAATCCATATGTGACTCTTGGCCCGGTTGAGGCGGATCGCCACTGCAGCATTATTATTTTATTTATTTATTTTGCATTTATTTATGCCATTTAAATATTTTAAACGACGCTATTTCTCACATTTTATTACCAATTTGTTTTTGCTACGCGAGTAAGCAATAACCAAAGTCCCTGCCACACTGCCACCATGCCACCCTCCACTTGCCACTTGCCACTTGCCACCCCCTTAAGTGCAATGCATTTATTATGGAATCGTGTGCGTCTTCGGTATAAATACACAATTATTTGTTGCCGCTTGTTTTAATGGCCCAACCTGAGCCAAAACTTTGGCCCCAACATGCATTCGCTTTCTGCATCGGTTTTTAGCGCACTTTTTAGTGCACTTTTTATTTAATTTTAATTTTTTCTGCTCCGCCTGCCGCTGGTGTTTATTAATTTTTGCTCGCCAGCCCCGTTGTGCCTGACATTTAATTACTTTTCACAGGTCTCAGTATCGTGGCTCTGGCTGTTTCTGTTCCATTCCCGTTTTTGTACCATGTATCTTAAGGTAATAATGGTATATTAAGTTTCTGCAAATGTATGTAACACGTAGAAGGAAGCGTCTCTCCGTCTGTCCGTCTGTATGTATGAGCTCCTCGTTCTCCGAGATGGTAAAAGCTAGAGATGTAATTATTTTTGCTCTATGTACGTTATATGTGTACGCAGATAGAGGTTATTTAACATTTTTGGCACGCCCCTTACCGCCTTCGTAATTTGCTTAGAACTGTATTTTCTTCCACATATTTGACAATATCTCCAAGATGGTAGGAGCTATAGACATAATACGCTATAGATATATTAGTTTGCTTTATTGGCGTTAAATCTATATACAGAATATGGCAGTTTTGAATTTTGGTTACGCTTTTGTCTTGTGAGTACTCGTCTATATCTCTCTTTTTGCTTTGAGCTAAAAATTATAATATCTAGCCATGTACCATGTTTTATAAATATCGGAAAATAAATAATGAAGATACGGCCAAAACTATGTTCACCATCTTTTAAGGGTCAATGCCGAATGACGCCATTTTAGCTTTGACCTAATTAGGGGTTCAAATATATTAAAAAAACTAAATTATTATGAAACAACGTACATGGTATATCGTTGTCGAGAAGTCTCGACTGCAGCGTTTCTACTTGTTTTAGTTTTGCATTTGGCTAAGTGCACTTTAGATGAGTGGACGGGGGAATGTCGCTGGGAGCACGGGGGTCACCGGAGGCATAATTACCTGGCTGGCTCTGCCAGACAGCCGGACAGACAGTCGGACAGACAGCTTTTCGCTGCTAATATTTCGCTGACTGGGGCCACATTAACATTTTAATACGACTCGCAACAGTCGCACATAAATTAAGTCGCGTGGCCAACGCTGCGTATGAGCGTTGTGGCGGTGCGAATTTCATCAGCCCCCAGGTCATGGGTCGCGTTCACTACTTCGAACCCTACGGAGCTACAGAGCCACCGAGCCACGGAGAGTGTAAAGTTTTTGCTTATACAATATGTTTTGAGGGGGCTTAGCTTGTTCCTATTTTCGGGCGACATTTATAAGCGCTCTGGAAACACACGAAGCGAACAAGCCAACCCGTTGTTCTGGGAATGCACTGAATCAGCGGATATATCCACTTGACATGCGGTTATGCGGTTATTCCCCGAACCATTGAACTGTGCAAGTTTACCCATATTAAGCGCATACACACAAGTTCGGGTAAACACTCGCATATCAGATATCTGGCCGGGGGCTTATCGGGTAGCTGTAGCTCTTAGCTCTACGGCGATTCCGCTGCGATTCAGCTGCGGTTACGCTCAGAGTTCTGGGATCTGGGTTCTGGGTTCTGGGTTCTGAGTAAAACTAAATAGTTGTTTACCCGGCCTGCATACACAAATATCGGTATCGGTATCGGTATCAGAGCGGGGCAGCTACATAGATTGGAACTGCACATGTTTGGCAGCCTGCACTTATTTGCACTGATGTTTCAGCTGCTATCATTGGCCAGACATTATGGGATTGGTTTAAACTTGGCCTGAAACAGGAGTAGGAAAAGCACTATCGGGCTCTGGGTTCAGTGCACCTACACCAAGCTGCTGGATGAAACAAATTAATAATAATAGTTGCGCCTGCAATCGCAACATTATCATAATCGATTGACGTCAATTTGCTGTTTGCTTTGCGAAACGGGTTGGGTATTTTGGGAGCGGGTCGGTCGTTTGTTGATCTCCGTTTGCATCGTTATGCGCTATAATTTGTATTTGTTTGCTTTCAAATTAAGTTTTTAACTTGGCAAGCTATTAATACATGCGAGCATAGCGAAGGCAGGGCAAAAAAATTGCGAATTTTCGCTGCTTTTGGCCTCGACAGATTCGCGGAATTCATTTATCAGTGTCGAACATTTGTTATTGCGGTTCAATTGTTCCCCAGTCTGCGTCTGCAAGGCATGTCTCATTTTCCTTCTGCCCGAGCGCCAGCCATTTATCTTGCGGCAGAGGAAGCGAGTTATGTGTGTGGCACATGTTTTGATTATTTTTATGAAAATTAAAATGCGTTTGCTTGTAATTAGCCGGCGGAGTGGCAGTGGGAGTGGGTGGTAGGGAGGTGCAGGCCCCACGATGTGTGTGGCATGGCACGGCACGCTCTTCCTGGAAACATTCGCTCATTGCCGCGATGATTGCGATGACTCTGCGCGCCGTGATGAGGTAATCTTCGTCGAGAACGTTTTGGCAGCTCAATTTGATTTTGCAATTAACAGCGTGGCCATGGATCCCCGGCCCAGCCCAACCCATACCATACCATCCTCCATTCCAAGACTCTGAGTCACCGCCAGCTGCTGGGGGATTCTGTTGTTCTCATGGCCGCGGTGCTGCTTATCAGGGGCGCACTGTACGGAACAGTTGTTGATTGCAGGTGGGAAAATGTGGGCCAGCAAATGCCTCTTGAATTCCACCCGCAATCCGATCGCTTCAGATTTATCGCCCGCACATTCCATCTGCCAACTGCAACCCGATCCGCAAAATTGGCAATATTAATACAATCGATTAAGCAGGCGAACGTGTAGCGCATGAATACGTTTTTCTGTGCGCTGCCCAAAAATTTATTTTTATACCCTGTTCTTGAAAATATTAAGGGTATATTTAGTTCGTACAAATTTATGTAGCAGGGAGAAGGAAGCTTTCGATCAGCATCAACAACCGAGTCGATCTAGCCATGTCCGTTTGTCCGTTCGTCCGTCTGTCCATACAAACGCCTAGATTTTGGGGACTATAATAGATAGAGAAAAACTAATTGCATATTCAGACTTTGTGATACCAGTTCAGCACAAGTTTGCACATCCCTCAACTCCACAAAACCTCGAAATTCTGTGGCATCCACAATTGTAACACTAGAGGCACTAAACTTGTATAGTACATTGGTAGAGCCAATATCCATCTGTTCCGGTTTGTTGCGCGCACAATTTCACTGCTATCACGAGTATAATGATTTAAAAATCACATGGAAACTTAGGACCGGGTATTTATAGTCGAGACACTCGACCATTATCGTTCTTAGTGGTTTGAAAAGCGCCGAAAGTATCGTTTTAAAAATATCACTGAAATGTGCAACTCGAGCACATCGGCGTGGCATAAATCAATTGCGGGCTAATTAAAAACATGTTAATTGCGCCAACTGGCACTGGCCCGGCCGTATTTATTTACTTTCCCCCCATGTATTCATTCACAAATCGGGAGCCGGCGGAGCGAGACGCATAAATTAATGCGAGAAATTAAACAATTTGATAAATGCGTGCGACGATGTTGGTTTTGAAATAAATAACTTTTGACATACGAGGCGAATGTATCTGCCAGATACCAGATACCGGTACCAGTTTGACCTTCGTGCTCATTATGGATTCGCATGCAAATTCGATGCTGCCTCCAAGATAAATTTTACCGAAACTCAGGCAGAAGGTTAATTTAAAATCCGGCTCTTGCCTGAAAGCAACAACTCTGCGGGGAAACGGCAAAATTGGCAATGCATTTGTTAATTAAGTTAGCCAGATTGTGGCTCTGCAATCCACATTTTCCTATTATTATACATCTGGCTCCAGTTTGGACTGGAGTTTGGCAGGTTTTGGCCAACTTGCTCCAACTGAAACCGAATTTCTAATAAACTGGACGACGACTCCCCGACTGCCGGGCAAAATGCAATGCATCAGCGGGTTCTTTTACAGTCTGTCCTCCTCGCGCGGACGCGGACACGCGCTTATACAACCGCCAGCGGTTGATATACGATAATCGCTTTGGCGCATGTTTCGGGGTCCAGTTTTCTGTTCCAATACGGGAACATGGGCAATGCATTTGCCGGGTATACCATAGGGGACCTTGAGCACACACCAATCTCAAATTTGGGCTAATTTTGGAAGGCTTCAAATGACTTTCGTACGAGTTAATCGCACTCAAAATGCTAATTAGACACGACTAGATGGAGCCACAAATCAGCGGAGTTTCTTGAACCCCGCTGGGGTTCTATAACTGGGCTTTAAGGTCAAGGCTGCCAAGAACAGCGAATGTTCTTTAAGATATATGATTTTGAAATACCAAAATTGCATTCGGGAATGGGGTTTTTAAACCCCGAGAATTTTGAAGATGAATGTTTTCGAGAGGCAATGAGTTCTTTGAACTTTCAAAACTACAAGGAACATTCAATTTATCTTTTCAGAATGCTTTTTTTATGAGCATTTGCCAAAATTATAGAATTAAAGAGCTTAGAGATCTTGATCCCCATTTCGTGGCCCACTTGCATAAGGAATCGAGTGCCTATCACATAACCATCAATGATTTAATATTGCTAAAAAAATCAATAAGCCGCGGCGTTCTGTTTTGTTATTAATGTTTGCAATTGGGTTACGGAATTATTCGCAAGACCCGCGTAGAGGTCTTCTCGCTCTTGATATTGTTGCTGGCATTTCTCACACATTTTAATTTGTAATTGTCACTCCGTACTTGGGTTGTTCTTTTTGCATTATTTATTCCCCGCCGACTATATGGTATACCTGCGAATGTTCAAACGAATTGTAGATATATTGGTCGAAATTTTGTTTTTGCTGTGTTTTTGTTTTGGTTTGGCTTCGGTTTCGGCCTCCGTTCGGTTTTGTCTCTTTTTGTGTTTTGATTACGCAAATTAAAGGCGTCTAGACAGGGCAGACGATTTGGTGACAGCCGGCCCAGTGGCAGGGGCCGGGGGCAGCTGCGGGGGTGGTTGGGTTGTTGGGTTGGGTGGTGCAGGCGGTACGAAGGGCGTCGGACAGAGACGGATGGATGACCGACTGACCGCCGGCGCTCGGGATATTATGCAATCAGATTACAGAATTACTTTGGGGAATTGTGATTACATATATTTTAATATCGGTGTGCATAAGTGAACCCTGACAATTCAGGAATTTACAGCGTAGATCGAATTGCTAGCTTGCAAAGTAATAAACAAAGCCCCGAAAGAAGTTCGAATGAAACAAGTCAGAATGGCTGTAAGAATGGTCTCTGCAATAATTCCCGGTTTCCGCCTAATTTCCCAGGTTTTCTTACACAAACAGACGGACGGACGGACAGACAGACGGACGGACGGACGGACAGATGGACAGACGGACATGTCTATGGGTACTTTTGAGATCAATAGAAATCTACTCTCGTAAACAAAGCCCTCAAAGAAACTAAAATAAAATGTGTAAAAATGGCTATATTGTCTCAGATTTCACAGTTTTTTTCATACGGACAGACGGACATGTACCATCGAGATAAATACTGGTATAATGAAACTAAAATGCTTGTGAAAAATATATTGCAAATTTTACCGATGTAGACCTTTTTCCCGGTTTCACAGGCTGAATACGAATAAGTTCTTCGCATAAGGACAGACGAACGGACAAACGGACAAGGCGATATAAATACTGTTATAACAAATATCTACTAAAATGTTGGCAATTTTTAAAGATTTAGACCTTTTTGACTTTGTTGAAAGAACTGAAAGTTTTGTTCTCTTTCAGATCCCTTCCATCTGCGATTGAGATCGTTGACCTTTGAACAACTGGTAAGTGACCTGCATCACTAGTTACTCCAAACTTGATTACGACCACTGAGCGCGAATCCTCCGGGACCGACGCCTCCGCCCCTGTCCTGATTAGCACTCCTTTGTTCCCCCGGCTGCTGCAGCCGCACTTCATTACGGGATAATTGAATATGTGCGATGATAATTTCATTTCACGCTTTATAAACACAAAATGCACATCGCTCCCCCTTGGGCAGCAAAGCGAATTTCTGCAGCGCCCACAAGCGAATTTCTGCTGCTAGTTGGACCGGCTAACAAGTGGCGGGGGCCGGGGGGCGGTTGGCTGGTGGCTGGTGGCTGGTGGGCCAGCAACTTAATTATCCCTCGTTGTATAGTACGAGTAATGTATATGCAGCGACCTTCAGGCGAGGACTTGGCCATCGAGTGCATAAATCATGCAATATCGATTGTTGGGCGAGGGTTATTTTCCTTCTGCTGCCCACACAAGAGCTTCAAAAAACAGGCAGAACCACCTTGGGCTTACTCCCGAGCTTATTAGTCACAATTCGGCGTTCCCTTGGAATTTGCTGTAATTATTTACATCGACTACATGCTCCGAGGGGGGGAGGTACTGGTTCGGGGACTTACAATTTCAATGGACGACAACAGAATATGCGACGACGATGCTTTGAATGCCAAAGTGGCGAAGGCGACGCCAGTGGCGGCAACTCGTATACCTACGACAACTGTCAGTTTGTATAATCTATATCTGTGGGATTGTGCCTTGTTCCCTCTGTTGATGTTGTGATGTTGCTGCCGCCGCTGCTGCCGCTGCTGTTGCTGCTGCTGCCGCTGCTTTGTTTTTGCCTGGGCTGGTGTTTTTGTTTGGCTTTCGTTTTGTTATTGCCGTCGTCTGAAGCGCCTTATCGGCGGCGCCTCCAGAAAATATGTCACACGTACGCGTCAAATTTTCTCGGAAAATAAACCGCAAAATAAGCATGATACGCCGCCTGATATGATACGGTTCTCCAGACCAGACCAGAGCCCCCCGGCTCCGTAGGCGATTATGCGGCCGTCCCCGGCCTCCGAGCCATTTGAATTTCAATAATTTGGAAATTCACATAGTACATACTTGGGAATTGATTGTAATTATGACAGGGCGGCTGATTTATGAAGCTCCTCCAATAAATCAACCAAAACCGGGGCTGCGAATCACTTTCGGTGAATCATTGGATCATTCAATTTAAATTAGTGGAATCGAGATTTCTCGACGCAAGATACCATCTATCTATTTTCATAATCATTCAGTGATATGATGAAATGGAAATTATGACGTCATCCGGTATTGACACTTTGAAAAAGACGATGAGGATACAATTTGTTGGGGCCAATCTTCATTGGTTATTGTCCGATCTTTATGAAACTTGACACATGGCTAGATATTACAATTGTTGGATCTAAGCAAAAAGATTTCTATATCTTGCTCTAACCATTTCGTAGATATAGGCAAAAGTGCTCAAGAAAAAACAATTTTTTGAAACTTACAAAGGCGGAAAGGCGGAAAAATTAAATCTTCTGGTTATATCTTTTAGGCACTCAAAGCAAAAAGAATTATGGTTTTAACTCCTATCATCTCCGAGATCGACGTGATCATACATACAGACGGACAGACTAGATCGTCTCGCTTAATATACCATTTGATCCCTAAGGTACATGGTATATAAATTCTGCTGGCTCGTCCACTAATGCTCTGTTATTCCATGTTAATCCAAAAAACAAAACCATAAACCGGCCGCTGTTCCGCAATCGACCCCAAATGGACTTCCCGGGCGGAAAAGGGTAACGCCAAAGCTAAAGAAAATAAATAATAAAACGCCAACACATATGGCGACGGCGATTGGCGACCACAAAAAATATATGAAAATCGCATGCTCAATCACTTTTATTGCATTTGATGAACATTTAATTTTGATTTAATTTTTAATGATGCCACAGCAGGGCTTGTTTTTGTTGTGCCTCTTGATTGGGCTACGTGATAATCGGGGAATATTGCCCATTACTGCGGCCACCCACAGATGAGCGAATAACAATGACAAACGATGTTTGTATGCATTCGCATATATTTAGTATTTTATATAGCTATAAAACTCGGAATGGTTGCGTGATTTTTTGCTCAATGCAGTTGCATTTGCAAATTGACAAACAGCTTATTTATTTATTTATTTTCGCTGCAATTTTAATGACGGCTTGAGCATCGCAAACAAACAAATTAACTCGAAAATCCATTGAATTTATTGTAATGGCTTTGTTTTGCATTGTTGCAAACGGTTCGCAAAATATTGTCTGCAAATGCCGGAGTAATAAATCAATTATTTGCAAATAGCCATCATCATTTGGCGCCAAATTTGTGTTTATCATTAGGGGCGCCTGCTTATAAATATAATACTAATTTCCCATGAAAGTGTTTTATCGTATAATCCAGGCTTCGTGCTAATGATAAGCCTGGCTTTTCAGCTGAACTTTCCCCATCAGCTTCGGCTTTGGATTAAAAAACAATTACTCAATAGTATTGTATTATTTTTGAAGAAATTCTCAGAAGCCCGGCATCGAGATTAGATTTGGCATTTGACTTGTAACACTGCATATTCACTACTTTTTCTGCGAAATCATTGTTACATTTATAGTTATTTCCTTTTCGAATTTGTTTTCGTTTTCGGTGGCGGCCGCGTTTTGGTATTTGTTGAATATTGACCTTGTACTTTGCACAATTACTCAATAATTTTCCCGCAAAAACAACGACATAATCATCAGCGTTTCCACTGTTTGCTTGACTGGGCCGAACTGGTTGATGGGTTGGTTAATTATTTAGTTATTTATTAATAGAGTCACGCCAGAAACATGCACGGGCCACAAAAGCAATTAAACGATTGTCAACAGTACAATGTATTAATAAAGCCTGTGCCATGATAGATGTCCGTCCAGATGCTATCAGCCCAAGGGTAACACATCTGTGATGTCCGGAGGTTGCTTAAGATTTGTGTTGGGATAAGACCAAAGGTATGCGCCCTTCTCACGACACTAGCGTGGCTATATAAAGTCCAGGGATGCCCCCGGCGATCCATAGTCTGTTTCCAGTTTTCCACCTGCAGCAGCATGAAAGTGGCAATTGTGTTCTCGCTCTCCCTGGCCCTCCTCCTGGTGAGCTTCACCCCATTTAATTTGGATCGAGGATCAAGCAAATAACCGAACATTTTCCAATTAGTGCCTGGCCATGGCCCAGGTCCCCAAGCCGGGCGATGCCATGGGCGCCGCCCAGGGGGGCGTGGCCTCTGCAGCGGACGCTGGGGGGCAGGTTGGAGCGCACGGCGACGGAGCCGCCGGAGCCGCCGAGGACGGGCCCGGGGCCGGAATGGCCGGCGGATTCGGGGCCGGAGCGGAGGTGGGAGCCTCCGCCAAAGCCGAGGCTGCCGGTGGAGCAGGGCGACGTCGCTAGGGTCGGCGCCTCCCTTTGAAATTCCGTTTGCCGGCGCTGTTTGCTCTTTCTTCGGAACCGAAGCACTGGGAACAAATCGGATAACTTGTATTGCGGTTCAATAAAAGCGGAACCCTACAAACAGAAAACGTTTATCAGGGGATTACTTGACGTTTGACCCAACTATCGTTGGGGTCTCTCCAAGAAAGGGTGAGGGTTTGCGAGTTTTTATACCGGGTTCTTAAAAAGAACTAGGGTATATTGAAGTCGTACGAAAGTATGTAACAGGGAGAAGGAATGCTCTCCGGTCCCATAAGGTAGATATTTTCTGGATGAATGTGAACCGCCGAGCTTATATAGCCATGTCCGCTTGTCCGTTTGTGCGTCTCTCCGTATAAACGCCAAGATCTTGGGATAAAATGCATCCAAACTTAGAAAAAAAAGGACAGGGTATTTATAGTCGAGATACTCGCCAATAATCGTGTTTCCTTGCTCGTTTTTCTCTCGGTGTCCGACCCGTCACCTGTGGGAGCCCGCAGCCGGGAGGGAGCAGGCGCCCGATGGCGCCAGTTTTTAGTGAGCTCGGTGTCATAATTGATGTGGAATTGCGGGGCGTCGTCACGTAGTAATGCGGCCCCAGACTCTGCCGGCCCACTTCAAATACCAAGTGTTTTGGCAGCTTAAATTCCATTTAATGCCGTTCTATGAAATATACAGGACAAAGAGTATCGATTGTACGCACCTGCCACCCCAGGTACCTAGTGCGTACGCGTACCACTCATGGCCTGGGGCAAAAATAGAAATAGAAAACTCATCAGCAAATGTTAAAAATATCAACAGAATTTCCACATAAATCAAGTGATCAATAAATAAATAAAAAATGGCAAACAGCGCCGCAGCCGCAGCCGCGGCCGCAACAGCAACAGCAACAAATTCAATATTGTGAAATATGGCGAATGAGCGGGAAAAACGGTTTGTTTTATTATTATTTTTTGCACATTCATCGGAGTTGATTGTTTGCAGTGAAAGGGTTGCGATTCGGATCGATTTGTGTGGTGGAGGAAGGCTTTTCAGGGTGAAATGGGGAAGAAAGTCTATTGTTGTGAAGCTCAACGGGCTCATCTGCATTTCTGCAAGTAATAGGTGGCCCTGCAGTCCTCCTGGCCCCCGGCATACGGCATACTGGTTATCTTCTGGCCACATAGTCACCTCCGGGGCACGCAGGCGAACTTGAAACTGGTCACGTGCGAGGCGCCGATGTGGCGATATAATTGCCAATATAATCGCTGGCGCGTTTTGGACTGATAAACATTTATTTCGTGCCTTACGAGCCCTGCACGGTGGGCGGTAATCGGCTGGAAATTGGAAGACCACTGCTCCCGGTCCGCCGACAGCGAACTGCTTGGATTTTGGACCACTGTGTGTGGCGCCTGACCCGGCTGGCCTTATGTTTATTTGCCGTCGCAATTGCACTGGCCAGGTGCCGCGAGGTGGCCAGAGTTATGGCCGTGTTACCTGCGCACTTGTACCTGTTATTGCAGCGCAGTGTAATTCCAGTGGCGGCCATTAAAATTGATCAACTGCTAAGATTTCCTGGTGGGCCCCACTGCTGGACTCCAGATTCCCACAATCTGCAGTGCGCTTGATTTATGCTCGTTTCCTGCTCACGCAAATTGAATTTGCACATTCGCGGACTTCGATGGGCAATCGCAAATTGGCCAAAGGGAGGCCCTTAATCCCATCCCGGCCCAGCCCGGACGGTCGTATCTTAGTCTTGGCACATAAGATATGTATTCCGTCAGAGCGTCTGTCAGTCGCCGATCGTAAATCATTCACAAATCGCACTCACGTGAGTCCGCCTATCGCTCCCGGTGACCCATTTGCATAATATGAGTACAATGTACATTTGCTATTTGCTCATATCGAGATTCATGCTACGCACATAACATACGAGGGCGCATACGAGGAGTCATTAGCTTTTGTCTAATCTCAGAACGGCGCCTGTTCAAAAGTGCGCATTAGCCGCCAAAAGCGAATTGCGTTTTGCCCCAGCGGATTGCACTCCAAAAATCTAGGCATTAGCTTAGTTAGTTGCCGATTTAATGACTCAAAATGTTATCTTTGCAGATGAATTGGTTCTATTAACAGCAAGAACGATTATAGTCGAGTGTTTCGACTATAAATACCTGTTTTACAGTTTCCACCTGATTTTTAGAACATTATAATAGCCTTGAAACGTTATAATAGCTCTACCAAAGTACTATCCAAATTTGGTGTCTCTATAGTTCAAATTATGGACGCCACAAAATTTCTCGTATCACAAAATTCGGACTATGCAATTCGTTTGTGTCTACCTATTATAGTCTTCAAAGTCTGGACGTTTATACGGACAGACGGACAGACGGACAAGGTTAGATCGACTCTGCTATTGATTCTGATCATCAGAAATAAAAGCTTCCTTCTCGCTGTTCGTACAAATTCAATATTCCCTTGTTCTTTTTAAGAACCGAGTATATTCTCATTGGAGTAGACAGTATAATATTTGATTCGTCAATTCGTTTTTCCAACATACCGATCAAATGTAAACCGCGTGTGCATATTGGTTGTTTTGATCGCTAAGCATGTTTCATTATATTTACAGTGCATCCGTTAGAACTACGCATTCGATTTGCTAATTGCCTCGATTAGTGGTAGTGGTAGTGCTAGTAGTAGTAGTACTACCTACTACCAAGGCTAAAAATAGAGCTGCGAAACTGCGTACTTCGGGATGGGCTGTCGATTAGGCGCCCATGCAGCCGATGATGGGCGGCGGCGCTTCGACGTTAGCTCGCGGGCCTGGCATTTTGGGCCGTAAACTACGCAATTGATGGAGTGTAAATGAACGTAAACGGCGGCGTCGGCCATTCGCTATTTGTATCTGTCAGATACTTTGCGCTGCCGCTTGATTTACGAGCCGCGAACTGCAGCAGCGACAACAACATAAGCGACAATTTGCTGCCACCGCCTGCCATGTTTATTATTCTTAATTGAGTAGGTAAATCGCTGAAACATACCTACTATACACATAAATACAGTTCCTGCCGTACGCTGTTGTACGCTGTTGTACGCTGCACAATTAATAAATCCGTTGGCCCGGCTATTTTTGTGGCCAAAAGCGGGCCAATTGAAGTCACAAAGGCTCAATTTCGGGGCGATTTGTCTCGAGTCTAGACTCTGGGCGATCCGCTCGAGCGCTGCCAATTAACATTCGATCTGGTTCGATCCCATGGACACGGACACGGACACGGGGCTTTCTGGCTTTAAATAGCCATCCCAATATTTATTTTTGGCCCCTCTGGTTGGTAGGTACTCAATGTACTCGCTGTGCGCTTCCGTCGCCGCCTCTCGCTTTGATGTTTATTTTTAGAGGCTCGCAGCCGAAAGCCAAACGCTTGAAATCATTTTCGAAGCTAAGTGGTTGTTTGTTGTGTTAATAACATAAACAATGGTCCGCCGGCCGAGCAGCTGAGCAGCTGAGCAGCAGCCGCAATTGAAATCCGAAGCGGTCAAGAACGACGGCAAGAAATGGGCCTGACTATGGAAATGGAAGCAGAAACACTCGTAGTACGTATAGAAATGGCAATAGTTTACCCAATTCGTTTCGATTGGATGTGACACCAGGCCAGAACAAGTTTTGCAAATTGAGTTTACTATTATTAGACTTGCCGGATTATTAATAATTTGTTTGCAAATATTGTCAGCGCTAATTAATTATGCCACCGATTCGACAGCGCCCCCAGTTGCTATTGATTATTTAGCCCCAATTCCGTGCTTTCATTCATCTTCTGACAGTTTTTCCCACCCGAAACCTAATCAATTGATATACTACCTATGGATCCAGTGCATTCCTCCAAAAATAGGCCTTATCAACCTGCTGACCTTGAGCCGGCTAACTGGTCTGATTGGACTGTCCGGAGTCCGGACCCAAGAAATGCGATCCGAAGACACTCACTCTCCCGGCGAGTGCGCAGATATTTTTTTTGGAGGGTGCAGTCAACGCGCAAAAATCACCGATAGATTAGCCAACAAAATAAATTACTTATTAAATAATCGACGGGCGATCGAACGGAAATAGAATGCTATAAACAAGTTGTTGCTGCATCTGAATATTCAGAATAATCAGCGAAAGCGTGATCGAGAGCGGACTCGATCGAATGAATGAAGTCTTGCGAGTGGGCCCTATTATTACGCGATATTTCCCGCGGGAGAATCTTCGCGCCACCTGTTGTTCAGCGTTCAGCTTCTGTGTGTATTTTGTGCTTTGGGTTTTTTTTCAACGCCTTTGTTTGGGTGCCGGCCTCTTCGGTGTCTTTGTATTTTGCGAGCGCCACGCGCGGATAAATTTGTTTATAATTCGCCCGGCCCCGCCCCTTATCAACGCCCGTCCCGCCCTTATCTCTGACATTGAAAGCTGGCGAAGTCGCCGACGACTCTCGATCCCCGATCGGCATTCGCGATCGCGATCGCCGAGCTAGAACATGAAACTAAAACTGAACGCACTACGCTAGAACATGAGGTGAAGGAACTTTTCGCCCGCGTGTGTCGCAGGGGCGATCATGCGCCTTCCCCCATGGAACGCTCCCCGCCCGAGGGTGTTTTTCCCCCGGTCCCCGCTGGCTTGAGGTTTGAGTCTTGAGCGTGACTCGGGCACGCGCCTGCCAAGCGGGATGGAATATTTCGACCCGCAATCAGCGGCCGCATCTAATGAAGCCGAAATTAATACATTTCGCATTCGCCGACATCGGAATGGCAGTGATATTCCACCGACCCGGTGTGCTAATTGGGCAAAAAGTTTGCCGAATCTAGTTTTTTGCCACCGAAACGAGGCTAAGCGTGTTGATCGTTTGCATCTGATGGTTGCTGCTTCATACGCAATCACTCAATGCGCGTGTCATGCCGTTTTCCCGCTATCAGTTCGGGGGGGAAAAGGCCTTGAAAACTACAACACATTGGAGGAGGTTCGTGGGTGGCACCGTCGTCGCTGCCTGACTGGTCAGGTCAGCTGGTGACTGGCACGAGGAGCCGTCACTTGATCGCCAATTGGGGAAAACACATCGGCTACGAGTCACTTGTGTTTGTGGTTTGCATTTGCACAAGTCTTCCTGCGAGCTGGCCCTGAAATTTGGCGATTTCGAATGTTTGCGTACTATTTGTGGGCGTTCGGTTTATTGCATTCTGACCCAAACATTCGCGTTTAATGCGATTTCAGCTGAAAATGTATTTCTCGGTCTGTGTTCTCGTTTTCGCCGCAAGTGCAATGTCTATTTGTGGCTGCCGACTATTTTGGGCAATGCAAATCGTTGTTTTGTTTCGGAATCGGTTTATGACGACCGTTCTGCTGAGGTCTGGGATATAGTTTCAGAATACGTAATATGCTTTTCTTCCACTCAGTAGCATTCCCTTGATGTTTTCTACACGTGCCGCCCCAGAATCGCAGAATCGGTTTTAGCCCCCGTCCATCGTCCATATCGAGTGCGAAAGCCCAAGAAACCACAAAAACATACAATACAGCAGTTTTTATTTTTAATTTTCACAAAGTACGCAATCAAGCAACCGTATCACTCATACGCCGCGTGTGTGCATGATTCAAGGCATTCCAAGCATTGCTCATACGTCACGTTGGCCGCACGCACAGACTCCGCAACGGCCATTTCCCCGCACCGGCAATTCCCTCCTCCATCCCACTCCCAGTGTGTGTGTTCCCGTATCGTATTTCCCATGACGCGCACTGATCAATAGAAACCGCCGAACGCCGACACCCGCAACCACTTGTGAATGCACCACCTCCCTGTGCTTCCGTCCGTCCGTCCGTCCGCGACACCGAAGTCTGGCCATCTGTTTTGGGGCGAGTGTAAACACAGGCGGCCAGGCGGACAGGGGGACAATCGGACGGGCAGACATGGACACTAGTGGGCAAACAAATAGATGCACGCGCCGCCAAATGCACGCCCACCTCGCAGCTTGTACACTTGCGGAAATAACTATTGTGAAGTATTTAATGCACATTTAAATTATACAAAACTGCATAAGGGCCATGATGACCCTCAACTTACTTAAAATATTATTACAAAATTTATTATAAATGTATTAATAGTAACACTTGAGTTAAAGAAAATATGAGGATATGCAAGGGAGTTATAAGATGTGGACGATGGAATAATAACTGGTTAAATTTGTTGCTTTAATTGTATTGTATCGGAGATATATTCTTTCGTGGGTTTCAAAATTGTATGCAGGGGGTTGTATGAGGTTGGTTGCACTTATAAGGACGTCAAAACGTCGTGTAAACCAAGCAGATTGATATCGTGTATTTCTATTGGTTAATTTTCTGATTGGTGTCGGGAATTTCTCTGAGTGCGCCCTCTTCCGGCATCCCTCCACGTGCTGCTCCACTTTCGCGGGGCCGCACGCGCTACCCGGATGCCCATATGCAAGCCATCAAGAGAACGAACGAACGAACGAACGTTTGGCCGTGGGCAACCTGAGACGGTCCGATCCAGAGATGATCGGGATGATCGGCGGGGGCCTTGGTCGGTGGAAAATCGCATTCTGCTCCAATTTTAGACTGCACCAGCACCAGCACCATTACCAGCACCAGCGCTCACTTTCGTCTGGTGTGTATGGCTGTTTACGCGAAATTCCGACGGTGTGTTGCGGAGGACGTCGCCCCCTTTGGGGCATACAAAGTATCGTATTCTGCTTATCCATCAGCGGTGTTTCTGCCCGTTGCTGGGTTTTTTTTGTGCGCGAATTTTTTCGCAGCGCGTGTGCAGGTTGTTTGATTTATATGCTGACTTGTCTACATTTGTCGGGGCTGGAATTGTGTTATGATTATCCCATCGCCCATGGGTTTATGCCAATTCGGCGTTCGCTGTGTTTTCACAAGTAAGCAATCACATATTTCGTGTTCAGGGGTGGTCTGTCCCGCCTTTTATTAACTGAAACGCCTTGCATTTCCCATTCTTTGCAAAGGGGTGAAGGAATTTTGGTTTTGTGACTTGACCTGCCAGCCAGGCGTATACGTAATATACAAATTCCATTAGAGCGATAGAAATCTGAGAATATTAGCTTGCAATCTGCCTTCCCTGACTGCCAACATGTCGTATGCGCATTTTTTTTGTCACTTTCAAACCACTTTTTCAACAAAGTTTATTGCCACCGATCTGTGGGGGGAAGCTACTCCGTCGGCCTTCCAATTTTTCGCCTGCTCTTCGGCTAAAAATTTATGACAATCATTTAAATGCTGTTGTGGTGTGTAAACAAACGCGTTAATAGTTTGCCATTTGTTTTTAGGTGTTTCGCCGGGGTTGTTGGGCCCAGAGCCACTCTCGCATTTTGTCATTTATTTATTGTTTAATTTTGTTTGCCTTGCTTTCGTTCCTGTCCGGCCGGACACGTGCCATCATAAAGCATACCATTGACCCCTTGCAAATGTTGACAAACCAAATCAACAGCCGCTGCCCCCTGACTCCTGTCCGTCACGGTTTTCACGCACTTGAGCCGCATGCATGGCACCTGCCGTGCAGGTTTTCAAGTGAAAACTCAAGGAAAACGCACTCCCTGCTGTAGGCTGGCCCTGCTTTGTCCGCATGCGACACCATGACGTCAGTGGGCTGGGAATTATTTGCCTGCCTGCCTCGGCCCCGATAAGTTTGTGGTATTTTATCAGCGAACAGCAAACCCTTGCAGATAGCCCCGTGGTGAAATGGTGTGTGGTGCGTGGTGCTTGGTGCTTGGTGCGTTGTGTGTGGCAGATGAATTTGCCGAAAAGTGTGATTTAATCAGAAAGTCACACGAACATTGATCACGAGTTCCCATGACTGTGCGTTCGCTTGGGAAATTTCGTCAAGCGGCTGCTGCTCTAGAAGTTACTTTTTGGATAGCGAAGCGTACTACGTCCCCAGGGCATTCCCCACGGAGCTCTTCTAATCAGGCAGTAAATAAATTAAGTTCGTATTCGCATTTAGACCCCATTAGATGGCTAATCTTGGGTGGCATTTGTTTACTTTTGTTGGCCCGCTCCTTGGGGTTCACCTACACGGGCCCCGACCTCTTCGTATGCCGCAATCTCGATCTGGTTGGCGCTTTAGTTTCAGGCAGTCCAATCAAATCAGCTCTGCCGGCTCCTCCAGAGAAATCACGTCAAAATAATCAAAGAACTGGCACAGCCCCCCTCCTGCTCCCCATAGCTCACTGTCATGTTATTACGTCAGAGCACTTCTTGGCGCTTGTCGCTTTCGCTGCTTCATTTCCTTTTGTTTTTCTTTTTGTTTTTTTTTTTGTTTTGTGGAAATTTAATAATCGTAAAAACAAAGGCAAAACAGAGAACACACAATAATAAAAGGCTGAGGCACGCAAAAGAGCCAACGCGGCATGACAAATGTGCGATAGCGTTAAATAATTTTTATGATGCGTTCGCTACAAAGGACGGGTCGGCTGGGTGGGTGGTGGGCGCTGGGGGGGAAAACGAAAAAGAAGCGACGACTCTATCTCGCAAGCGCTCATGCTCGTGTGGCCTTCTCACTTAACTAATCAGCGGCACGTGTTGTTTCTGCAACAAAGTGACAATTTCCTCTGTCGTCTGTCTGGCCATCCGCAGAGATACTACCACCCTCCCCGAGCCATTGCCATTACCGCTTTTATCATGGAGTGCCAGGGGTACTACATTCCAAAACATCTCGGCAACTGATGGACCAGTACCTATATTTAGTACCTGTGACCCGGTACTTGCCGGAAAGAATTGTGGATCATTTTGGGGACTACACTCCAAAGCATCTCGGGATCTGATAGACCAGTACCTGAGACCCGGTACTCGGCGGAATATTGGATCATCTTGGATACTGTATTTCAAAACATTTCGGGAACTGATGGACCAGTACCTGTATGTAGTACTACCTGTGACCTTGGTGGAAAAAATGTTGGATCATCTTGGGTACTACACTCCAAATAATCTCGGGAACTGTTGGACCAGTTTCTACTTATACGTAGCTAGTACATTCCAAAACATTTCGGGAACTAATGGACTAGTAACTATATCTAGTACCTGAGACCCAGTACTTGGCGGAAGAAATTTTGGATCATTTTGGGTACTACACTCCAAAACATCTCGGAAACTGGTGGACCACCACCGGTATTTAGTACCTGAGACATTCGGTACTTGGCGGAAAGAGTGTCGGATCATCTTGGGTATAGCCCTAGTCGATCACGATGGTTTTAATTTTTTTGTGCCTCAAATTTGCCCCGGTTTTGGCTTAATTTGTTTTTCACTCCCAAGAACTGCAACTGTTGCGGAAATACGTGCCACCCACCAGACCAGACCGGGCCCCTTTTCCATCCACCTCGCTCTGTTTGTTTATTGATTTTTAATTCTGCGCATTTTTGCGTAAGCCCAAAATGTTTCAGTGCCAAGTGACACTGGCAGAGGGGTCTCGTGAGGGGAAAAGCGGGCCAGCGGGAACGGCTTCTCTTCCGGCAACAACGAGCGCAAAGGCCAAATGAAAGCTATAGGTGTGCAATTATTTATTGGGCCTGTGCGGAAATGCCTGCAATATCGCAATAGATTTACAGCATAATACTCGTACGCTTCCAAAGTGAATTGAAAACACAAAAACACAAAAACACATGTAAGCTCAAGGCGAGAGATTTCGTCAGACTTGTTGTTTGTTTGTTTGCTCGTCAAGTTCACGGAAAATCACAAAATATGCAAACTATTTTGAAGTTCGCGCTGTAATCGCGCTTATCTAATCGCAGTGCAGTGGCGGTCTTTGATGCCAACCGACCCGACATGGCTATAAATAGAGTAATACCGATCCCATTTAAGCCATGAATCAAATTGGGTATTTTTCGTATTTATTTCGAATAAGGTATTGTCATTGAATTAAATATAATTTATTGCTGCTTTGGGTCCCTAAAAAAGAGACTGAACAACTAAAGCCCCTGGCTATTTATACATTTAATCGAATTACGTTTTTTCATTGGGGGGATTAATTCAAATGTGATTTAAAAGTTAACAATCGCAATTTACAACAGTTTCACGAGTGAAAAAAAGCAATAAACCGGAGAAGCCCTCAAATGGCAAACAAAAACCGATTGAAATTATCGACACGCGTTGGTAATTGAAACTATAATGGTTAGTCATTCTGGTTTTTGGGCCACATTTCAATCATTGGACTCAATTGTTCAGTCAATTGCCAGGTTATGATGATGATGATGGCGATGGCGATGGCGATGTCGCTGACGATGAAGGTGCGTTTTTGTGATGGCTATGATGATAATTATCGTCAACTGTCACAGGCGGGTTGCATATTCAAACTGCGATTTAAATAAACACACTAAAAACCAACGGCCTGTCACAACGAAATCCATACGATAATACGAGCCAACATATGTACGACCCAAATTGAATGATATTTTCGGTGGGTCGGTGCAAATAAAAAACAAATAGAAACGGTGTAGTCGAGGTTTCTCGACAACGAGATACTTTGTACCTATATTTATATTCATTAAGTTTTACAGTTTAACTATTTTAACCCCAAATTAGAGTGACTTAAGTCAAATGCTAAAATTTATGTGACGTCATCCGGCATTGACACTGAGAAGGTCGGTAAACATTTTCGTCGGCCGTATCTTCATTGTTTATTGCCTGATCTTTATAAAACTAGGCACATGGTTAGATATTACAATTTTTAGCTGTATGCAAAACGATTTGAATCTTTTGGTCTAACCCTCTAGAAGATATTGACCAGTCTGGATTAGAAAATATAACTTAAAGTGTCGGAAACTCTTTTTTCTTCCTGTTACATAAATTTGCACAAACATAATAAACCATTTGAACCTTAAAGTACTACTGGTTAGTACCGGCTGTAGGCGAATATGTTGACTGTATATTACCCGTTTCTTAGTTAAAAGAAAAATATTTAGGTAAAAATGGGTTCATATTACGTATACGCACCATGTAACATTTTCGGTTTTTTATAGCTATATTCACCCTGTCATACCCATTGTCGCACAGGTCCAATATACCCGTGTTCTCTATGGGAACCGGGTTGAAAAAAGGGAAAATTGTCAATTGATTCGACTGCCAGATGGACAACGGATTCGGGGCAGCAACGGGAGAGCAACGGGCGATTGAACGGATGTATTTCGATTAGGTTCCCCGTAATTGCCGGCCATTTGTGTTGTGCTCTTCGACTGGATGGATGGATGGATGGGTGGATGGGGTTGCAAACGCTGAATTTGTGAATGCATTCTGACATGGCACACACGGCCACAATTGAATAAAATCAGACACACAGCCAGCACGCAAATAATCTCATTCCAATTCGCATGGCAATGACACACTAAAGCCAATGACACAAACAGCAAGTACTCGTGGCATAACAATCGAACGGCAATAGCTGTCGTAACTGAAATTGTATCACTCTCCAGGGGCAGGGCAGGGCATATCCTCCGGGTTGCGGGTCCTTTTGACTAAGGGAAGTGGATAAGCCGAATGGCATTTTAAAGTCATTGGTAATTGCTATTTAATATCTCTTTCCTGGGGGAATCAGGGGCTTTTCGTGGCCTGTTATCTGCATGCGAGTGTCAACCTTGAATTTAAATACCCAGTAACCCGGTAGTGGCGATAAGGAAATTACTCCTTCCCCGGGAAATTGTAGAGCTCATAATACTGGACTGATCCGTAATGCCCCTCGCGTGGGGCCACTCTGTTGAGTGCCACCTCTGCAGCTGCCCACCTAGAGCGTGTTTGGGGCATGACTCTGACTCAGTGGCGGCAAACTGGGAGATCGCAGTTAGCCATTTACAGAGCCGACGCCGAGCACTCGATCCACTCGACGCCGAGTATAGTACTCTGCACTCTGCCCATAAATGGCGGGGCCGCAGATACAGCGCGGCTACGCCAACGTTTACTACGTTTAACCCAAAAAAGCTTTCATTCATAAAATCGCAAAAGGAAGCAGCGAGCGCTGGCGGAGGCAGCGCAGTGACTGCGACTGCGACTGCGACACATGCCCAAGCCCAAATTTGTGGCATCCGCTTTTTTTCGAGTGATTCGCGATTCGTGAGCGGGCGATTAGACGACGCCGACTGCGGCAGAGACTGCTGCTGCTGCTGCTGCTGCTGCGATTGTGACTGCGACTGCGACTGCGACCTCATTCCCTCGTCAAATGCTAATTAATATTTTTTGGTTTTGTTTGTTCGCCAAGTTTTCTGAATGAGTGTCTCTCTGGCACTCGGGGCCACTCGGATGGATCTCTGCCCCCTCCATTCATCATTGTCATTATACAAACATGCTATACTATACACACATGGGATCGGAGAGGCCCATTCACAACTGCAAATACGAGTGCCCAGTACCCAGTGCCCACCCTGTTCCCAGTTCCCAGTACCCCGGACCGGACCCAGCAACCCGTGGAAGTCCGGAACTGGGCGCTTTGTGGCGGTTTCCATCAGATCTGTAATTAGTGGCAGGGGATGGCTGGGGGAGCTTGGTTGGGGGTCAGATGACACAGTAGCGGTTCAGATGCGATCACAGTTTCCTTTCAAGAAGGGTTCCTCTGGACTCTAGAGACAGGCAAGGCTATTGAAGGGCGGCAAAGGCTGTATCTCCCCCGATTTCTGTTTGATTTTAACTCTCTTTGATGCTGGGTTGTGGATGGAGCGCTATAATCTCCAATCCGATCAAGTGATGGGTCTTTGGAGCCATTAATTGCTGGACAAATGGCAACGGGGACGACAGGTCATTAAGAGTTAATTTCTTGCCCACCAGCAGCATCTTGGAGGCAGCAGCTCAGGCAACCCAATGAGGGCCCAGGCGCTGGCCAAGATTAATGATGGTGTAAATGGATTTTTGAGCAATTTTTTGCTGCTGCTGCTGATGCTGTCGCTGCTGCTGGTGCTGGTGGTCACTTACGGACACGTGGAGGCGATAATAGAAATCTGAGGAATGTAGGTTGACTTCGGCAGTTCAACAGGTTGAACGGGTGCTGGGAAATCAAAGAGCTACACGCTGGGGTCTCGTGTTTGACTTGAAGAGGTTGCCGCCACCTGAGCCCCCGAGTCCAGGTGCCCAAGTGCCCAGGTGCCCAGGGCCGCCTGCGAGCGGAGAGGTAAACAGTTTAGCATCTGCGCGATGCGATTATGTTTCTCGTGTTGATTGCAGGCAAACAAACGGCAGCCACTCCGCGCGGACTGGAAACTTGTTGCTGCCGGCAACAGTTGCCCCAAACCGGCGCAAGGCAGAAAGCGGCGGAAAAGCCACTTAGCCGGCGTTGGGGCGGATGCAGATGGGCGGCGGCGGAGGGGCTGGTGCAACATCGCAGAGTGTTTGCACTGGCAACTCGCTCTTTTGGATTCCGACTTTGAGTATTTCATTTTTGTGGGCTGCACAACCGGTCTGCATCCGCATGCGACATTTTGTATGCCATTCACATTCCTCGCCGCCTGACTCACGCCGCTTGCAGTGAGTGCAACAACGCGGCGCATCGCATCCGAGCTGCGTCGGTGGCTGCCACTGTGGCACAGTGCCTGGCAAAGAACTTTGCCCCAAAAGGCCACCCTGCTCCACCATCGACAATCTATCTTCATTGGGTTGGGATGCCAGTTTAGGGTTGCGTTAAGTTTATTCAGGAACTGACAAAGAAATTCAATTACTTTTAGCCTAAAAGTTTTGGGGTTCTGTATCTCCAATTTGAGGGGTTCCCTCCTTTAGACGGCCGAAGAATGCTCGACTTTCAAGAATTGTTTTCTCGGATATAATAAATTGAAACGTTTCAAAACTTTTGTGATAATTGAATGTCATGTTTCAAAAATACAAAATAGTTATAAAAAGTATAAATGTATATATTTACTAAGTAAAAAGGAGCGATGTAAATATTGTCTCCCTAAAGGAGTGCCTCCGCTGGGAACATTGTAGCGTCCTTAATTTTGGTCTCAAGCTAAATAATTGAAATTTTGTTGTATAGTTTATAATACCTTCTTCTCTGTGACTCTATTTTTTTTTAATTCAATTTAAAATTTCATGTTTCTGCTTGTTTTAAAAGAAAAATTCACTTTAAAATATAAACAAATTATATTTCGAGAAAACGCGCTTAAAGACTTAGGTAACCCCAACATATCACCCCAACTATCCGTTTTAAAGACTTACAACTTCGTCAATACTGCACTTAGCGACATGAGATTTTTAAGAAATATTCTTGGATAGTTTAACAATCGATCGATAAAGAAATCAGAGGCTACACATCTTCTTTTATGGTTTCAATGGAATTTAATGCAACGAGTATTTATTTTTGTAGTTTAAATAAATAACCCTTGTTGGATTTCCTCGAAAGGCAGGCCACTGTGCCGCAAATGTTTGCCGTTTCTCCTCCGGCGGGGCTTTATTTTATTTGTTCCGTTTCTTTATATTTGTTTTTGTTGCTGCTGGCTTTCTGCCCCGAACCGGATGTTGTGGGAATTTTGCATTCTGCCGCCGCCGCCGCCGCCGCCGCTGTTATTAACTGTCATATGCGTCGGGTAAATGCTTATTTTGTAATAATAAAATGTCATGTGTGCGCCGCAAGTGGTTGGAGTGGGTGGAGCGACGCACGACTGACTCAGTTACCAGCGGCCAGCGGCTGTTGTTGCAGTTGCAGTTGCAGTTGCAGGCACTTCCTCTGCCCCGGCAAGCCAGGCCACGAAATTTAATGACAGGCGGTACGCCTGCTTTTTCGCACATGCCACATGCTGTTTTCTGTTAGCTGTTTTCATGTTTCTGTTGCATTTGCTGTTTTTGCACCGGCAACCGGCGAGGAGGCATGCGTGCCGAAAGTCAATTTGCAGAAAGTTATACAGCTCGCAGCTCTGGCCCGGCCTTTGGAGCGAGGCTTTCGGGTTTTGGCAACACCTTGTCATAAACTTGATGTTGGCAAATTTCCCTTTGGCTTGTTTGCCGGCCCATTTGGGAGCTGCATTTTCTCCACCGCTTCCTGTGCTGCAGAATTATTGAGATTATCAACTCGTTACGAGTTCCTCGATTGCGGGGACATGCGATAGAAGTGAGTGACTCATTCCGGACATACTTAATGTTTGCTTTTGACCCACATTTTTCCCCACTCTATAAGCTTCTCTGGGCCACAAACAATCTGCTACCCGGCCACGTTCTTATCAGGCCGACGACCTTGGTCTTGAAATGTTGTTTACGCTTATCGCTGAGTTGTGAGCACACTCGGCCTGGCCGAAACCAAAACAAAATTCCCATAAATCTGGCGAGTGGATAGAGATATTCTTGGCGGAGGTCGTGCAATTAGTGATATCATTGAACCATAATTTCCCTCCCCCGCCCAGCCGTTTGAACTTTCGGTTCGGCTCACACACAAGAGCTTGGCGGCAGGCAGAGTTCAAGTTTTGCCCGATAAACGGGGTGGCCAAACAAGCCGTACAAAGGCATTTATAATTCATGAAACTAATAATTTTCCTTTGGCCCCAGAGTCCCCGATATGGCTGTGATAAGCGGAGGAGGCCCAGAAAACCGAGCGGCCCGGCGACGGGAAGCCCGAAATATCCCCGGCTAGATCCAAGTCGGGCCCGCTGCTCTGACATTTGCAAATTCCCCGAACGCAAATTATTTGGTCACGCGAATAATTTATTATGCGACCTGTCCCCGGTTGCCCGCCAAAAAAAAAAAACATCTCGTGACGGCGGCGAACCGACGAATGCGGTGAAAAAGCCCCGTTCCAGGGGCCGCTTGTTTTTCATTCATTTGCGAGATACGCGAGGCGGGCGTACTATGAGATACAACCGCCAGTTGTGGGGCTGCAGCGGCAGTCCGTGTGTTTGGATGCGAGTGGCAGGGGGTGTGCGCATTCATTATCGAGCCTCCTTCGCCCTTTTCCACTTTTCCCCATCGCACCGTCGCATTTTCTTAATGAATGAATTCAAGATAATTAATTCGCCGCCTGCAGTTCCCCAAGCGGTGTTGCAACGTGGAACATGGAGCTTTAAAGCTGATTTTTGTAANCTTTTCCACTTTTCCCCATCGCACCGTCGCATTTTCTTAATGAATGAATTCAAGATAATTAATTCGCCGCCTGCAGTTCCCCAAGCGGAGTGCAGGGTATGTTGCAACGTGGAACATGGAGCTTTAAAGCTGATTTTTGTAAACTAATGGTTCCAAAAATTGACCCATCGCCAACTCGCTTTACAAACTATTTGTTGCATTTGTTTATTCAATATTTGTATCATTAAAATGCATTGAAATGAGCTTTCGATCGGGCTACTCTAGGGAGAGCTTTAATCGCAAATAGGGTCGAAATTCGGGATCATCTGAAAACTTTTAGCTTACTGCCCATTTGTGGGCTTGGAGATGGCACAGCTGCAGATAGAGAAAAGCGTAATTAGTGGCAAGTGAGGAGGTCTGTCGCATAACTTTTGCTGAAAGTATCGTGCTTATGGGCGTGACCAGCAGCGGAGTGGCATGCGGGGCAAGATTGCTGGATGTGGGGCTGGAGGACGAGGGGCAGCAAAGGGTAGTCCCGGGGGCTTATCATGCAATCGCCTTTCGCTTTCCATGCTGGGCCAATTTGTGTGTTCGACTTCGCGCCCGCTCGCTTTTATTCATAAAAATTCCGCACTTTTATGACCCGCTCGTGTGGTCAATTAAAATTTGACTCAACAATCTGCATAGTGCCGGCAGTGCCATAGCTTCTCTAGTGGATCGCATGATTCACTTGGCCCGGCCAATTAATCTCTATGGCTATTAAAATGTTATTACTCAATGTCTGTTTGTGTTTGGGTTTGGGTTAGGGGGTGGAACGGCGGACCCACTTTCGGTTCAATTTGCTTATTTACATATCTCATAACTCCTTTCAGAAATTCGTTTTTCCGAAGGTAATGAGTAATGGTCGGATAAGAGTTACGAAGGGGGTTCACTCCAAAAAGCCGTTGTTTTCTCGGAGGTAATAAATTTAAACGTTTCGGAACTTTTGTGAAAATTTAATATAATGTGTCAAAATCTATTTTTTGGAGGGAACTCCCTTCAGTTGCTTTGATCTATGCAATTAATATATAGGCTTTCCAATGAAATAGATTATTTTTAACTCTGGTTTGAAGGCGAATTAATTAGTTCTGGGTATAGTAGCTGTCATTTGAATTGGTGTTGTGTCAGTAGTTCCAATTAAAAATTCAATATGATGCTCGGAAATTCCATCCAGCAGCGTTCGGGGTAATGTAAATATAATGCATATATTTTTATTGGAAACCGAAGCTGGCGGGACGTATTGTTTGTTTATTTTTAGGCCCGGCCGGCCTGGCAATCTGCGATTTTAGCTGTGAAGCCCGAAGTGGCGACGTCGTCGATTTGCAATTCACGTGCCGGGCGGGTGACTGTGAAGTCATTTCAGTCCCCATCCCGCCGCATCCCAGGGTGTGTGTTTTTCCCCGCACTCGGTACTCGGCACTCGGACCTTGGTTGCGGAACAATACAATAATAATGACGCCATGGATCTACAGAAAAGCAGGCAGCTGCCGCTGATAAAAAGCGAAAAACAGTTTGCACTCGCTCCCCGTCTCGAATTCAATTTTCCGAGAAGGGCGCCCAGGCGAATTAAGTTGATGACCAATCGAATTGGTGTGGGAATCGAATGGATCGGAAATTGGGTATGATAATTGGGATACAAAACGGCAATAAACGGATAAACGGATAAAACCGGGAGGTCCATCTCTTGACGGCAGGAGAGAGTGAAGGCAAAGATTCGAAGATGATTCACGGGTTGTGTCACCTGTTTGTTAAATTGTAAGGTGGCCATAATGATCCGCAACTAATTGGGTTTTGGTCAGCCCCGGTGGCTGATTCACTTACTTCCTGGGATCCGTAGCAGCCACCCACTGTACGTACTGTATCTGAGTATCTGCGTATCTGCTGTTGCATCCCGCTCGGCTTTGGCAATTGGAGTCTGGCCGCGATGTCTCCATTTGTCTGTCGCACATTCACAAATTGTTCTTTTCCATTCTTTGTCATTAAATACACACACACTGCGGACACATCGGACTACGGACAACGGACA
The DNA here is from genome assembly GCA_021223825.1 of Drosophila ironensis. NCBI lineage: Eukaryota > Metazoa > Arthropoda > Insecta > Diptera > Drosophilidae > Drosophila > Drosophila ironensis. The sequence continues at coordinate 165,547 of JAJJHQ010009521.1, read as the reverse complement.
ACGGACACTCGCTCTGTGAATGAGAATGACCGCTGGAATTTATGGGTGTCTCTTTGTGACACAGTACCCCTCAGCCTCCCCCAACAGCCCGCCTCCTGTCCGGATTCAAGTCCATTCCCCAGTGTTTGCTTTTTATCTGGGCAAATATTTACGCTGAACTTTCGTGTCAATTGATGTCACATTCCTCCTCCTTCGCCTTTGCCACGGCCTGCGCTTTCTCTGTGTGTGAAATTGTAAAGAAAAGTGTGGAATTTTACTGCCAACTGACCCGACACTAAATCAGCTGATAATTCGCCCTCCATCGGCGACATCTGTGCCTCTGGCTGCCTGCTGCCCGCCGCCTGTCCACACGTCCAGCTGGATGCCACAAGCACAGTATCAGACTGTGGGCGCCACGAGATGGTTCTGAGCCTCCCGTGTCCGGTGGGGCGGGGAGCGGTTTCCGTGTAGGCAGGGTCAGTGATTGGCCAATCTGCTGGGAGAAATGACCGGCCAGATTAGGCCATTCGAGTGTTGAAAGCTTTTTACCATATTTCTGTGGGTGTATCGAGGGCGTTATTAGGCCAAATGGGATTATCCCAAAGTAGGTTTAGGTGGATTGGGGAATTGGTTATTTGTTGACTTGCTTTGTGGCCAAAGTTCTGGGGAAGTGTAACTGCAACATTTGCCATACAAATTGATAAATATTTCGTGTTAAAACTGCAAACCACTGTCAAAAGTTTCCGGCTGCGATGTCTGTGCCATCTCGCAGCAAACTCTATAAATATTTTGGTTACCCAAACCGAACTTTAACTCGGACCGAATTAAACCAGACAACCGCAATTCACTCCGACACGAACATGGACGTGGAAGTGGACATGGACATGACAGGGCCGGAGACTGACCAGCAGAATGCGCGCCGCATCGGGGCTGAGTGTTGACAGGCCGTGACACCAGGACAGCCAACAGAAATCCATCATGATAAAGGTCTATTTAAACAATTATTAGTTCAATTAACTGTTAATTCAATGGGCCAACGGGCGGCGGATTCATGAGGGTCCTGATTCGAAAGCCATGGACAGCCAAAAATGCATTATTGATGCGATTATTGCCATTGTCCAATGGCAAAATGAGACCCGATGGCCATGGCCACAAGGCCGGGAAATGGTGCGGATCCCGCATCATAATCATCATCGGAATGGATGTGTAAAGTATTTTCATTTTCGTTGCTTGGTGTTTATGGGGTTCCCCCGGTGTTTCCGTGGCAAATTGCAGCGGAATACTAATTTACAGATACAAATTGATGCCGTCGCTTTGTCTAACGATAAACGCAGCGGGCATTCCGACCGCCTGTTCGTCTGTTCGTCTGTCCGTCTGTCGGCCTGTGCGTCTGTCCGTCTGTCCGTCTGTTTGCCTGTCCGTCTGTCCGCCTCGGGACTCAATTTTTTCGGGGGGTGTCTGAGCAGTATCGGGTGTTGCCTTTGCCGTTGCTGTTGTTGTTGAAAATTCGAAAATTACGTGACTGCATTTGAGGAGAACGGCGCAAGAATTTGTCGAAATGGAATGTAGAAATTTGGGGCTGTCGCTGAGCTGAATTCCAAATGACTGCCGCCCGGTCCGAAGGGAAAGGGGGCGGGGCCCAGGCCCAGCCCATTCAGGCCGGCAAGGAGTCCAATATGTCTTCGTCGTCGCTTGTGCCTTGACCGATAGATCTGCGTAGCAAAGGATGGCAAGGAGGGATTGGTCATCAAAGCTAAAGACGAAACACATTTCGGCAATAATGTTGTTAATTTTTTAAGTTGATAAGGTCAGAAGGCGGCTTACACCACGAGAAATTCATATATCGATGGGTATTCAAGATCTCATAATGTTTGCTTAATACTCTTAGGATAAGCCACATGAATAAATTTAGAGGCTTTGAGGTGATGATAAAAATACGATTTTTCGCTGTCGCCGCAAATGTATGCAAATCCTTGACCCTCATTTATTTTCCCAGTGCTTGTGCGCTCAAACTAAGTCTTTCTATTGCATATTTGATGCGTTTTGATGCGACATTTTTCTTTTTCCCCACGTTTTTGGGGTAATTTTATTTTCCACTCGCCCCGGCCAGCCGGCCCGGTAACGCTTTTGTAATGACCTCGATTTGTACGGCGAGTACAATTTTTGTTGACACTTCCATGGCCAGTTGAAGGATTTGGCCCCGGCCAGGAAGGGGGTCAGGGGGTCAGGGGGAAAGAGGTGTAATGATTTTGGGGAGGGACAAAACGTTCTCGTGCGTGCATTTCGTGTCTCGTTCTTTGTTTTCTGGGGCGGGTCAGGAGAATGAGGTGCCCAGGAGTCGAGGAGCCGGATAGCCGGGTAGCACCCCCTGGTAACTCGGCGGACCCTTCTAATGGAGTTGTAATGAGTGTGAAAATTAATGTCGTCACATTACTCACGCACCCAAATACGGGATACGGGAATGCCAAGGGAGGAAAGTAACGAAGCGAAAGGGTAGGGCCCTGGGTCGGGGGTTTACGCCTGATGTTGATGGTGATGGTTCAGCGCTAATATTTGCGCTTAACTGGAACTGAACTGCGTTCCGCAATCAATTGTAAACGCTGGGGGAGTGGGTGAGTCATGACGTTGATATCCCCGATAAGATATACTATGTATACCCGCGATAGGGCGCATAATGAAACTATTCAGTTAAGCCGATCCAGAAGGGTTGCAGTTGGTAAACTAAGTAAATCCCATTGTAACCCATTGATTCTGATACTAGGCTTTCTGAATCATGAGTTTCCCAATTCTGACGAGCCACTCCCACTCCTTGGGCAGAGAAAGAGTCACGCAAGTTTTGACTTCGGTTCGGAACTCATATGTAGTTACAGAATCCGTTGGATGCAATTCTTCATAGCAGGTCGGGGCATCCATCACATTTGCGCCGCCTCCGCTCCGTGTAAGACCTGGGCTCTTGATTTATTTACACATTTGCTGAACCTTGAAAGACAAACAGGCTGACAGACAGGCAGACAGAGTGTTAAATATTTATACACTCCCCTCGTATGATTCGTACTTTTCGGGCGGATTGTAAATCACCGGCCCAGCGAGTGCCAGATGCAAGATACAGATACGGGGCCAAGACGAAGCCATGTACTATATGATGTTCTAGGTACTTCACCAAAGATACGGAAGCCACCGAATGCCGCTTGGGCTGCTGCAGCAGCACGTAAATCGTACCTATCGTACCTGGCAGATGCGACATTCTGAGATTAGCAATCAGCCGCAGCGCACTGGATAATTGTTATTGTTCTTTGCCCTGGCAATCTGCGTATCCGAGAATTATGATTTCATTTCGGCTGATTCATAGGCATTTTCCGCGAATGCCAATGCGAACTTTCAATTCCAAGGTGTTCGTTCGTTCGTTCGTTCTGTTGATTGTTTTGTTTGTCTTGTTTGGCTTTTCTGAATTGCCTGCCTGCCCCTCGGTAATTTTTCATGATTATTTGTCAGTCATTATTGCTGATTTCGCTATTGTTGACTGACTGTGCGCTCGCCGCCAGGCTGTTTGCGATTTTATTTTTAAGATAATGGAACCGAATGCCATTTTTATAAATAAACTGCATGACGATAAAAATAGACCAGCGAGCGCGCTGCACAAAAACAGAAAACTATGCCATTGTCGATTGTCTTTCGAGAGTTGTTTTGTTTATTTCGCTCCCCATTTGTGTCGTAATGAATAGTTTTGTGTGCGCGGCCCACACGCGACTCCCATAAAGTTGCCAGCAAAAAAATCCATCAGCGTTTGTCTCTAAATTTTCGCTACGCAAAAGCGGAACTGGCCCCGCTTGAACCCTGCTCGAGCTCGCTGGCTGCTTGCTTTCTGGCCAAGATCGATGGCTTTCTGCTGAAGGTCATCGAGATCTTCCGAAATTAGCAGCACAAGTGATGCCCCGGTTATATTTAGCCGCGAAATGTGCTAAATATCTATTCAATTTATCATCGGCCAACGGAGAGCCGTCAATCCGTATTTATAGAAATTCTTTGGGCTTTTATTGCACTTGCTTGTGGCCCAATTACCATATCAAAACAGGCAAATAAAAACATAAACAAGTGGAAACGGGGTACTTAGGAGTTCTCGACAACGTGATACCATGTACCTATTCCTATAGACATTTCAAATAGGTATTTAAAACCCCAAAATAAGTTAAAGCAGATTTGGTTAATGTGACGTCATCAAGCATTGATACTGAGGAGGGACTGTGAACATTTTTAATGGCCATATCTTTATTATTTATTGTTTGATCATTATAAAACTTGGCACATGATAAATATAATTATTTTTAGATATAATTATTCTATCATCTGGGGCATGTTGTGAAATATGTGGAGTAAAATACAGTTTTAAGCAAATTACGAAGGCGGAAAGAGGCGTGTCAAAAATTTCAAATAAACACAATCTGCGTACACATATAACGGACCTAAAAAAGGAGAATTACATCTCTAGCTCTTACCAACTCGGAGATCGACGTGTTCATGCATACAGCCCAAGAGACGAACATGGAACGATCGCTTTGTCTTTTGATCCTTCTCCCTGTAACATACATTTGCACATACTTAATATACCATTTTTACCTTGAGGTAAATGGTATAAAAATGAAAATATTCGCTTCGAAATGTTGGGCCTGATATGTAAACACAACCCAAAGCCAAGATAAAGGGGATTCCCCCAGACGGCCCGGCTCTTGCGGCATTTGTTACGCATATCTTTCCGGCACTTAGTTTCGCATACCCCTCTCTGGATATCTGGCCTGCCCCCAAAAACCGCAAAAACCAGGCGAGCCACACACAGAGGCCCGCAAACAAATCCAAAACGGAAGTGCCTCTAATTTCAATATGGCCGCTTCGCTTGTGAAACATTTTCTGACACAATTTCCGAGATTTATTGCCGCCGCCCAGCACCCGCTCCACCCGCTCCACCCGCTCCGCCCGCACCCACATAACGCACCGCCCACTTAAACTGAGCTTTTTTTCGGTGGTTGAACCCACGCAGCGGAAAATCAAAACCAAGCCGAAACCGAAAAGGGAGCCAGCGATTAAGGCGAACGAACAACAACTAGGGGCTGCGGCCCGGCTCCTGCAAATAAATCAAATAAAATCGATGATTTTCCTATTACCGCTGTGTTATGTCATGTTCCTTCCTGGCTGCGGAAATGGCGCGAGCGAAGCGGAAATCCTCGGCCACCGGCCGGGATAAATTGCGGGCCAAAACAAGCCACAACCCTGCCGAAGCCAAAGCCAAGTCCTGCATTCCCACATCCTTTCTGTCATCATGAAAAAATCATCCATCAAGAGCTGCAGGTGCTCAGCCGGGAATGCAAACTCTATAACCTGGGTTTCGTTGGTGTATTGCCACTTCATTAGGGCGAAAGCTTTAATTTGGTATAATTATAAATACAAATGGTTAAGAGCATAATGCTGCCCTAAAAATCAATCTTGGTAAACTAAAGGCAACATGTTTAAATCCTACAAAACACAGTCCCGACTTGTTAAGCAGCCCGCTCGTTTCTGGCCCAGGGTATGCATACTATAGTTGGCTAAAATACTTGGCTTATTTGCCGCCGGCTCCGACTCCGATATTGGTTCGCCTGTCACAAAATGACAAATGAATTTTGAACTAAGCGTTTTGGATCCGTTCGATTGTTTGCTTGTTTGTTTTTTGCACCCAATACCCGGTTCTCCCCGCCACTGTCTGACGTTCTGTTCCTTTTTTTTTTCTTTTTAATATTTTCTTTTTTAACTGCAGCCGGAACTGATATAGCCAAGTGGGCGGGGCAGGGCAGGGCAGGGCAGGGGGCGCCCGTGGGCGGGCAAGTTGTGCGGGGTGCCAATGATTGGCATTGAGCAGAAAGTTAAATTGATTTCGATTTCGATGCAGAGAAAAGCAATTGAAAAGCGCAGCGTTTTGTGAATGCGGCTGCCATTTGCATATCCAATGGCAATTTACCGATGCACTTGACAGCAGGCAGAAGGGGGGCAGGGTTCAGAGGGGCTCGGGGGACTTGTGAAGTTAAAGGTGAGAGGGCTGGCGAGGGGTTGTTGGCTTACCACTCGGATAAATCCAGGCTCTACTCGTTTTCCCATCACTCAACCATTTAATGGCCTTTAACGCGGGCGTCGTCGTCTTTTCATTCAGTTGGCATTTCAGTTGATTTTTAACCAACAAACAGTAATATTTCATTGTTATTCAGACTCCCAACAAAACCCCAATCGTAGCTCTATTAGAAATGGAAGAAAAATCTTTTTTTTGCATTTAATTTGGATTTTGTAATTACCAAATCGTAGCTACATTTCCCGCCGCAACTTTAGCTAAACTTGTACTTCGGGGAACTCGTAAAGCAGCAAATTTCCCGTGATTTGTGATTTGTGTGCACACGCAGCTCTCTAGAATTCCCCTGGAGTCCGGAACACGAGGAACTCCATTCCGACCATGGCTCCTGGATCATTTCCTGGTAGTCCGGTTGCGGGTCTTTTGTTTGGAATGCTCCCATGGCAAATTATTGCAATTGAGTTTATTTTCATAATTTTACACAAATAACTTTTTTATGACCCAATTATGGGGCCACGGGCTGCCCGGACAGCCCTCCGTGCGGACAGACGGACAAACGGACGGAGGCCAAACAAAGGCTGGGCACTTGGCGCCAGGAGTTCCCTACATCCGCGACGGTTTTGTACTTTATTTTCTTCTCACCTGCTCGCCTGCAACGAATCCAGGCGAATGGGGCGGCCTGGCGACGACAATTACCTGCGCCCGTAATTTGCAAATTATTTGTGGCGTGCATTATGGCCGCCCCTCCTGGAAAAGTTCTTGTTTGTTATGGAAAACATGTGGGTGGCGGCGAGTGATGTGTGTGTGGCCGCGGAAATGTTAGCTCCTTTCCTTCCGAAAAGTACATTTCACCTGCCTGGAGATGCGAGCCTAAAGGTCTTCAAATCAATATAACTCTATGTCCGGGTGTTGCTGAAGAAAAAAGTTTGTCGGAAAGGGATTATAAAGTCTGGAAAAATTAATTTATTAGCGGTCTTAGACCCCATCACGGTGCCATCTCTGAGGGGGGATTCGAATGACGGGATTTCGGAATGGCTCTGATGGCCACGAGGGGTTGGAGTGGAAATCATGGCACGCGGAGCGGAATGGGCCAGCCTGGCGCCAGGCGTGAATGTACTCCAGTGCAATTTTTCCTTTATTCCGCCACTTGGGCCGCTTGAGGTGGCTCCCTCCCTGGGCTGCTGATTTTATGCTCGTTTTTTCCTCGCCTTTTAAGTGGCCCGTGTGCGCCGGCAATAACGAGCAACAACGGCTCAGTGGTAAATGAGAGTAAATGCAATAATTGCAAAGTTTATAACATTAGCATGCGGTAGTGTTGGGTTGCTGCTGCACCGCCTGGACTGGGTGTGGGTGTGGGTGTGGGTCTGCGGGAACGGTGCCAGGAAATTGGAGCCACCAACGCGACCAGCAACAAACGACTAACGACCGTTCGACCAAGCAAGCACTTTGGCAGGCCAAGAGCGAGGGTAACTGGGGAGGGGAAACTAGGGCCAAAACCAGGCAATTAGAAACTCTGCATTCATTAGAACATATCAGCCTTTAAACTGCCGTACTAACGGGTGTGCTTCTACCTTAAAATGTAGTAGACGTTAATGAGTGTTCGTGTCACAATGGTAATGATTGATTGACAAATTCAATTGCATTCAAACCCACTCAACAGCATTGTAAATGGTCTTGGATCCGGGAGATACAGCCGTTAGCGAGCCTCCAGAACCGGAACTGCTCGTGGGCAGCTCCTAATTACAAAGCATTTCCACAAGCTCCGATCGAGGCACCTTTTGCAACCTTTTCACTGCGCATGCGTCACTCGCCCACAGTGAGGCCGCAACAATTCGCAATTGGAGAACCACGTTGGCGTCGCCTTGCCAAAAGTGTCATCGCCAAGAAGCGGAAATTCAATTTCCGTCACGTTCAAAGGCAGAAATTCACTTCCTCGCAGCTTTCTTTTCTGCTTTTTGCCAGCCTGTTCTCGCTGTAATTAACCCAACAAAAGGGTATAATACGCTATGGTAATCCAAATAATTAGTATTACGATTCAACTGCATGCCAATCTTGGCTCTCCCAGGATTCGCTGTTAGTTCGCTGTTTGCCCAAGTTTAGTCACTGGGTCATTATGGCCATTCATTCGGCATTATCGCTCCCCAATTGCCTTGCCTGGGTCTGGGGCGTCTCCGTTTCAGTGGCATTCGTCACCCACTCAAAGTCATCGCCCGGGCCAAGTGACCAACTTAATTAAGCATGAAAGGGAAACGCTTCCGCCCACGCAGCCCAGAAACGGAAGACCAAAACAGAGCGATGGCTGGTGAGGAAGTGAGGAAGTCGGAGCCAGTCGGGAAATAAAGCCCCTCAAAATGTTCTTTCCCGCCCAAGCTTGTTGTTTAATCAAAATTGTTGTTGAAATCTGCGAGTGCTTCCAGAGCCGAGAGCTGCGAGGATTTCACAGGTTTGTTAAGCGCAATGATGAAATGATGAAATGGTGAATTATTGTTGGTGGGTGTCGTGGGGAGTACTTTCATTAATTAAGCGAGCTGAGTCACTTTGCGGCCCCAGGGCGGTGTGCAGCCGAATAATTGCAATTTAAAGCCAAGCCGAGCCGGGTTAATTATGGAAATGATTGAGGATTTTGCACAGTTTACAGTCCCGGTTCCGGACTTAGCCTGCCCAGATAGCGCATGATAAATTATGTGGAAATATTTTCGTGTTTTCGTGATTTGCATGTGCAAACAAAGGCCGAAAGCTACGAGTAGCCAAGGTGGAGTGCGAGGGTCGGCGCAGCACTTGCGCAAAATGTCGAGGGGGCTCGAAGCCTCGGCCCCGCCAAAATCGTTTTCTTTTCGCCAAATTGTTTGTGGCACTCGCCGGCAGGCGGTGTGGGGGCTGGGGCACCGGAAAATGCTACAAACAATTAATCCAAAAATTCCAAGAGGCCCCAAACGACGGCAGGGCTGCGAATTGAGTTACAAAGATGCCTCAAATGGGATTCTGAACAGGCTAAATAATTCGCTGCTTAAATGGAACTTGGCGCGATGCTTGGGGCAGGTATTTTCTCTATTTCTTGATGAAATAGTTGCCTTTTCTCCAGGGCTTTTCTGCAGCCCTGGCTGCAACGTTTCCACTTCTCCTTGGGAAGGGAAACGCTGCGCCCGCTTAAAATTTGCACATGTGAAAACGTGGCAGAAGCTCCGAAAAGAGGCGATAAAAAGCAACAACCTTTCCTGCAGAATACAACAACCACGGCCATAGAGCTCAAGAGCGTCCGTTTCTCTTAACTCATTTTTCGTATTTTATTTTCCGTGTTTTTTGGTTTTATACCCGGTTCTTACGAAGAACAAGGGTATATTGAACAGGGAGAAGGAAGCTTTTCCTACCACATAGCTTTTGTCTTGATCAGCATTAACAGCCGATTCGATCTACAGACATATGTACATTGTATGTGACTATATCTCCGAGATGGTAGGAGCTAGAGATATAATTCCTTTTGACTTAGATGCGTTTATTATATGCGCAGAATATGTCGCTTTTAAATTATAGTCACGTCCCTTTTCGCCTTGGCAATTTTCAAAAAACTCTATTACTTACTGGAAATGGGTCTATATCTTCAAAATAGTTAGACCAAGGTATACAAATCTTGTTGCTTACACCTCAAAATTGTACTATCTAGCCATGTACCAAGTTTTACAAAGATCGGACAATAAACAATGAAGATACGGCCAACAAAATTGTTCACCGACCTTTCTCAGTGTGAATGCCGCATGACGTCATATAAATTTCAGCATTTGACTCAAGTCATTGTAAGTGTGGGCTAAAATAAAACTAATTGATAACGAAAATAGGTATCTGGTTGTCGAGAAATCTCAACCACAGCGTTTCTATATGGTTTTTTTTTTGCTTGCTGGTCTCTGTTTTTTATTTCTTGCGTACTATTATTGTTGGCTGAACTGAGCCGGACGGGGTTTGGGTTGGGTTGGGTATTCTGGCACGTTTTGCGGCGTTTGTCTTGTGTGCAACCGAAGTTTATATCGAGTGGCAAGCAGGCGGGGGGCTGGTGGCAGGAGGAGCTTCTTCACCTTGGCTTGTGGCTCTGCCACTTTCAGTAAAAATTCAAGCCAAACCAAACCAAAGCAAACCAAACCCGAAGCCCGAAGCCGAGGCAGCCCCGCACCGACAACAACGTGATGCTTTATGGACTTTGGACTCTGGCGCTGCTGCAAAGCGCAAGCAAAACAGCAACAAAAACACAGAAAAACAGAAAAACAACAACAAAAAACTGCAAAATAAATAAATAAGAAACAGCATTCGCCAAAAAGGCAAAAATGAAAACGACAAGAGAGCAGCGTTGGCCGCATGAAAAATGGAAACAAGAAACTGAAGCGAATGCACCGAGCAAAACGATGACAATTCTCACGGTGCCTTTGCATTTTCCCCCCATCAACATGCAATGAATACGAACAGTTTGGTGAAACAACCAATTTGATGGTGGAAAATGATATTTATTACGGGGTGTGTCATCGTCGCATCCTGATTTCTGTTGGTGCACGAGAAGAAGACAAAGGCGCAGAGTTGCTTGCAACGCTTTCAACATGGCAAACCGAAACAGTTCCGTAACAACAAATGCGGCAATAAATGTATACCCAAAAATAAGCACAAAACGGGGGAATGATGAAAAGTCAACCGCGAAAAACAACCTCAAAGCGATTCAGCTTAAAGATAACGGCCATTTGCCAACTTCAGGCCAGAGACCGCGCCGAGTGCCACAAAATTTAACATTTCTAAACGGGCTTTTTATTTTCATTTGGTCGGGCGTAAGCGACCGAATGTAACCCTGTCTGTCATTCGGCAAATCTCAGCTGTGACTGATAAGCTTAAGGGGGTTCCCCTTCTTGAGACGCTCGAAAAAAGCTCGATTTTCAAGACTAGATTTCTCTGGTATAGAAAACAGAAACGTTTTGAAACTTTTATAATAGTGTAGTGTAAGGTTTCTTAAATAAAAAATAGATAACATAAGAAAAAGTGAAGAGGCGTATTAAAAATTTTGGCTCCCTTATGAAGTGTCTCCGCTCTGAACATTGTAGCGTCCTTAATTTTGGTCTAAAACAAAGATGTTTACATGCTTATATTAAATTTAAGACGAAATTTCATGTAACTTATCTTGAAATTAAATTACAGGCAATAATATTTGATAGTTAATTNAAAAAAAAACGTTTTTTTTTACCTGCTCGAGGAGGGAACCCCCTTAAAGTTTCCAGATGGAATCGCGCGGGGAAAACCCTTGCGCACTCAAATCATGTGCGAGATTAGCTTTAATCCCGGAGCTTCGGAGCGGGAATTCCAGCCTCGAAACGCAACTTGATTTCTCGAATCCTATTTATCGGTTTTCCGAGTAAAAGTTAATCGGATTGCAAGCTCACCTGACCGCTTATCCGCGTATAGTTGTACCAATTTGGGATTCCATGGCTTTGACAAACCATCAATTAGGTGGCCAGTCAGGACCAGGCTCTTACGACCATTGGCAGCGCTTCAAGCCCAATTCCTGTTGGGATGTCACAGCCAATATATCAGCCGTGTAATGGGCAGCCGGAGCGAATCCCCTTCGCTTCTCAGTCAGTCTCAGCCTCAGTTTTGTGTCATTATTTATTTACACTAAAAATGCATTTTCCTTGCCCCTTTCGAAATTGAGCAATTTATAACTATCCACTTGACGCCGCAGCAAACACAACAAGCCAGCCGTGCTAGAAGTTCAGACTGTCCACTGTCCACTGGTCACCACCACGTGACGGACCCCCAGAATCCTAGCCATCTCCGCCCGATCTCCGCCGCGTCCGCGTCCTTCCGGCTGAGATTCAATGTTGGCCGGACCCCAAAGTATTCAGAGCATCTGAGTAACCCGGCATCAGCATCAGCATCAGCATCCAGCGATTTCAATATTTCATCAAAGACATTCAAAGACTCCTCTTGGGGGGAGGGGGGCTGGGGACCGACCGGGGATCGGGGTGAAATGTTACTGCCGGGTAAGTGCAGTAGCGCCAAACTGTCGCTGCAATTATTCTCGTTAAATGTGGACGGGCAGAGGGAAGGTCGAGCGGGCCGAGGGATTCGGGGACGAGATGAATGCCAAGTAATGCACATGTTACTATTTACTTTGCGTGTTTTCCAATCTCCCTCCATGCGACGCCCCATGTCTGTTTTCATAAAATAAAAAAAAAGACAAAAAACTGCGGAGGAAACAAAGAAAGTGAGCGTGAAAAATGGAAACGACTCTGGGTTGATCCACTAGATACATACTAGTTGTTCAAAGGACTTGCTAAATGAATCTTTAGCTCACAATCCATAAAACCACGAGACCCGCAAAAGGTTAAGAAGAAAAGGTCTTGCTCCGAGCCAACCCACAACCGGTGGACCCGCGGAACTTGACCCAAAATTACAGGGTAAACAAATGGCGCAGCAGCCAAAAGAACCCGGCTAGATGATGATGAAAATGATGATGGTGGGGTTGGTAAATGGTCGATGGCGTTGGCGTTTGGCGACGTTGCATTTACTCCGTGACAGCTCCAATCTGCCTGCCCATCTCTTCTCTTCTCTTCTCGCTGGCAACCCCTTGAACTTTGTCTGTTACTGCGCTGCCGCCTTCGGTTATTACTCATACGCACTGTGGGCCGTCGTCAGGCAGTCAATGCCAAACTGCACTCGCATTTCCTGCACTCGAGGAGGACATTACTGGCAGCTGTTCCGCCCGGGGGCGGGAGATGGCCAAGCAATGAGATAATCAAACATGTGATTTACTTGCGAAATGGAAGTAATTGTGTGGAAGAAACTGGCACTCGGCGCTCGGCAGAGTGTGTATAAAACGTTGATCACATACTTTCTTGTAGGTAAGCCAGATTGGATGTCATCGGGGGCCACAGAGATGATGTAAGCAGGCGGCTTTATCTTGGGGACCCAAGATTGCCTGGGAGCCAGGGCAGCTGTCTCGGGGAAGCCTTGTTTTCCTTTTTCCCAACTTTGACCACAAATCAGGCACAGAAGGAAATCCCATCACGCTCCGCAGAAGCTGCACCGCAAATAGGAAACCCAAATTGCTGGGAGTTTGCTCTAAATAAATTAGCCAATTCAGGGGAAATGCTTTCTTGTACAATTTTGACAAATACTGCAATGGGATGTGTGAAACGCAGTCGGCGAGCGAGTGAGTGGGGGCGCAAAAGCGGGTCACTGCTGAACGCCAAGGCCGAACCTTGCGAGCTATCGAAAAGTAGGGCGTCAGGGCGGCCTGTTTGCTGGAGGTTGCCCCAGCTTAGTGGCCCAAGCGAGGGCGGCGAGAGCGCAGAGAGAAGTGCAACTGGTTCGTAGGCACGTTCGCTGCAACTTGCAACATGCAGGGCTCGGCAGCTGTAGAAACAGGTTCCAATCCACGCCGAAAGGGGATTTAATTGTTGGCTTATATTGCACCCAATCATATACAAGTGATGACTGCTTTCCTTGAATTGCCAGGATGCCAGGAAGTGTATCTGCCCCGAACAATGCAATTTGGGCAATGGTTGGGCCTTTGTTTTTGGCCCGTAACTGTGGCAGTAGATCATGGCCCGGCCAAGAGCACCGAGCACGGGCGCCGACAAAAGCCGAGCGAATCTAGAGCACTCTGGGACACATGCACCCGGCTGGCCTCCGAAGTGTAGGGTGGCGGAGGGTGGCGGGGGGCAGAGGGCAAGGTCCCGGCTAACTAGGACCTGACACCATTTGTAATTTATCGTTAACCTAGTTTACAATTCGCAGCGGCGACCCAAGGTGTGACAGGTGCAGCTTAGCGATTCCTTGAGGATGTTGCATAACCATAATGAAACCCAACAAAGGGTGAAGCCCACAGCGCGGATCCTTGACAGCTGAACTTTGTCCCAATGGATGGATGATGATGGGGCGCTGGCCATAGCCGTGTCTTGGGAAAAATCGATGGGGAAATTTGTAATTAAAAAGTAAAGGGCAGGCAGAGACTTTTTAAAGCGGCCAACAGGTGCAGGCCATCCCACGCGACCCAACCCAAAGTAAAGTCGTTTCCTTGGGTCAGCCAAAGTAGAGTGTTTCCGGGAAACTTCAAAGAGTGGGAAACCAAAAACCAACGTTTCGTGGTCCCAACTTCTTTCACTTACCCAACCTGAGTGTATAGTATTTCAAAGTAACAAAAACTAAGCCCGCCTGATCCCGTATTCGTATTCAATTTTTTATTGGCCACACGTGATTGAATTCAGTCGCGACTCTGTCTATGATTTAGCCCGGGTTCCCATGCTCGGTCACATCACGTAGCGGGAGTGTCATAAAAACGTAAAATTAGTTGCAACGTTGCGAGCTGCTGGCTGGTAGCTGGGTAGCTGGTAGCTGGTAGCCTGGGTGGAATGGAATCATCATTCAGCCTGGGTCTCTGGACGGGGGCACCACCATCCCCGCCGCTACATACTCGTGCATATGTATATCAGGTTTTTCCCAAGACATCAACAATGTGTCCTCTCGCACTCCCCTGCCGTGTCATCTTTCTTTTTGGCTCGTAAAATGCACATGTTGATGGCGCGTGTCTGGCATGGGCAATCCGGGACGGGTGGGGATCTAATGGCACTGAGGAAAATGCACACATAAACAGTACAGTCCATGAAGCCCTAGGCAAGGTCCCGGCTATATCTCAACTTAATTGAAAGCTGGAGAACTGACCCATCTGCTTTTTTCACTGCACAATTTGAATGCACTTTTGCGCCAAGCCAAGGCCGTGGAAACTGCCGAGTGCGTGAGAGGTTGGCTTTTCTTTACGACCCAAGCCCCCCTCCAAACTGCCCCACAAATAGACAAAAAAAAAACCGCCTGCATTTCAATCTATCTCCCCATTTGATTTGAATTAAAATAAGTTACGTGAGCAGAAAGCATCTGACGTTTCATTTCGGTTGAATCTGCGAGATGCAAGCCCCCGGAAAACCCTCTATCCCGGGGGGTACGCTCCCCCGGGGAGGTGGCTGTGAAGGGAGGGGGAAAGGGAGAGGGATGTGGGATGTGGGGCGCTGTGACCCAAATTCATTTAAAAATCGATCGATATTTTCCTCGTTGCATTCTCTGTCACTCTCGCGGGCGCTCCGTTTCCTTCGCTCTGACCGAAAAAGGCAAAAGTATATGGAGCATACTACACTTTAGTATATATACTATGTACCAGAGCTGTGTGAGTGGTGCAATTGCTGCATTGCAATTATTGTGAAATTCTACTACAATGGAAATTCTACGACGGCTTTTCCCTGCTCCCTGCTCCCTGCTCCCTTTCCCTTTGCCTTTGCCTTTCCCATCCCCTCGTGCGCTCCTCTTGGTTCCGGTTTACGTTTACGTCTACGGTTACGTTGCACGTCCGCCCTGACTATATACTATATGCTGTCCTGTGTGGGCGGGGGGAGGGCGTGGCCGGGCCCATTGTTTAGCTTGACGCTGCTCCCATCCCCATCCCCATCCTCAAGCCAAACCCACGCCCTGCCCATCGTGCACAACACTTTCTGATGGCCAAACAGGCAATTTTATTCTCTTCTTATTCTCCAGTGCCCGCGCATCCCTGCCCCTTGGCGTGGCTGCCACCAGAGAGTTTCCAAATTGATGCCAGGCCTGCCAAGAAATAATGCATCCATGTAGGAAAATGGGGGAGGAAGGCCCATTATGAGAGGGGTACGAAAATTTTTTAAGTTTTAAAGTCGGGGGATGTTTATTTTATTCAACAATGAAAAAGCCCATGACTGTGTCAGAGTTTACATCACTTTTGAGACCCTTGAAGCGCCGCTTGGCTCTGAATTTCATGTGTTCTGCCAGTGTCCTGACAAAGGAAAGTTTTTCAATATGCCAATGATTCCGCTTGCCTTTTGGGCAAACAATGTAGCGAAGGAATTTCCCCAGCCCCTCCGGTTGCAGCTGCTGTTGTTGAATTTGCTGCAGCGATGTCAGCGACGTTGGCAAAACTCATTACGATGCCGCATGAGTGACATTTCCCCGCTGTCAACATGACACATTTCATAGAAAGATACACACACGGGCGGGGGTGGCCTGCCTCTTGCCACTGCCTCTGGAACGCAGAGGAGCCTCGCTCGTGGCACATGCAACCGCATTCCTTGACATGCAAGCAGCCGAGTGGCTTAATGCCACCCCCGGCGGGGCCAACCCCCAGCTCATCATGTGGAATTACAACGCATTTCTTCACTTTCGCATCGCCAGCTCCTAAGCAGCTTATTATTGTTGTTATTATTGGTGTTCTTATGCTTTTTTTTCGTTTCGTTTCTTCTTGCCTTTGTGCGAAAATTGAATTTCCTTTTAGGTCTCCCTCCCCCCAGTCATCCCAGTCATCCCTTGTGCGTGTCAGAATGCATCGCTACGTCCGTCTAATGGCAACGCATGTCAACATTTGCTGAGCTTTTGTGTTTAAATATTACTAATACGACATGTTGTCGTGCCACATGATGAGGGGCGTGCTCCCGGGGGTGGTCCCAGCACAACCCCCCGCACACGCACACACGAGCCCTCTATTATGGCCCTAATTGAATTATGTTCTGAATGTTGGATGATTAAAAAGAATAACAAAAAAGGAAGTCAGAGCTGGGCGGGGGGGAGTGGTGATGGGAATTAGATGATAAGATTATCGGGCGTACAACTTACATCACATTTATAGGGTGCTTGTCCTTTTTAAAAGAGGAATTTCCTCCCCGAAATCACTATGCTATGCAAAACGTAAGCTGCAATCGCTGCATTGTCGCAACTGGTGCTGGAAAATGGCCGGATGGGATGGATAAACAGATTGCGAAATTCGCAATGAATTGAAATGGAAAAGTTTAATTGAAATCCATCCGAATAATCGGGGCGCGGGCCCCAATCCTGGCAGCAGATGCCAACTGAAAAGATAGCTGCCGGCAGAGGAGAAGAAAGGGAGAAAAGCTGCACAAAAGATGTTGTTTGCTGCAGTTAAATTAAATGAAAAAGTTTACAACTTTTTTAATGAAATCATTTTATGCAGTAGAGGCATAAACAAAAACCCTTGCTTGTGCAGCAGCCAGCACACACACAAAAAGCGAGGAAAAGCATGCGGCAAAACAAAGGAAAACGCAACTCAGAAGAATGGGCGGAAAAAAACTTGCATGCAACTTGCACACGGGCCGAAGGAGATGCCGGCTTTGTCCAGGCCCACACAAAAAACCAGAGGGATCAAAGGATGTGCTCCGAAGGCGGCTGGCGGCTGGCTGCTGCCTTGTTTGCTCCGCTCAACTTTTTAAATGAAATTGTGTCTTCTATTTGATTTTGAATGGGCGGCGGAGTCAAAGTCTGAGTCTTTAAGCGTTTAACGCGTCGTATGCGTAATCTGCCTCCAACCGAATCGAAGCGCATTCAACTGTGACAAGCAGCAGCAGCCACTGCTGCCTCAGACCGGCGGCCAATGCTGCCACCCACCCACCCGCCGACCACCGTGTCCTTGGCCAGGGTAACAAGGGTCGGGAATTGTGTCATGGCTCTGGTGTTGTGTGTGCGCTGGTTAGCTAATCCAACTGTCATTTTCAGGGACGCGCGAGCAAATGGCTGCGGGAATTATGCCAAAAATAAACCAGAAGCGGAAGGTTAACCAACAAAACACAGGCTGCCAAGCTGGCTTTAACAATGCTTGATTTCTCATTTAAAACACGAAGATTTATAGCAATATTAGGTAATGTCTAAGGCAGCTTAAAAAGGATTCTAGATGGCTCGGCTTGGAGTAGTACTAGACCTCTATTATATGCATATCCTTGGCCCTACATTGTTCGAACTTCACCCTAAATGCAAGCCATCTTTGTAACCACATTCTGCTCACATTATTCCGCCCCACGCACCACACAGCAGCAGCAGTTGATGCGACGCCGATGATGGTGCAGCCATAAAAATATGACGCCATAAAAGCGCAACTTGTGTCGTCGGGGTCCAGTCATCAAATGCGCCTGACTTTACTGGCTTACAGGTTGTTATCGGTTATAAACCGCTTAACTACCGATAGAACGATGGAGCGACCGCGACCGCGACCACGACCTCGACGCGAACTGCACTTCATGCCAAATTAAACTGCATTCTGCATTCTCATCGGGGGCAGGGCATGGTGGAGCGTTTTTTATGATTAATGCGACCGAGCACCGGAGGAGGAGCGCGCTGGCGAGCACCGGGAAAGTGCGGGAGCGTGTGCCGTGAAGCGTAATCCGCCGGATTCAGCCACCAGAAATCACAGTGCCAATAAAAGCGTGAATCAGCAGATGGAGGAGTCTGAGGAGTTTGAGGAGCTGCCCCGTTGACAGCAGCAGCGCAACAGCTGCAATAAAAATAAAATTCATGATGGCTGAACGCGAAAAAAAGAGCGCTGGGGGAAACGGAAATGCGTGCATTAAGGGCTAGAGAAAATGGCGTGATAGTGGAATAAAATGATGCTCGGGCATTTTTATCGCCGATCCGATGGCATACGGAAAATTCACTTCCGAGCATTGAATCTTTTGAACGTACGAGTAATGTGATCAAAACTCCCAAGAGCAACACTTCAAAATCTATTGTCGCATGATGATAAAGTAGCTTTTCTCGAGACCAAAAAGCTCAATGCTTTCCACCTATTAACCCGATCAAATGGCGGATGGTGAGGACGAAGTGGTTGGCCCGCCATTCGATGATGATGGCGAAGAGGCTGTCGAGGGAGAGGATGAGTTGGACGGTGAAGAGGAAGGTGAAGAGGAGGACATCGAGTCCGAGGCGGAGGAAGTGGATCCCTTTGAGCTCCTGAATGAAAGTGATGAGGAAGACGAGGAGCAGCGGGCCATGTACAAGGAGTATCTGCAAGTAATCGATGCCATTGACGCCCAGAACAAAGTTGTCCAAGATCTCAAAGCCCAGACAGCCGCGCTGAGGGACAAGCGGTGCAAAACCTACCGGGACAAGGAGGACATCAAGCGGCTGAGAATCTGCCAGCGGCAGGAGGAAACCCACCTGCGGGTCCTGATGAACCAGGCCGTCGCGCTGCAGAACTTTGGATCCCGTCGGTGCTACAGGGACGTGGAGTTGGAGGTTACGGAGGACGAGCAGTACAACTTTCTCACTGGAACTTCAAACCCGCTTCCGCTGCCCGCGTCCCGGAGCGATGAGTGCTGCGTGAACAAGGGAATGTGTTGTACTGACTCCGATTCCGACTCCGACCCGTGAGCGGACTTTGATTCGGATTCAGACTCAGGATAATGCCTGTTGGTCCGAAGCTTTTGAGTATTCTCATCCCGAAACTGTTTGATTGGGCGCGAAAGCCGTGGGTTTGTTGGTGGCGAATAAAGTATGGTTTTGTGAACGGTATACCCCCTTTTTGATAGTTAGATAAGCTTAGGGACTTGGCCAGCCCTCAAGGGGCCTCCCCCTTGCCAGATGAAATGGTTAAAAGCCAAGCAAAACTACATATTTGCACAACGAGCACTTCTCGAGTTAGTATCGCCACTAAATGTCATCTTTTTGGCATTTGGTCCCCCTTGTGCTGGCCGCGATTCATTCATTTGTTGCCACAGCACTTTGCACCCTTGCAGGGGGATGGGTTTGCGCCGGCAGCGTGGTAATCCCCCATCAATTTGCTGCTCATCATCCGCACGTCTTCGGCGGGCAGCTCATTGAGCAATTCATTCAATCGGCGAATTCAATAAAGTACAACTAATAAAAAAAATAAAGAAACCGACTGAATGGTAATGGAAATGGCCCTGGCTATGGGACGCTCAGCGGAGGGGGGCGGACGGGCGGGCGGAAAATGCGATTTCCAAGTGACAGCCAGCAAAGAGAATTACAATTTTCTCGCCATTTGTTTCTCCTCTCTGTCTTGCGGCAGATATACCTCCCTCATAATTCGCACGCCAGCAGGGAAAACTCGAGCTGAAAGAAAATCCCGCGCATTTCGACTCGCTGTATCTGTATCTGTATATGTATGAGTGTGTATCTCTATCTGTATCTCTATCTGTATCTGCGGGGACTGGCCCCAGAAAGTGCGGCGTTAGTGGTCCATCAAATGCTTGTAAACAAAGCCAACAAACGACAATGGGAACGAGTAGAACGAGGAGAACGACGTTGGGCCATTACCCGGATCTGGGGGGCTGGCGAAGGGTTGGTCTGGGGCAGGGGCAGGGGCAGGGGCTGGGAGGAATTGGCGGGCGAAGTGCAGGGCAAAAACAAAACGAATGGGCCCCCAGACAGAAAAGGGGGATCAAAGCAAAACAGGCAAAGACAAATACCCAAAGGGGGACGGACGAGGAGGGAAAACAGACACACAGAATGGGGCAACTGAAATGAACTGAATTGAACCGAAGGGAGTCGTCCGTCGGGGGGAGGCTTCTCTGCTCCTGGCTCTCGACTCTCAACTCTCAACCAAGTACCACGCCCATTGTGGCGCATCCAATGCCAAGCACTTTTCGGGGCTCTCTTTGCCACTTGGCCTCCTCTCTTCGGGCCCGGTCAGCGTCACAACAAACCCAACAAGCCCAACTCTTCTGGCCCATAAAGGCAGCAGCAACGTTTTTGGCGCGCAAACTGGCGGGAGTTCTGGATACTCTGAATGCCAACGTTGCCATCAATTGGATTGCCTCTATCGCATGCCCGATCCCCAAGCTGCTACAACTTCTTTCCCCGTGAAAGGGTATACGAAATGGGGAGCATTTTTGGCGCGAAAAGCCGCCAAGAAGAGGCAGCAATGCGACGTCTCACTGCGTCCATTCACCCCGCCGAGACTACGAGACTACGAGTACGAGTACGAGTATGTTATGTGCCCGCCAGACAGAGAGCAAATTTCATTTAACTGCGCTTCGATTCGATTCCATTTTCCATTTGCTCTGTTTTGGGACCTCTGCCTTGCCTCTACCGTTCTTCCCCTTTCTGCCCAGCCCTGCTTCTGCTCTGCCCTGCTCTGCCCTGCTCTGCTTTGTTTTGTTTTTTGCTCTTTATGCTTTATTTGTTTTTTGTGTGCAGTTCCCCTTTTTTGCAGTTTTTTCTGCGGCTTGGGGATTTTATGCGCCTGTGCGCCTTCCCACGTTCCCAGTGCCTCTGTGGCTCTGTGCCATGTGCAAAAAACGAGCAGCCGACAGAGAGCGGGGAGCCCCAGAAGAATTCTTCTAGCCCGCGTGTAATTATTGTTGTTCTTCGCGGCGATACACATGGCGGGAAGAATCGGAAAGAATCGGCGGGAAGAGTATACAGACGCAGAGAAGAGGCAGCCGAGTTCGATGCACCGGCTCATGGCGATGGCTTTATGTCTAACAGATGCCACCTCTTTATTGCGATCAGGATGCGGTCAGGTTGGGTGGGGATTTCCAGGGCAGGAGGAGGAGATCGCATGGGGGAATTCCGCAGCGGATCGCGCTGGGCTGGCGAGTGACTAAGAAGGTTGTTAACCTTCTCGACACACAGGAGGAGGGAGCGACTACGAAATAAAAACTTAATGAGCGAAGCAAACGGGTTCAAAGTTCTCTTTCATCGGGCGGTACAGTTGCCGCAAAGCACAAAACAGGACCCGGGGAAGTCCTACAAGCTCGCAGGGAAACTCCCAGATTGTAATACGATACGTCGATGATTATGCATCACCGTTTTAGGTGGGAAAACGTACCCATTAAATGTATACAGCTTTTTTATTGTTCATTATCACTTCAAGGATATGGACTTAGGTGGATGTGTGCTTTGAACTTTGCCAACTCTTCCCCGAAGGTGGCACTCCCTCTCGACCTGGGGGCGGTCAGTGTTGGTGGCATTTCGGTTCCGAGAAGTTTACCAAATTAATTTCGCATAAAAAAGTGCCAAACAAAGCCGGCAACAAGCCGGGCGCCATAAAATTGGGTCCCACTCCGCCCAGAAGCTCCGCCCAAGCAACCGCATCGTCTGAGGGTCAAAGTTCAGAGACGCGTAAATTTTTGCAGCCATCGGGGAGCAGAGGCGGGCGGGGCAATCATTCCGTGGCTGTCGTCTGGAAAAATGTCTTCGCTCCCGCCCGCCCTGCGTCCCACGCATCGGAAGGAGTGGAAGCGGTGGCACATTGTCGTCTGCAAAGTCTTGGTCCACGCACCGGCTCCGAACTGGAGAGCCGAGAGGCAGGCTTCGACATTTGTCCCGTTTTGTGACAGCTGCCGACGCGGCAAACCCCCCGCCCGGCTCCCTCAAGGAACTTTGGTGGGCCGTAGGAGTATCTGAGTAGCAGATATCCAAAATTTGGGGTACACACCTCTGAGGTGGAATTAGTAACGACTTAAGCAACCAAGACATCCATTCCATCTGGGAATTATCTCTGGCAAGGCATCTGCAATTCCTGGCAGCCTTCGTGCTCGCTCGTCTTTGTTAGCTTTTCCTTTCTTTTCCAAATATTTTGGCCCCTCCCCTCCTCTCCCCTGTCTGTTGCTTTGTCTTCGGGCTTGGGCTCGGCCTCGTCCTTAGCCCTTAGCCCGTCGTCAGTCCGTCCCTGGGTCTTTGTTTGTTTTGTCTGGTCCTGATTTGGCGGGCATATGTTGCTTCCACCGAAGCTTCAGCTTCGGGGACTTCTTTCGAATTTTTATTTATCTAAAATAGCTGGCGAGGGCAGGAGCAGGACGGAGCGCAGGCTGGGTAATGTCGCTTTGATTTGTGGCAATCGCGCGCTAAACGTCGCAAATTTTTGAAGTGAAATTGCTCGAATTGTTCGACGTCGACGACGTCGTCTGCGTTCGTTTGAGGGTTTGAGTTTGGTTGAGGTTGAGGTTGAGGTTGAGGTTGAGTTTGAGTTTTCGTCTGCCTCCTGACAATGACAGTCTGCGTCTGGCTCTGGATTCGGAATCCTGAAGTCTGGATCCTGGATTCTTGTTTTCGGGGTTGCTTTAAGCTCCCAGCTTGCCCGCTTCTGTCTCTGTCTCTGTGTCGGGGTCTGGGTCTGGGTCTGGTCCTTGTTCTTTTCAGGGCTGTAAGTAAACATGTTTGCCAATATGTTGCTCCTCGAGAGCTGCACGACACTCGTTGACTCCTTTGTCGAAATCAAGATCATCGCCCCACCCCCTGCCCCTCGAACAACATCTTGAGCCGAGCATTTCAAATGCAAAGTTTTGCTAGCAAATTGGAATGAATTAAGGCGCTCGAGGCACCGTGCCTTGATTAAGATGGTTGCTTTTTTCGCTCCCAACCCCCACAAACCACTCGCATTTCCATTCTCGTATTTAACGTTTTTGTTTGAAGGGTTTCCTAATGATGTTTCTCGCCGGGGAAAAGTCTGCTAAAGACGCTGAGTGGATAAACCAAATCCCAAGAATTGAGTTGCAAATTATTGTTGTTGAATTGATTGTGGTTGGCGTACGCCGAGGTAATGGTTTGGCTGATAGAACAACTGCGACTGACTAATCCCGTTGACCGCAAAGGACATTGAACTGCCCCTGCTCCAGCTCCAGCTGCTGCTCCTGCTGCTGCTCCTGCTGCTGCCACACATGCCAAAATAAATAAACCCAACCAAAACAAACGGCCCGGGGGCTGTCGGCGGCGCTTTCAACTCCATGCGACCGATGGGGCAGGTGCAAGCAAACTACTGCCGGGGCAGGTGCAATTTTTCGGTAAAAGATACAGCCAAAGAGGCGGAGAGGCGCTAACTGGATTCAAACGAGAACAACAAAAGTCAGGGATCGGCATTGGACTTGGGGGTAGAATCCTGAATTTAAATGGTTTGGCTAAAGAGTTAGGGGAAGCTCTTTGTCGGGGAGAAGTGCGGGGATGCTGCCGTCGCTAAATATTTAATAACCTAACGCATCCGACAGCCAGCAGCCGGAGGACAATGACGCTGCACTGGAAGAAAAGTAACCCCAATAAGGGCTATTATCTCCTGGTACTCCCTGAAGGTAGATGCAACATTTCGGCCATAGTTTCCGAGTGTACACACTCAAAAACCCTCGGCAAATACTTGAATTGTTCACTTTCGTCTGCCTCGGTCCATGTGGTTTTTGGTTTTCAGTTTCGGTTTCGGTTTTTGGTCACCCTCGACTTCTGTCTGCAGCATCGCTCTCGCATCCGTCAGGTTGCTCAGCTTTTGGGGGTGTCATCTGGGGGCTTGGGTGCTGGTGTTCCTCGCCAGGAGCGGAGAAGGAGCGGGAGCAAGACAGACGCGCCGGGCGAAATGCGCTAGAATTTTACGATTTGTTTTGTTTTGTCTGCTGGCTCTGCCGCCAATTTGCAATGTCAATGACGCCGGCAGTCGCAGTCGTAAAAATCAACCCTCGGCCAAATAAATCGCACACGAAATAAAAGCGAAACCGGTGGCCGCCGGGTCGAGTAGGCGTGACAGGCGGCGGACTGGACCTCAAAATCCGAAGCCCAAAGCCCGAAAGCCCGAAAGTCTGAATGTGAGCTTGCAGTCTGAGCCGCCGTAGATCATTGTCCTTGGCTAAGGTCATTAACACGCGTCTGCCAAAGGGGGAAGATACTCGTACAAAAAAACAACACACCAAATTCAAAACACAACCGAATTTCTAGGCAGACGCATAATTTAGCAATCCCATAGAAGGGAAATGAATGTTTTTTGGTTCAGTGCAGGCCGTCGTCAACGGGGCGATTTGCTGATTATTTTCGTTTGTCGATTTCAATATTGAAGCGGCAGCGGAAGAACAATGCAGCCAGCCAGCAACTACCCCTCGGCCCGCATCAGTCTGGCTGGCCGCCCCTGGCTTCGTTCGGGTGAGGTCCCTGGCCTCCCTGGTGGTGCTGTTGCGTCCGTCCGGTGGTGCGGCGAGTGGTGGTAGCGCCGCAGCCAGTGGCGGTGGCGGTGGCGGTGGTGGTGGCGGTGTAACCGACCTAGGACTTGCCATGTGGTATTGTCTGCTGCACTCGGTTTGCGTCGGTTTATTTTGGCTTTGCCATTCGCCTCATGGCTCATGGCTGTTGCTCCCCCATTTCGAGGCCTTTTGCGCTTGGCGGGAAAAGTTCTCTGTTTTCCCTCGACTCTCTGTTGCGAGCTTCGCTAGCAAAACAGAACGGGAAGGTGACGTACGCAGGGAGGTTGCCGGGGCAGACGACGGCATGTTGTCGTAGACGGGCAGGGCAGGGCAGGGCAGTGCAGGGCAGGGCGTGCAGAAGTGGGAATGTCTGGAGCCGCACCCGAGGCACGAATGCAAAAAAAAAACCTAAACGGCAACGAACAGGGGAGCAGGAACAGGCCAGCAGAGGCTCCAGAATGTGGAAATCCAAGTGCCAGAAGCCGAAGTCCAATGAACGTCGAATGTGGGATATACGAGCTCGGGATACGAGCCACGACGAGTGAAGTGCTAAATGCGAAGAGCAGGCAATCTCTCACTTCGCAGGGCGCCCACAAAGGCGGTCGGAAATCTAGTCCCCCCAATCCGAGTTTATTATCCGTTTAATTTACCAAAAATGGTTTTAGTTTTACGACTAGGTTGCTGACTTCCTAAGCTCTTTGTGTTCCTGTCAACTCTATAGGACGCATGCAGGTTTATTTTGTCAATTCAATGTTTTTGTTTACAATCTATTATAACATTAAAATGGCAATTTTCAAGCGAGTCCTGCATTTTATTAGATGATTGATCTGTCAGGGAGATCTATAAAGTTGAGTTATTGTTTATAAGGCTAAATAATGTTATTGTTTAATAGTTTTTTTTATTTCTGTTTTTTATCGAAGGAATACCTAGATGTTTGTAGATGTTCTTTTGGGTAACATAAAAAGGAGCATTCAGTTTTTGATTGGTAGCGTGGGAGTGTCTCAATATTAGAGTTTTTGGGTGAATTAATCCAAGTTTACTCCCAAAATTGATGTTATTTTTCTGGTAATCATCCTACCAACTACATATTTACTTGGCCGCTTCTGTTGCGGCTGATTGTGACAATATCATTGCCCTTCCCTGGCCAGCAGCAAGCAGGTGAGGACGAGACGGGAATGGGGAACCGGGATCCGGGACCAGTTCCTGCCCTTTCCCTCGCCTTTGGGCCCTGGCCAAGCTTCTGGCCCGGCTCGTAAACTGATATTGGGGTCGTCGACTGCTAATTTGTGGACAGCAAACAGCAAACAGCAAACAACGAGCGAAATGCGTGCAACGAGGATGAGAGTGGTCGGAAGCAGTCGCCTGGGGAGGGAGTACAGTTGCGGGGCACAAATGATGATGAAATGGCGGTTGCAATTTCAAATTTGGCGGGAATTTTGGCGCGAAAATAACAAGCGATCAAAAGTTTGTTATTTATTGTAATTTGAGGAGTTTTTTAGGCAAATGCCAGTCAATAAACTGGCCTGCTCCGGATATTTATTTTTAATTATATTTTAATTAAAATATGTTGAGCCCTGGCAAACAGCAAACAGCAAACAAGTCGGGCGGGGGAGAAGTTGAGGCAAATGTTTATAATTTATGGGCCGGGCCTCTCCTGCGGACAATTAAAGGGAGTGGAAGCGGGCGGGGGCAAGACGGGCTCAAGTAATTTGAATTGAATGAAGTGCGCGACTGCCTCCTTACGCACCAGGAAGTCCAAGGAGCTCTAGACAAGCTCTTGTGGGGCTGGGAGTGGGGTAGCAAACGCACACGCACTCGCACACGCTTACGGACA
Organism: Drosophila ironensis; assembly: GCA_021223825.1. Taxonomy (NCBI): domain Eukaryota; kingdom Metazoa; phylum Arthropoda; class Insecta; order Diptera; family Drosophilidae; genus Drosophila; species Drosophila ironensis. The sequence goes on along the minus strand of JAJJHQ010009521.1, from coordinate 138,924 downwards.
AAAAGCAAACCCTAGTCTGGGGTATTGTAGGTCTTTGACTGGATTGCCCTGCCCACCATTCTGCCATTCCGCCACTCCGCCCCACCGCATCCCAAGATCCCATACCATCCCATACCATCCCATCCACTCGACTCAATGATGGTGGTTGCTGCTCCAGGCATTTTGTTTTATTTTACGTCCCATGCTTTTTTTCCACGCCAGCGTTTTCGCCGCAGTTGCCTCGCCGCCAGACGATACCCACAAGCTGGCAGAAGTGACGCACCAAATACAAATGAGGGAAGCAGGACCCGGGACCCAAGGACTTTTCAAAAAGTGCGTCGATATTTTGTGCGTGGCCAGGAAGCGGCGCACGAGCGACTGCCTTCCCTGCTCCTGCTCCTGCTACGAATTCGAAGCCGAGGCTGAGGCTGAGCCAGAGCCACAGCCACAGCCAGACAGGACTCGACTCAGGACTCGTTTCTCGTTTCTCGCCGGCGTTGAAAGTTTAACGAACCCTCGGCAGTGTTTCCTGCCCAAGGACCTCGTCCTTCTTGTCATACCTGCCCTTTCCCGCACTCCTGCAGCGTTTTATTACACTTTTTCTTTCTCGCCAACGAGCGAAACACAAGGAGAGCTGCAAAAAAGGGACTCCAGCGTCCAGTTTTCGGTTTCATTTCGGACGGGCCTTAACCCTTGGTTGGCCCTCGGGCGCACATATGTCCCCCCTGGAAATTGTGCGGCAGGTGACTTCCAGTTTTTGCTTTTGTAGTACCCGCGAGTTGCAGCAAAAACTATACGGGAAATAATTCAGGCAAACACCTTCGGGTTAAGACCCCCGTAGGCCTCAGATTTTCCTGCCTTACGTGTGCTGCGAATGCGGTAGGTTGGGGGGTTGGGAGGTAAATAAATTTGCAAATAATTCACTCGGCCTGTCCTGCGAGTCCTGTGGCTGCGGTCGTCTCCCGCAGCTCTCCAGGTCCTTATCCTGATGCCGATTCGGTAGCTTAGAAATCAGCGCTGTCTGCGATCAAGGTCAATGTGCGTGTTGTGTCAGTAACCTTTGCCCGCTACCCATCCCCGCACCCTCCCCTGGCCCGGCTAACAGACATGTCGCACCCCTCAGCCCCCTGGCCGAGTGTCCCCTGCTTTTTATTATATTTGGGTTTGTACTTACTTTTTTTTTGTGCGCCAGCAACGTCTGGCCCGAAAAAAATAAAAAAACGAGCGAAAAAATGGTATTCGAACAGATGTGCAAAATGCTGAAAAGTCTCCCCCCCCCCCCAGTCCGTTCGTGTGTTGACTTTGGAGGAGCATTTGATTTGCCATAATCGCATATTAGTCGTTTGCCCAGCATTACGTATTTACTTTATGTGTCTGTGACTACGTGTCTGGCCGGGCGGGTTCCTTGGCCCGGCCGGGCCAAGCCAATTGAAAGATGGCTTATCGCCCCGAAATCGGTTATCGGAGCTGTCAGGCCCCGCTGGCGGGGATGCTTAATGTGAACATCCCCTCTGCTGCAGCCCAGTTTACAGCCCAGTTAGTCGTCCTCGTTATTGCTCCCAGAGATCGAGGCGCAACTTTTGGCTAATTACCACCAGACTCCCTCCATCCACTTACTCCGTGCTGACAAATAGTTTGAATAATTGCCGCAACTTACTGCCGCCTGCCGACCCAGATTGCTGCCTCCAATATATCATTCATTATCCGCCATGAAAAATTAGCAATCGCAGTTTGTCTGCCATGCTCGCTTAAATGCAAAACTAAAATTTCCAAGAAAAATCGAAGGAGGAGCGGACAAAACTTTTATCAGTGGTGAGGCAGCAGGCAGCCGAGGGAGATGTGCAACAAGGTCCTCGTCCTAAGGACCAAGTTTTCCCCGCCTCGGCAGCAGCCGTTTTCCCTCCATTGGCGGAGCATAAAAATTAGGTAATAATGATGGCCATAAAATATGATTTGCACGCCGAGGCGATGGCGATGGCGATGGGGAAGGCGAAGGCGAAGGCGAGCGAGGTGCCACTGCGAAAACTTTTCCAATAAAATCAGACGCACTCGGGGAGAGGTCAAGCCGGTGCCATCATCGATCAAACGAGGAATTCGGAGGCTCTAGTAGTCGATATTTTTCCCGGTTTCAATCAAAAAATCTCCTCGGAAGACAGTCGAATCCCATAGTGGGCAAATGAATTGAAAAAGTTCGCATCGCGATGCGTTGACGGTAATTAACTCGGTGCTTTCAGCCTCTTCGGACTTCCGGAGTCCGGAGTCGCACCCCCAAGACCGGGACTGCTGCAGCTGTCCGGAAAATGATTCATAATAATTGGCAATGCGGCAGCGTTTCGCCCCGAAAAGCCCGAAAGTCATACATTGTCCTGTTGGCACCATAAATTTGACAAATGTGTCTGTAAACTTGGCTAATAATGGTGCTACCAAGTGGTGGCCCGGATGGGGGCTCCTTCACTCGTTGTCTTCATCTTCACATGCCTGATTTTTGTTTAATTAAATTGCAGTCATCGTAGAAAGGTGTTCCGCAGCGTTTCATTAAAAACAAATGCACACAAATGAGTGTATGCAGAGCTTGAAGCCACAAACGCATTCTGAGAGCTTGTTATGGCGAGGTCGAGGGCCAGAGTTCGACGGAGGTCGAGAGTTCGAGGACCCTCGAAACGAGGACGAAAGATTTATTGTATGCGAAAAACAAGTTAATGAAAATTAGATGATGCCATTCGATAAACACAAAACGCTTCAATATATCAAGCAGAAGCAGCAGCAGCAGCAGCAGCAGCTGCTCTGGTCAGTAAACAAACTTGACTCGGAGGGGTCATTGTCATTGCCATTGCCATTGCCATTGTCATTGGCAGATGATTAGAAGAAAGCTAAGCCGGGACTCTGGACTGAGTGGCATTGAGATTTTAATGGGTTTTGTGCGCTCTTCTCGGCCAGGCCAAGAATTATGACAATGCGACGAGATATTATCGCTAATCGGACCGCCCGGCTGGATGGGCAGTGGGTGAAATATAGTGGAAATTGGGGATGGGACAGGACTTGCTGGGGAGTCACTTCAGAGTTCAGTTAACCGAAAACCAACTTGGCGAGACGTAATTTATGGCCGGCATAGAGTGCACACATATTTATGGTATCTATCAAGTGGCCAGTAAATCCGGAGATACCGCACAAGTGGGCGGCAGAAGGCTCCCGAACGGTTAAAAAAAGGATATATTGTATTGGGGAAAGGTGACGATAAAGCCAGGCGGGGAAAAATGATCAATTACGTATAATTTATCACTTAACTTCGGGGTGAAACCAGACAACAATAGGTTTATGGGCATCTGCAGTCCAGTCCAGATTTTGATAGCTCCCTAAACATTTTCTCCGAATTATCAATTCATTGACACAAACCCCTGCTCTGATATTGATTAGGAGCGACGACGGATGCATTAATTTCATCTTAGTGTGCCTGCCTTTGCTTTGGGAAGAGATTACGGCACGCTTTTGAAATGACCGACGCTCGGTTCCGAGAAACACCAGAGTGCAGCTCTGCTCTCTCTGGAGGATCTCGGCGAGGTTCCCACACCGTGAAACAATAAAGTATAAAGGGCACCATGACGCGGAGGTCCGGGAGGGTTCCGCCGCTCTCATTTCAGGCTCTGGCTCGGAATCAGATCCGCAGATCCGCAGGCAGGGCGTTAATGTGCGAAGTGCGTTGCGTCTGAATGGATTTAGCCAGAAATGTTTGCCCTAAGACTGCGCCAGTCGCACTCCCCTGAACCGTCTGAATCGTCTGTATCTGCGGCTGTCTATCGGCGTCTATTGTTAGGTAGCAGCCTCCGGAGCAGCGTCAGCTCCTCAAGGAGAAAGGATAAAGGTAAATCACCTTTTGTGCTGCTTGCCCTCGAATTTGGTCAACCGGGAGTTCATTGTCAAGTTCAGCGGGCATCGTCTGGCACTGAAGCATCTGCGTCTCAGTATTTGTATCTGAATCCGTATCTGTATCTGTATCTGTATCTGAAGCTGTGGCTGTAGCTGCGGCTGTATCTGCGCTTGCGCCAAATTTGTTGCTCGCACCGCACATTCCCCCGGCCGCATCTTCTCGTGGCGATGTCTGCGGCTCCTCGGCGTTTTTGCTTTGTTTTTGTTTTGGTCCGCAAAAGGACGCTCTGCTCCATAAAACAAAAAGCTATTCGAAAGTGACATTTATGTGTTTTTAATTCCTTTCCTGAGTGTGTATGCTTTTCTAAGGAATTTGAGCGCATTCGAAGGAATTTACCTTGCAGCCGTTCATTGAACTGCAAAGGACTCGCGCTAGTGGACAAATATTTGCGCAATTTGATATTTAAAGACTGGAGAACTAAATCCACAAAATGATCTCATATTGTATGACATCAGGTTGGGCTAACGATTCGGATTGTAACCCAAATTTGGGATCCGCTCTGAATCGATCTTCGATTTGAGATTGTGCGCCATATTAATGATGGCAATTAAGTGGAGCAACTTCATTTCGGATACAGAACAGAACAAGATCGAGATCGAATCCGAGTTTGAGGTGGAGATGTCGAGGAGAAGAACCGTTTCGTGCCCCAAGGATATTTAAGGCAAAAATCAGGCGAAAGGCCAATCACCTGGACAGGGAGGGCCGGCAAAACGTTGCAAATCGTATAACGAGCTTTAGGAACGGTTATTGTTCGGGGTGTTCAAACAGCAAAGGATCCGAAAACCGGCAACCGGGAACCGGGAACCGCAAGCCGAAACTCTCCTCCCACCCGCTCCAGAGTGGCCGTAAAAATCATAATGAAGCGGCGACTAAAACAAAATGCCATAAAATGTTTTAAATGAGAACACAGTACAATAAGGTGGAAACACAGGAAAACATGAAGACCACTGGGCCTGGGAGACTGCCAAGGAGACGAGCGGGAGATGTCCTTCTCGGAATTCCGACGGCGGCGACTCAAAGCAGAGCTCGATTTTTGGCCAAGAAGGTGGACAATCTTGGCGGGGCGGGAGTGGAGCGGGCAGAGGATTTCATTCAGCAGTTTGAACACGAAGATAACAGGGAACGAGAAGTGCATTCAATGACCCGGCACAGGTAGCAGCGCAAAAGAATTTTGCGACTCCAGGTTTGATTTTGTTCTTGTTCTTGTTTGGTGGCGTTTAAATGGCGTCAAGCCAAGATAGTTTACGATCTGTGTTCCTTTGGCTCCCAAAAATTTGCTTGGGCATTTATTCCAAAAAAAAAAAACATATTTTTCTCATTTGTGCGGGTGGAAGTAAGCGTAACTTTCTGGTTTTCGCAACAAAGATAGATTTTGGACTTGCCAATGTAATATCCGAATTTAGAGCTTCTAGAGTTTTAAACTCTGAATAGGTATCCAATTATTTTCTCTATATCATTATAGCTAGATAAAAGCTAGACGTTCATAGGGACAGACGGACAGACAGACGGACAAACGGACGAACGGGCAAACGCACTTGGCTAGATCGACTCGTAAAGTAATGCATTTGAATTTGAATAATGCTTTTGGAGTTTCACTAGCATTTAGTTTCCCTCGCGAGGGCAAACACTTTCCCAACGAGTCTTGACAATTGTTTTCTCCTTGAACAATATTTCCGTTGGGCAATTTTTTAATGCCTGCTACTTTGGTTTTTACGATCTGGTCTAACAGATTTTTAATGGTCAATCGTAAAGCTTAATTTCCTCTGTTTTTGGGTGCACTCGTAATTGGCGCTCGCAATGCCAAACCGAAATGACAGCGGGCATCATCGCCGCCGTCGACCCAACATGGCCTCTGACCCCGATTTCTGATCCCCCGCCCTTGCCGGCGGCTGACGTCACCGGGCCCAAATGGCGGGAAAACCTCCAGAGGCGGGCGAATTACACTCAATTAAACAGTTTAATTTAATATCTCGTTTTATGATTACTCACGGTGACTGCTTTTTGGGGCAAATTGCGTTTTATTGGCTGCTTGATTTTGGTTTGATTAGCAGCGCCGCTTGAAAATCCCCAATGAGCCGGAGAGCTAATCGCTTGATAGTTCTGTGCGGCTCGGCTCGGCAAGCCAAGGCTCAGGCTTTGTAATAAAATAATTTGCAAGCCGAGTTAATTGTACGCCTGCAGCGGGGGCGTGACTGTTGGGGGCACATCGGGGCCGAGCTGGCTCTTTAAAAGGCCATTAAGCGTAAAAAACACATAAATAGGGGGAAACGGGATCTTGGCTGGGACTCGGACTCGGGAGGAAGTTGGGGATGTCTGCGGGTCTGGGGATCGGGCTCTGACAGTTGAAGACCCGAAAACGAGGGGAGCCAACGGGGCGATCGACGGTCGATAGTCGCCTCTTGGCGCCCAGCAACTCACTCAACTGTTTAACGGAGCCACACGCAAATGCAAATATGACCATAATTATCGCACGTGTCCCACAGACCATGACTAAAGCAATCGCGCCGCGTCCATCTCAGACAATCCCCCTGCAACCTGCACCTGCACCCTGCCTGCACTCGATATACAATATACAATATGCTACACTATACTATATATGCAGTCAGTCCCCATTACGTTGCTTTCCTCCTTCGACTCGACTCGGGCGGGGGCCTCTCCTCTTTTTACGAGGCATGCAATCGAAATCTATTTACCATGCAGCAGCAGCAGCAGCAGTGGCAGCAGCAGCAGTGGCAGCAGCGGCGGCGGCAGCAAAGGCTGGAAAGCAGGGAAACTCCACTCCCGAGTGAAGAAAGCGGCTCATTACAGGTTGCCGATGCAGTTGATGTTATTGTTATTACTGTTGTGGCAGCGGCTGGGGGCGATACTCTAACTATTGGGATGGAAGTTGCAAAAAGCTTAGCAATTTCTGTGACAACTAATCAAAGAAAAGCTTCCCAGGTAGAGGGATAAGCTTAGGATAAGCTCCGGGAGATATGAGTATCCCTTTGTCCGTAGTAGTTTTTCGAGTTTTTCAAAAGGGCACCCGATATTCGCTGTGGGGGGTTAAAATGTCTCGAAACTTTGGCTGTTCTTAGAGTCTCTTGCGGTAGTTCGCTTTGTTTTGGTTACATGCCGTGGCTTTGGCAATTTAAACCCCATATTCGCCCCGCAACGCCCTGATCCTAATAAAAGTCACTTGATTGGAACTGCAAGTGGCTGTGCCGACGGCAGCGGCAACGTTTTATTGGTTTATTATGGCGACGCTACGTCCGAGGGGGAGGGAGGTCAGGCCAAACAAAATAAAAAGACGCTACCCGGGCATTGCACCTGTCTGCTGCAAACTCGGCGCCCAAACAAAAAACGGAAACAGGTCGCCCCGAAGTGGGATGATGATGACCAACTGCTTGGGCGAGCCGCCGCCTCCTCTGTGGCTTATTTTTTGGCCTGCAAGGCAATCAAATTTTATGGCCTTGTTGGCCTGGCCAAGCATAATAGAGAGATCACAGCGCCGCCTCTCGTCGTAGCATCCTCTCAACACTCAATCAATGCACTGCAGCAAACGCCCAGCGATGGCAGCGTGTGGCCCGAGGCGATATTTTCACCTCCCTTCACAAAGTCCTCAGGCATCGTCCCCCAGCTCAAATCTAATGATGTAGCTTTCACCCCTTTTAACTGGAAAATTCATCATGTTATCGCACATCACTGCAGATATCCGATACATTTGCTAGGCCATCTTTGGGGGGCAACCGCAGCAGGATGCAGTAACTGGCGGCGCTGCTGTCTGCCGTCCTCGGAATGCCCATTATCGTCCTCGTTCGCCAGCATCCTTCAAATGGCCTGGCCTATCTGAGAGCTCGCATCTAACTGTCGCATGAGTTATAGTGCCCCCCGACTCCTTTCCATACTGTTACTGCGAGCACTTGCAGTCATATGAACTGCTGCCGCTGCTGCGGCTGCTGCTGCTAATTTTATGGCCTCGTAAAAACATTAAAAATTACAAAATAAAACGAATTCGGGCTGATTTGGCCCCCGATATGCTCGGCGACGACCCAATGGTCAGCCATCTCCGCATTTTACAGCCATCTCAGTGTGGAATTTTATTGTTTTGATATTTTGTGCAATTTAGCAAATGTTGTTCTCATGACATTTACGAGCCAGCCGAGAGATATTCATACAGCACATATAGGCGGCTAATGAAGAGCCGGGCAGGTGCTGCCCGCCCTGTTTTGCCTCGAGATCGGCTGAGATATAGCCCGGCGGCATCAAGTGGCTTCCCGCCGTCGTTTTATGGCCCTCGAATTGAGTAGGGGACATTTCCGTCTAATTGACTCGTTCGGGAAAGCATAACTTAAATGCTGCCCGGCGGCGGCATCGGATTGGGATTANCGGCTGAGATATAGCCCGGCGGCATCAAGTGGCTTCCCGCCGTCGTTTTATGGCCCTCGAATTGAGTAGGGGACATTTCCGTCTAATTGACTCGTTCGGGAAAGCATACATTAAATGCTCCGGCGGCATCGGATTGGGATTAAATGCTTTATTTTTCGGCAAATAAATTTGTGGCCGCATCGCTGGAGGGCAAAACTTAAACTCCGAGATCTATCCCTGTCATTCCTGACACATTTCACCCAAATTTTCCACTTCATTTGACAAATGCTCCGCTTTGGGAATAAAAAACAAATGGGCCAGATGCAATAAATATAAAAAATTTATAGCAAACAAAATACGACATTCAAGCTGTACTTGAGGGGAAATCCAAAGACAACTTTCGACCTTCCTCCATGTTAATTTTCCGGGCGGTATTGAGAGCGCGTATTCATTCAATTTGCGTTTGCGGGGAGTTTTTTACGATTACACGGCATTTGGAAATATTCGTAACTTTATGGGAACTTTGTTGGGTGTTTTGTGCTTTCTTTTTTTTTTTTTTTCATCCTGTAGGCTTTGCTGAACAATGGATCCGAGACAGGCACTCGAAACTTCCCTTGGCACGCAATTGACTATCAAAAATATTTTTTATGTTTTTCTCCCTTTTCGTGGCAGGAGGGGGGGGTCGGGCCAGGGCTAATGGCAACTCCAGGAGTGACATAAAATCCAATTTTATAATGCATATAAAGTTTTAATACACCAATCCCCGGCAGCAAAGCCACCCCCGACGGGCCAAATGTTTGGGAAGGGGAAAAATTCCATGCATACACTTTGATAGAAATTTTAGTAGACCATCAAATTTAATGCGCCACCAATGGCAACAACAACAACTTGTGCATAAAATTTTACTCAGCTCTATTGGAGGGGGGCGGGTGTCCCTCTATTAATACTAAAATGCAACCCCTAGTAGGCACGAGCGGAGGAATCTGCCGCCGCAACGGGTTGTGTTTTTCGGACCAATTAAAATGTGGAGGTAACGTTGTTGGCCGGAAATTAGCCGGGACAGCGCAAGGAACTCCATTCGAATTTCGAAAGGCACAGGGCAAAAACAGGAGCAGTACGGAAACAGGATATCTTCACTTTAAATGGACCCAAAAGGGGTTCACCTCCCGACACCCATTCCCCGCCCCTGGGAGACTATAACCCTAAATATAACGGCTACGGAAAACATCTGTTTGGGGAGTGGGATCGGAAAAACTTCCAGAGGCCATAACATTTGTGAAGTCTATTAGCAAAAACGAAAGTCAAACAAACTTCACATCTAATCACACGAACAGAGGCCGGCACAGTGGGCCCAGAGCCGGGGAGTTTGGTTAAATTTCAGTAGCTCAGGGTGCCGGAAACTTGTGTGGCAACCTCTCATCATAGAGAGGCAGCGAATTGTCCCACCTCCAAGCCCCAATAGTTCCATTGTGGAGGCAGAGGCAGAGCTTTTATCCTCGGACAGGATATGAACGTTGGCATTAACATTAGCATTGACACTAATGTGTGCTAAGTGTGTGGAACAGACGGCTTTTACGACGCGTCAGCAGAATGCCTCCCACATCCCTCCACGTGCCCTTAACTGGCGTTAAACTCCACCCCTCAAATGAATTTCCATGGGCCACAGAAGGGTTATTAATAAATTAATTTTTACGGCTTCCCGGAGGTGGAGGAGTTTTTGCTCCGAAATAGACTCCAAGTGCCATGAAATTCAATATATTTCAAATTGTTCGGAGGCAAGGGTGGCCGGCCGTTCTACGCATTGCAGGAAAACACATTGCGTATACGTTATATTTGGAAACGTAACAATTAACATTTTCGGGCTGGGGGCTAATTTTGCGGCAGCTTATGGGCTATTTATAAAGTCTTTCCCCATAAACCAGAAGGATTATTTTTAAGCAAAGTCATCGCAATTTGTGGAAAACTGGGGATCATTGGGGAATATTGAATTAGTGTAATTACCCAGCAGATGGACACTCTGGAGATAGAAGCTTCCTGCACGACTTTTGAGATCTCTTCCGGGTTGAACTGCGTCCGTTTTCCTTTTCCAATTACCAACAACCAACTTGGTAAGGCAGAAGGCATTGAACTTGTTGGACATAGACGCATTAAGCGGACACGTGTTCGGAGCTCGGCTTAATTAAAATTCGACAATGATAAACACAGAAGATACATTAATATGGCAAAGCAGGCGATAAAAATAGTGGAGGGGAGCAGGTAGTACGAAAGCGGCTCTTAAACGTTGCGAGGTATTGTTGCTTTTGCTGTTGGCATTGCTTTGCCGTAGCTGCTGGCCATGTTTTGTGTGTCGGATCGCAAAGTGTTTGGCTTCAACACTTGACTTGCCTGTGGGCCAGGCCCACTTTAATGCCCGCGGAGGCTTCATTCAGTTTCGGTCATTTGAAGTTTATTACCCGCGCACGTGTGAACCAAAAATACCGAAACGTACGAGAAATGTTTTGTTTTCTACGATGTCGCTGCCTTCGCTGGCTTTTACAACGAAACCAGAAACCGGAAATTTGGCCAAGACAGGTAAAGGCACAGGCACAGGCAACGGCAAAGGCAAAGGCAACAGCAAAGGCAACAAGTCATTGAGATTGAGGCAGTGGCCATTCAAGCCAGGCAGCCCTGTGGCCATGTAGACCAAGAAGAGATATCTCGAGTGCGTTAGCGGCTATGAAGACGTCTAAATGTGAAATTAAATATGCCACTTTGAATGAAATTAGATGCGACGTGTGTGGCTGACACGGTTTCTTTCCCTCCTTGGTGGCTGCCAGGTCGTCGTGCCAAAGTTGTGAAAATCCCTTTGATATCGGAGAATGTCACGAGCTGCATGTTTCACCAAAAAACCCTTGAAATGTTCAAGTGCTTGCTAGAGTTTGTGGATGTTTTTTGCCAACCAATTACCTTTACAAAATCCAGTTCATTTGAATTGAATCGACTTTCATTGAATTGCATTCAGCTACAAAACAAAACCCTCTTGTGGTCGAAACTTCTCGAGAAACGAATCGAAATGGAAGGAAAAGCAGCGGCAATTGTATTGACATTTTACCTTGGCGTGGCTTTGGTTTCGGTTCATTCATGAAGTTCATTCCAATGCCTGGCCAGATGATAAGTTGCAGATAATTTCGCGAAAAAATAAAGTCAGAGAAGGCAACATCACACGCGTGCTGGGGGCTGGCTGTGCATTCAGGCCACGTTTTATGGCCGAGAGAGAAAAGCTTGCAGGCTTTTGGCTTAAATCGAGTCGAGTGTCGAGTGCTGCCTGCCGGGGCTTCGAACCAATTCGATTCGAATTCAACGGCTCGTTCATTCATGAAATGCTTTCGCAAGTCTCGAGTGCCCCCAAGTATTCGCAGCGAACTCTGTTTGTTTGCCCTCTCCGAGTGCGCAGGCGCAACTTGTTTGCTTTGCTTTGCTTCCCGCGACTCCAGGCGCAAGATCCAGACCCAAGGCTGGATAGGGTCGCTGGGATCAGCGACATTCAGATTTTCTGATTAGTCATTGCCAGTCCTCGAACTCCTCGAAGCGCTCGCTCGATTTAATCGTAGCTAAATATTTTTATGAATTTATCTCACGTCGTTTTTATCGCTGTTGGCGCGTCTGCTGGCCCATGCCCCACTCACTCACTCGCCCAGACTCTTCATCACGAAGTTCGTGGCGCATACAAAGCGGGGAAATTCATTTTGGCCAAAACCGAAAACCGAAAACCAAAACAACAACGGCAGACCCCAAAAAAGAAGAGTAAACAACCGCAACTGGTTTGCTTGATTAAAAGGTGAATGAATTCGCAATTCGCAAAAGCGCATACAAAAAAGGGAAAACAAATAAACACATTTCACACACAACGTATATTGTGGATTTTGCAAGATGCGGCAATTAAAACTAACGTTCAAGAGTATCCAGGAAATACCAGACTCTACCCGAGTTCCCATTTATTTTAGTAGCCAGAGACATAGTTTGGTCTATATTTTCGAGATAGTTAGACCAAGAGATACAAACCTTTTTGCTTGTGGCTAAAAATTGTAGAATCTATCCATGTGAAAAGTTTTACAATGATCGGACAATAAGCACTGAAGATACGGCCAACAAAAATGTTCACTGTCCCTTCTCAGGATGACTTCTGGCATTTGACTTAAATCATAGTAATTTGGGTCTAAAATAATTAAACAGAAAACTAATTGCTAATGAAAATAGGTACATGGTATCTCGTTGTCGAGAAAGTTCGACCACAGCGGTTCTACTCGTACTTGTTTTGTTATGACTCCGGGGCCCAGGCAAATGTCAATGGATGCATCCATCAGGCACCGCTCTGACGTCAATGCGTCTGCTTTGTTTTTTCATACATTATTTAAACAACATTTCAATCTGTTAAAGTGCATATAAAATGCCGAGAAAATATGTGTTCATTGTACGGATTAGCCGGGCATAAACGGCTTACTAATGAGCGGGGCAAATAATTCAAATGTCGGTTGAACCCGAGCGAGCTCTAATGGAAATTTACCCACTTGGCACTTTTTTTGTACTCGGCTCAATTGGTAGTGCACAATGTCACTCTTTTCGGCGGTAGTTTTCCCCTGGCTGCCGGGGGCTGGGGAATTGGTGGAAAGTTTACAAAAGTTTCCATCGCAGCGCAGTAAACAAGCCGAGCGACCGCGAGGGTTCTTTGGGGGTCACTGCGCGGGAAAAATAATAATAATAACACGATAGGAGGAGGAGCGCAGCACGAGACTTGGGCGTGTGTGGTAATCTGCTGCGGGCGGGCGAGGGGCGCTCCCGCGCTGATTATCAACTCCATTGTGCGTTATGTGCGTTGCATAAATCGGGAATCGAGACTGGCGGTGGCAGTGGCAGTGGAAAACTCGGGGCCCAGCCCTCTGCTGGAAAACAAGTTGGAGATTCCCCCGATTAGTTCTCGGCAAATGAGATCAATGTGCGGTCGGAAGGGATACTATCCAAGGGTTAGGAGTCGCCTCTGAACATTGCAGCTTGGTGTTTCCACGTTTCCGCATTGCTGTGTGCCTGCGATCGCAATCCGTGCTCCAAGATCAGTGCCGGCCAATCAGTCAGCACTGGCAACCCAAATACCAGACAGCGCTCCTCCTGGCCGCCCCCCTTGGCGCCAAAAGTGCGTTTCCGAGAAGCCGGCGGTACCCCCTCGGTATCTCCTCGGTCCCAATGGCACTGTGCTAATTCACGGAATTCCTTGGCGTTGCGAAATATGAAGGAATGCAGACGAGCCCAAGTCTGGGCGCACTGTAGAGGCACTGCTGGTCGGTCGGACGCTTTGTTTACTTGCATATTTTAGCGAGGGCCTACTGTCTGCAGTGCCTGCTCCCTAAAAATCGTACTGAATTCATAAATAAGCCGCCAAAACTGGGCTTGAAAATACGAAATAGTAAACAATTCCGCAGCATTTTGTTTCTGTTTATGGCCTGCTGCATCGTCCGCTGGCTAAAAAACAGAAAATAGAGAAACAGACAAGGAGGAAGGGGCCTCGGACACGGACGCGGACTGGGACCTGGCTCGCCTTTACGAGTGTTGCGTTTTTAGTGCTTTTTAATGACTTCTTGCGTGCCACATGCAGTCCGGAATCGGGAATCGAGAGTCGTCGTCGGCGAATGCAAAGCCGCATGTTGCATGGCCCGCATTTCGCTGGAATTCTCGAGGTGTCGCGGACATTTTTGGTTAAATTAAATAATAAAATGAATCGGGTTGGGCTGCAGTTGTCCGCAGGGAGAGGCGGCTGCAAAACTGGGGATGTTCCAAATTAAAACATGAAAATAAATTAAGCCAGAGACGAAAAAATAATCAACATAAACGAACGGACGGAGCAGCGGTTTGTTCTGCTCCCCCTAATGACTTTGTTCTACAAATTTTTGCATTTTTTGGCCAAAATGGCGTGACTCAAGGAATAAATGCACAAAATAAAATGGCTTGGCGAAGTTTACAAAAGGAATGCAGAGGCCAGGCCACGCGAATGCCATTTTATTTAAATTGACACTTTAATTAAATATAAATCTACCCCTTAAAGCAGTAAGCCTTAAAAATGCTTTATTATCAGGGCCTTGAAGTTGTTGTGTTAGCCATTCCCTGGGGCAGCAAAGTATTGCCGCATTGTTGCAAATAGTTATCCTGTCAAACTTCAGGCTGTCAGGTGGCAAGGACAAAGTTGCAGTTGCAATTGCACACTTCGAATGTCTTTATTTTGATCGGGGCTGCACGGGGATATCGCATGTGGTGGATGCAGCTGCGTTGGCATGTGGCAAGCCAACTTGTGTCAAAAACCTGGCAAGTGCCACTCTGCGGCAGTGGCGGCAACGGCCCTCGTCCACGTTGGCGTCCAGCAACAGTTATGCCGGCGGGTGCAAGTGCCACTCCGCTGCACGTTGCACGTTGCCCGGTGGCCACTGCACGTTGCCCGTTGGCCGCCCACACAAGCCACGTCCCTGTCGGGCATTTTGATTGAAATGTGTTTGTTTGGCTGCGGCTTTCACGCTGTCCCTTATCCTCCCTTCGGTTTGGGCCAGAAACAATGAATAAGAGGAAACTGAGCGGCAGGAAATCCGTCCCTGCATCAACTGGAAACAAATTCGAGCTCGTCGCTACCAATTTTCAATAAACTCTTAAGCATTTTTATTGGCAAAAGTTAGCTTGTTCTTACAAACCACAACTCAAATATATCGATAAACAAATCGGTCGTGCACTCAATAAAATTACTTTTTTGTCAGGTGCATTTTTAGCTGGTGCTGTTGCTGATGCTGTTGCGTCNCGTCCCTGTATCAACTGGAAACAAATTCGAGCTCGTCGCTACCAATTTTCAATAAACTCTTAAGCATTTTTATTGCCAAAAGTTAGCTTGTTCTTACAAAACACAACTCAAATATATCGATAAAAAATTCGGTCGTGCACTCGATAAAATTACTTTTTTGTCAGGTGCATTTTAGCTGGTGCTGTTGCTGATGCTGTTGCGTCTGATGTTGTGAGACATTCCAGTAAAACAGCCACAGCAGCAACTGCTCAAACTGTTGCAACATTTGCGGCTATATTAAAGTTTACCCGATGAATCAAGCGAAGAGATATGCTTGTGCAAATGTAACAGGGAAGATTGATCTATGTCTGTCTGTTTGTCTGCCTGTCTGTCTATCGGTGCGTCTGTCTGTCTGTCCGTCTGTATGTATGAACACATCGTTGTCCGAGGTGTTATGGCCTAGAGACGTATGTATGTAATTCTTTTTGCTTTAGGTCCATCATATGTGTTCGCTAATCAAAAATATTTCAAATTTTTGACAAAAAACATAATTGACAATATATCCAAAATGGTAGAGACATAATTTGCATATGTAAATGTTGAATTTTTTGTTCCAATCAGAAATTTTCAAAGAACTATATTTTTCCCGGACAAATAACTATATTTCTGAAATGGTTAGAGCAAGAGATATGAATCTTTCTGCTTACAGTTAATAATTTAAATATTAAGCCATGTGGCAAGTTTTATATAGATCGGACAATAAATAATGATGATACGGCCTTTGCCAGTGTCAATGCCTGGTGAAAATAGGTATAGGTACATGTTACCTCGTTGTCGAGATATCACGACTACAGGGTTTTACTTGTTTTAAAATTAAATCCATTTTTACCAAACTTTCCCGAGTGCATTATCAAAAGTGACAGCTCGCGCTGTTTGGCTTGAAACCCAAAATTTGGAGCACTGGCTGGTTTGCTTTCGCTTGAAATGCGTTGGAGTCGGTCGGTACTTATCGTGGCCTCGCAATCCCAAGCCCAAGCTCAAACTGGAACCCAAACGCGAACTCCCGACCCGGGACAGAGCCTGAAAGCCAACCGAACCGAATCGCAACTGCCCGAAATGGAAACAAATTTAATTAAGTGTCAGCGACGCTTTTCGCCCCGGAAAAGGTTTATTTTCTTGGCTCGCCTAGTGCATTATTTCCGCAATTTTTTTCGGCACTTTCGTTTATGTTTTTTGGCTGTTTTTTGGGGTCCCAGAGTCAGCTGTCGTTCGCTTATCAGCGTCGCTTTGTGGCAAAAACGACACGCAACACCATTATTTGCCACACACTGACAGGCGGCGCTTCCTGGCTCCGTTCGTGCCACCATCCTGCGATGCCGCAGTCTTGCAGTCTTGCAGTCTTGTCGTCCTGCCGTCCTGCACTCGTGCCGTCCTGCAATCCCGTCAAGGACCTGCGATGGCCGATTGGTATTTGCTCGCCCCGTGTCCTTCAAGTGTTACTTGAAGTCACTTGAGCTAAACTGCTGGAGCTGTTGGAACTGCGGCAGCCCGTGCCCTTTCGTTTTAACCAGGTTTGGCTGGCTGACAGAAGTTTGCGCCATCGGGGATACGTGTGCAAGACTTTTTAAGCGCACAAGGACACTTGACAACCCCGGCTCCGGCCCCAGGTCGCGCAGTGTGTCCTCGCAAATGCAACTTGAATTTCACCCCAAACAAAGGTTAAAACGCTTCCCCCAAAAACATAATAACAGGGAAAACCAAAGGAGATAACTGATAAACTTCACGAATTGGCAAAGTTTTGGAGTTGTAGTATCTCTCCGTGCTATCACATTTTATTTCCACATAGATATCCACATCCTGGTACAGAATGTATTAATGTATCAAGCAGCACACTCGGCCGCTGGACCATCATAACACTAATGATCTGCTAAGTGATCGAGTTAAGCGTTTCCTCATTGTTGAACGCCCAGCTTGGACTGGCAATTAGCAACCTTGGCTTAGTAAACAAAACGCAAGCACTAATGATTGGAACGGCCCAGCGGCAATGACATCACCTGGATTTCAGATCCATTGATCTCATTGGCACAGCCCGGCCTCGGTTTCCTTCAGTGCAGGCTTGCAGCGAGCGCGTAAACAAGATGACGTGCCCCAGTGCCCCGGGGAGTGACGTCAGGCGTGTGTCATCGATTGCAAAAGTGCAGCGCGCTGGCCGCATAGATGTATACGTCCTATGCCTATCTGGCGATCCGATGATGGTGGTGACTAATGCCAAACTGTGGATGGATGTGAGTGGGGGACAGGCACAAATTTGCATTCGGCCAAGTCTATTTTGGGCCGACGCGCGGCGGCTAATGCACAAAAATATAACCAAATATTTCGGTCATAAAATCAGCGGCAGCATTGCGAATTAATCATACTCGATTCGAGTTAAGTGCGCGGTGCCAGGCGAACCAGGTGGGGCGGCTTGTGTGTGGGTACGGACGCGGCGAATACTCTGCACTAACCGCAAATATTGCCTTTTTTTCTGGGACCTAAAATAGCTACACAGATAGCCCAGCATAGACCTCACCCTCGGAATGTGGGCCAGGTCCAATTAGTCCAGGAATACCCTCTGCTTCGGCTTAATAAACCGCACGAATGCTAGGATTCCGCGGGGAGGGGGCAGAGTTGGCCAAAATCAATTGACATGATTTCCACATGAATTGCCATAACAACAACAGCACTAACCCATATAGCAGTAACCCGCTCGGAGCCTCGCTCGGGTCGTGGTACGAATGTTGGCCACCCAAATACGCAAATGTAGCGGCCCGGGATCGATCAAACTCCCGTCGCCAGCGGCAACCGGATCCGAATCCGAGCGGCCGTGCCTGGAGGCCGTGCCTCGAGGCAAACTAACCTAAGCCAAGTGGAAAGTCGGAGCGTTGGCCAGAAATCAGAAGTCAACAGTCAGTTAGTTGGGCAGCAGCGAGCCAAGGAGCCGAGACGCAACGCGGAAAACACAAGAGCCACCAGGAGCACCAGGAACACCAGAGACCAGGAACAGGAACAGGAACAGGAAGAGGACAGGATCATCCGGAAAGATGTGCGACTGCGGCTGCTACTCCTACTGTCTGCACGACAGCTCCTGCTACAGCCACTACCACTCGCACTCGCATTCGCACCACTGCTGTGCGGGCTACAAGTATCTGAAGTGCCTGTGCCGATACTACCGTCATGTGCACTGCACCTGCTCCTGCTGGCGCCGGAAATGCTACCTGCTCTAAGTCCCAGAAGCTAGATGCTAGATCCCGGGAGTCGTCGCAGGATGCCCGCCAGGAGGCGCGAACGGGGGCGGGGAGGTGCACAGCCCCATAGCAACACAAGACCTCCTCCTCCAGTCCACTTCACACCACCACCACTCCACGAATCACAACTCAAACAAGCGAAATCACCAAAGAAATCACACGATAAAGTCCTTTAAGCAGTTGCATAACACTTGGCTGCATCCAGTCGAACGGAAAAGCGGGAGAACGAACGGGGGCGGGGGAGGCCGAAAGGATAACAACTAGCGTGCATACGGGTCGTATGTGCAACGTTTTCAGTTGTTGGGTGCGTGGTGGCTGAGTGAGCAATTGTGCGGGGTGAGGTGCGGTGCAAGGTGTGCGGAATGAGTGTGCAGTGCGGTGTGCGGTGTGTGAAAATGGTTCAAGGATGCGGCCAACTCTGTTATCGACTGCGTTTGCATTTCGCATTTTGCATTTGCATTTGCGAGCTCCCATAGCCACACTACCCCCCCTAAAACACCACAACAACTCAAATTAGTGCGTAAGTTTTACTCCACACTCCACACCCCACACTCGATCGATCAACACCCACTCTCCACATCGTTGTCGAGCTGTTTCGTACATAAAGTTAGAGCGTAGCCGTCGAGTTTTCGCCATATTTGTAACGTTTCCAATCCCAAAACCAATCCAACAATAAAGTTTTACTCCAACACACCACAGGAAAAGTTCTTTGCACCCTCGCTGGGACCTGGGACCTGGGACCTGAGACCTGAGACCTGAGACCTGAGACCTGGTTGCATAACATTTGAGCTGGGCAGACCTCGCCTTGACCCCAATTGGCGCGCCCCAATCCCGCATTAATAGGAATTATGATCATTAGAGTCCCCCCATCTTTTGCTGACTGCGACTTTGGTGGCTTTTCCTGCTTTCCGTTGACATTGCCCAATTGGCCATATGCAAATACCCCCTGACAGCTGTGGTGGAAGCGGATAATGCAGAGTCAAAAATGGAAATTTTGTTGTCATTATGTGCATTGAATTACTTTTATTTGATGTCCTGTGGCCCCGCTGCCAAGAAGGTCCTTGTCTTGCCCCCCCAAACAATGGGTATCCGTTGCCCAACGACACCTTCTAGACGTCCGAGGGGTGGGACAAAAGCGGTGCTTACAGGTCTACCAAGAAAGTTAACAGCCTGCCACGGTTTCCAGATCCCCATAAGTTGGCTCTGCCGCCGTCTTTGTGCCCCTGGCCCCATCGCGGCGGTTAAAGGTGTTCCGGCCGACAAACAAGGTGATTATGGCCCGGGAGCTGCTCTCTGGACTTTTGATAATGGACTCCCCCCGTGGCAAAGTGGGAGTACATTTGTATATCTTCGAATATATAATGTGTATAGTCCGGATAAATGAAAACGGTGAGAGGACAGCAGCGCGAGCATTTATTTAAATTTTGCACTGCAGGTTCACGGGGACGTGACTTCGAGTGACGAACAAATTCCTTGCTGCCCCCCGGCTTTTCCACTGCCCGGCTCCTGGTGCTGGAAATTTTCCGACTGCCTCATGAATATCAAATGATGACGCAGCAGCATTAACGCAGAGGGATGGGATGCGGATGCGGATGCGGATGCGAATGCGGATGGGCACTGACATCGGCATTGTAGGGGGACCGGGGGTGGATCGGCTTTGATATTGGTTTTTGATTATCCCGCATTTCGGGGGAGTGAGGTGGTATTCCTGTTAACATTTTAATTAACATTTTGTTGGCAGATCGTTAAAATTTGTCGCCCACTGCACGGACAAGCCTGGTGGCAGGGGCAAAACTTTGAATTTGATGAAATTTTCATGAGAAACCAGTACCGAAATATTGATGTTCTGTGAAGAATTACTGTTTAAGTTGGCGGAATCTTCTGCCTAGCTAGCCAGCTATTCCCGTCTTCCGCATTTCCTCCAAAACAAGCGCTTTTCCTCTTGTCTTGGTCGCTTTTTATGACTTCGGCCTCATAAAATTTTCCAGCTGACTAAATTTAAATTGCGCATGCAAAAAAAGACCAAAGCACATACTCGCCGCCAAACAAAAAGTAAAGCTTGGCGTCCGGCGAATTTGCCGGGGATTTCCAAGAGCCGGGTGGCTGGGTGGCCAGGTGGGCAGTGGGGGGCTGTGGGGGCGTGGCTGACGACGGCGGCGGCGTCGCTTGGCTGCAACAATGTTGCCATAATTGTCTGATGCTTAATGCGCTTGTATGCTCGATTACCGCTCGCTCGCCTGCCTCCTTCCCGCTTTATTTTATTATGCTTTTTTTCTTGGTGCTCCGGCCACTCAAATCCGTCCCCCGCCCATCGCCCAACCCCCTGTGAAAATTGCAACGCCAGCCCGAAATGAGGAGAAAATATGAATGGTTTTCCCTCGCTCTTTTTGGCTGGGGGAGGGGCTCTTCGGCGGGAAGTGCATATAAATCTCGTGCAAGAAAACCCTACAAAATCATTAAATAAACAAGTAGTCCGCAGTCCCGACTGTAAATACCCGGTACTCGGTTGAAGCCACATAAAGCACCAAGGTTTAACCTCCACTCTGTAAGAACTGGGTAATTTATTTGGTAATCAAACAGTTTATGGGACGAGCGGTTGCAAACGCTCACTTGATCCCAATATGCCCTTGTACCCTTGTACCCTTGGAGTAGTGCCTCCTCTTCTTGGGAGGTCTTTATCAATAAATAACCAACGTCAATCTCATGGCTAAGCACTTTTACTGGAAAGTGTATTTGATATAGCCTTCCGCATTGCAATAAATATGAGAAAAATCTCCTATAAAACAGTGCGCTTGAGTAAAACCAAACTGAAAACCCACTGCTTCAAAAAGATTTTACCAGCTTGAACGGCAGATTTCTTGGCCATTTCCGCTGCAGCTTCTTGCTGTGTTAATCATCATTTTTACAAGAAGGTTTCAGAACTGAGAGTCATTAAACTGCACGGGAGATACGAATTGAGTTTAGCAGGAACCCGTCAGTCGGCAGAATCCCTCGCAGCGCTGCCCTGCCTGCCTGCCTGCCTGCCTGCCTGTCGATCGGTTGCACTCGCCGGCCAGTGGTTACAGTTCACACTGTTTGCCAGATCTATTAGCAGCCCCGCATGACACAAACCGACTGCTCTGCCCATCAGTCAGACTTCTGGCAGCTCCGGTTCCTGCCATAGTTCATATGCGGTTGCGGCTCCTTCATTATGACCGTCTGCATTTGGCGCAACAATGTTGCAGTTGAATTATGCTCAAGAGGCGGAGAGGAACAAACAACTTAAGCGCTCAAACTTGAAGTTTTTATTTATTTTAATTCCTCCGCCAGCCCCGTGTAACCCTCGAGCGAGAGGCTGCTGGCAGGCTGGTAAAAAATTAAGTTTAATGCGACTGATGGCCAAGACGGCGGCGACGACGACTTAATGACGTTCGTCCCAACGCGCTGGCCTCTGCTTTTTCTGTCCCTGCTGATGATGGGCTGTTGCTATTTCTGTGGCTGCTGTTCCTGGATTCCTGGATGGATGCCCCGGCAAATCGATCTGGGCTGCCAGGCCCCGAGCTAGGCAACAATTGCAAATCATCGAAGTCATTAGCGCGCCAAAGAGGATTCGAGGGTGTGAGTTATTTGTCGGAGTAAGCAAAGAGGGTTTCGCTACCCCTTAAAGTGACTGAATGTCTCAACAATTTACTATAAATTAGACTATTTAATTGTTATTTTCAAATGCAACCCGTTGAGGTTTTGGTTTATGACTTTAGGGCATGCCAAGCTTAATTATAAAGTGGTGTATGCCCTGGCCTAAGAGGTATAGCCCACAGGAAATATTTTGCCAACTCACGCTCCCATTGTGTGATCTGTGTTGCATGCCCCCTGCATTCCATTCCACATTCCCTCCCCCTTTGTCTGGGGCTCCGTCTGATTTGGTTTCTTTGCCTGCAATCGCGATCATCTTTCACTTTCAGCCGCTGGCGCAGGCACAGGCGCAGGCGCAGCGCTTTTTGCAAGTTTGTTTGTCTTTTTTGTTGTATTTTCGCAGTCTGCAGCTTGCAGTCTGCAGTCTGGTGCTTTTTGTTCGGCAAATGCAATTCATACATTTCCATTGAGCGAACTCCACCGCCCCGCACTCCCCCCCCGCGGCCTGTCTGTCGGCTGCAACAATGTTGCTAAGTGAAGTGGAGGCAAAAAATTGCACATTTTGTTTGCAGTTGCAGTTGCATTTGCAGTTGCACTGCTGCCATTTGTTGTGCTGTTTCTGTTGCACTGTTTTTCCATTAGTTTTCCCGTCCCCAGACTCTGCTGCCGCTTCGTTGTTATTTGCTGACAACAAGTCTCTCTGCTTTGGCCACAGATTTCCTTTTTGCGTGTCTGGCTGTTTTCAGCGAGTTTCCACACTTCGCCCGCGCTTCACACCTCCCGGCCGGCGATTTCCTTCTGCCATTTTCATTTTGGGGCTTCATTTTTATACCCGGTTCTAAAAATAATATAGCAGGGTATATTGAATTTGTGCGAATGTATGTAACAAGGAGAAGGAATGGTCTGAGACTCCACAAAGTTTTATATTCTCGATCTCCATCCACAGCTCAGTAGATATGGCCATGTCTGGCTGTCCGCATGAACGCCTAGATCTTGGAGATTGTTAAAGATGGACAAAAATAATAGATAGACATATTCTGATTCTGGGGCTACCAGTGGTATCCGTTTACTGTTGATGGTGCTCCTTGGTTTCCGGGCTTCCTTGAGACCCCTCGATATAGCCATGTCCGTCTGTCTGTCCGTCTGTCCAACTGTCCAACTGCCCGTATGAACGCCTAGATCTTGGAGATTATAATAGATGTTCCGATTCATATTCCGATTCTGAGGATATCCGTGGTACCCGTTTTCTGTTGAAGATGGTCCCTGGTTTCCGGGATTCCTTGAGACCCCTCGATATAACCGTGTCCGTCTGTCTTTCCGTCTGTCCAACTGTGTGTATAAACGCCTAAATCTTGGAGATTCTTAATTGCATATTCTGATTATGGGGATACCAGTGGTATCCGTTTGTGCTGACGGTGGTCCCTGGTTTTCGCTGCTGCTAATTAACAACTGGCGGCAGCGCAATTTAAATTCAATAAACAAACAGTCGACAAATTACTCATACGCCACGTAAGCCTTGGGACACAGAAACACGAAAACGAACCGAAAACGAAAACAAACCACAACCAAAACAATAACAATAACAAATCATTATTTTGGCTCAGAATCGCGTTGGCCTTCCGCAAAAACGACAATAACGATGGTAATGATGATGATCTCTATCACAAGACGAGTATTTCGCAATTGCAAGGGCGAAAGCCGAAAGCCGAAAGTCCAAGATACGAGTACACACAAAAAACAGAAGAGAAACCACAACATGAGACGCACAAAATGCAAAACAAGACAATGTTAAAGGGAAAAGCAGCTCGGCGGCAATAACAATAACAGCTGGGGCATCAGCAAAAAACAGCAAGAGACAAAAAAGCCGAAATGGCTGAAAAACAGCACAACAAATAGACAATAACAGAAAGAGAGCGTTGTTCGGTTCATTTTGGTGCGGTTTGACTAATGTGTGTCAAAGTAAAACGCAATTTATGATATTTATTACGTGAGCCAATTCGCATTTTGCGAAAACCGAAAAAATCTGAGGGGGTCGCGGGTCGGGGCAGAGAGATACAGTATAGAGGCCATCGAAAAGCCCCGAAAACAAATCCGAAGCGGCAACCGCAACAAAGAAAAACACCATCGTTTTAATGAAACTCTTTGGGATAAGGCCTTTTTTTCCGCTTTGCTGTTGTTGAATTTTTTATGCTAATGCCAACAAATAAAAACACACCAGCCTGGCGAGGAGAAAATTGCTAAAAATGACGAATTATGGGAAAAGCCCCGAAACCAGTGAAAAAACTGGTAATAAATGTGAGAAATGTTCGAGCCGCTTCGAGATAGTGAAAGTAGAAGTCGAGGAGTTCATTGAGTTATGAGATCATCGTGGTTCGCGAAGAAGAAAAACAACAGAGCCATCGACGGGGTCAAAGGTTATGCAAAATATGACGCGAGACAAATTCAGAGCACTTGACTTCTTCAAGCGATTTATTGTTTTCCCAAAGGGCTAATTTTAAAGGGTTTTCCCTGGAGCCATGGCTGAGCGGACCCATAACAAGTGGAATCTTTTTTCTCTATCAAAAAAGAGGCGTGGCAACCATTTTAAATAAACTTGATCTGCGTTTATACATATCCGACCAAAAACAAAAAGAAATACAACTCTAGCTTTTACCATTTAGGAGATCGACGTGTTCATACGGATGGACGGACAAACGGACAGACGGACAAGGCTATATCGGCCCGGCTGTTTATGCTGATC
Organism: Drosophila ironensis; assembly: GCA_021223825.1. Taxonomy (NCBI): domain Eukaryota; kingdom Metazoa; phylum Arthropoda; class Insecta; order Diptera; family Drosophilidae; genus Drosophila; species Drosophila ironensis. Next base: position 114,247 of record JAJJHQ010009521.1, on the reverse strand, counting down.
ATAACTATACCCATATGCTTTAAAGCAGCGGTGGGCACTCCATAGCTCTTTTAGCTCCGAGTGCTCTCAAAAACAAAAAGCTGTGAATGTCTGGAAAAAAGGGAATCGAAAAGCTTCCTTCTCTCTGCTACAAACATTTGCACAACCCTAATATTTATACCATTTGTACCTTAAGATAAATGGTATAAACATCACACACAATATTTTCAGGGTTTCCCATAATTGCCTGCCAATTTTCTCTCATCAATGCACTCTAATTAAATGGCATTTTCTATAATCTCTCGACCGTTACCACTTTCTCACATTTCTTGCCGCCGCTTTCGTGCTCTACGTTGCTTGTAGTTCGCATTTTTTCGACAACAACACCAGCCAGCAAATTACTTTGTTAGCGAATTTTTCGCATTTATTGTTGTTGTCATTAAGGCCCGAAAACGCAATCCCAACTCACAAGCACAACCAAAAGCAAAAGCCTTCGTTTGAGCCGCCTCAGTTTGCGTCGCTGCCTCAGTCGGCGTCGCAGTCGCGGTTTGTTTACAAAACAAAAACTCTTTTTTCCAGGTCAAATTTGTTTACATTCCGCTTTGGAAACTGGGTCATTGTGAGGCTCTGTGGGGAGCCGCGAGCTGCGGGGGCCTAGGGGTGGCAAGGTGAGACCAGGTGAGGTGGCAGCAGCAGCAGCAGCAGCGGCAGGGGCAGGGGCGGGATAGGGGCAGCCGAGTCGCGTTGCGAGCCGAGAGACACGACTGGATGGCGATGGCGGTTGTAAGAAAGGTTGCAACTGTTGGCTGAGACGAAAACAGCAGCCACGAGCAGCTTTGGGGCATGCCACAAGCGGGGATCTCAGGCAGCCTCAGAGTGGCCAGGTTTTCGGTGCTCAATTTGGGGATTCCCACAACTATTTATACCCTGTTTCGTGTGGAAGCATTGACTCTTTCTTGCAGAAACATAAAATATATTTGAATCAAGTTTTTGATTAATCATTTCAAAGCCTGGTCACACAACTCGTGGCTATTGGAATTTCCGCTGCGAGTGCTGCTCGGCTGTTCGATTGCTCGACTGCTCTGCTCCGATGCTGCTTTGTGGCAGCAACAGCAGCGACTGCTACACGCCCCAATGCAATGAGACCGCCCCCCTGGCCCGTCCGTACGTCCGTCTGTCCGTCCACTCGACTCGTTCAACATGTGTGTTTGTCTATGCAATTTGAAAGCTATTTGTGTCAATGACAAATGATTCGAATTTATCGAAAAGTTGCAATTTGTCAAGTAAAGTTGCGAGAGCGAGAGGCGGATCTGGGGGCAACCTTGGATGGAATGCGAACACGATGATGAATTACGCGGTGCAGCAGTGGCGGCAGATGGGCGGCGGAAAGGGGGTCGACCGACCGACCAGTCCAGTCCATGCCACTCGGCTTCGCTTGTCAGCTTAGCAGGGCGGGGGGATCTGGTAGCAGAAATCAGAAATCAGAAATCGAGTCGCAGCCGGCGAGTTTTCTCCTCTCCGCCGAAAAGCGCCGTCTGACATTCTTGATTGCCAGCTGACAGGTGAATGTCACTCCATCCGACCCATGGAGGAGGGGCCGCCAAGGGGGGTTGCATGTGAGGCAAGTTCCTCGGTGTCGTGTCGACCTGTCGTACAATCTTTAATAACCTGCAACACTGTTTTCGGCTGTGCATCGGTTATTACGAGTATTGTACTCGAAATAGTTATTTATAATCATTTGGATTGCATTCGAGTCGAAAGTCCACGAGCTTCCCCCATTTTCATCGCCATTGCCGTTCCACTCGGTGGCCATAGACACTGCGCTCCGTTGACCATTCCAATTGCGCATCCACTGCTTAGCGGCACATTATGAGCCGCCGACTTGCCCTATATACCATATATACCCACAATGCCCAGCGTCTATGTCTATCTATAGCCCACAGGCGGCATGATGGCATGGTGTTGCGACGATGGGCGCGAAGCAGACCAAGAAGCAACAGGAATATTAAGTATACGCCGCGTGTGGCATCAATCTTGCTGCCGTTGGTGGGGCGGGAATTGACAGAGGCAACTGCAGATGAAAACTGCAGCAGCGCTCGTGCAACAGTTGGAGCCATACGGCGCTTACCCCTCGTGCCGCTCCTGCGCTCGAGCTGGCGCTGGCGCTCTATTTTAAGTTAATTAGCAGACAGATCTGTGAGCCGTATAATAACGAAGATGGCTAAATGGGAAGTGGTCGCCGAGTAGCAGGCAGGCTGGGGGGCAGACGGGCAGGAAAATGGCCCAGATGGAAGACAAAGATTGAATGTGGATTTGTCTGAGATTCTTTTCAGCGGCACGCTCCTTGCCGTCGTCTTTGTTGTGCGCCCGGAAATTTCATTTGCCAAATTGAATTCCAACCTGCAGCGTCAAAACTTGGCCTAAGCCCAAAAGGACCGACCGACCGACCAACCGGGAGGCAAGTGAAAGCTAAAGCTTAAGTAACCAAAAAGCGCAAAAGTAAACTAGTCCGCCCTGGAAATGAGACTGCCGGTGATGAGCTGGTCCGTTCGTGAAAGTAAATCACAAATCCGAGCCTTGTGAAAGGCGGCGGCGAGCTTCAGAAACGGGGATCGAATTTTGCTTGTAATTAACATAAAGTCACGAAGGCACTCCCCCCGGACTTTCCCAGCGAATTAATACAGCGAAATGTGCAATTTTTTGAACAGAATCATTCCGGTTACCTTTAATAATCCGCATCCCTGGCCGGATGTAGGTATTCTCTGCCATCTCTAGATGAAGGAAAATGGGGAAAGCCAGCAAACAAAGCCGCAGCGGCGAAACGACAACATCTAAGGGAAATCTGCTGCCGCATAATGTGATAATAAAAATCTTTTATTTGTCATTCGTCGTCGTCGTCTTGGAGGTCCTTTGTCTTGCCTCAGATGTGTGTAGTTTTTCGGCGCGCGGGACGGGGCGTTAAGTCCCTGTCCCAGTTCCTGCTCCTGCTCCAATCTCCCTTCCCTTGCTGCGGTCGTAAAGCTTCCTCGCACACTCGCTGGCACACACTCATAAATCTTATCAGCGGCTGCAGTTGCTCACAAATTTGACATCGGGGCTTCCTTCGTGTCGAATACACTCGCCTCCGTCCACGGGCACTCGGATGGATGCCTAATTCCCGGCTCGTGCGTTGTTTGCCTTCAAATTAATAGCCCAAAGTCGGTCCTTCCACATAAGACCCTGCATTGCGTGCCTCACTTTTACTTAACGCAGCTCACGTCCCAACTTATTTCCCCCTCCTGCACTCCGGCAGTCCAGCCGGCCAAAAGTCCACTGCTCATTTCCCCCTTCCCGCGTGCGCTGGCTGTCAACGCTAAAACTTTAACAGCCAACTTCCATTTCCATTTCCATTTTATTTTTTTTTTTGGTTTTTCTCAGCTTTTCGTCCGGGAAAGGGAAGGCAAATTGAAGGGTGACTTATTGCAACTCCGAATGAGTTGTCATTGGGTTTTCTCGTTTCTCGTTTCTCGTTTCTCTGCCCCCTGCCAGTGGAGTATCCTTTATACTTGGGGTATAAATGGAGTTTGGAATCGATATTTCTGGGGGACTGGCGGCTGACCGTCCCGTTCGTCCTGTCATCGCTTCTATCCGCTCACGTCGGAGGCCAAAGGCAATCGGACGAACGGACGAACGGACGGGCGGACGGAAGCAGAAGTGGTAAGTGGCAAGTGGCCAGGTCGGGGGCCAGAAATTGAGCAGATCCGCTCGGAAGGAAGGAGCTTGGAACAAAGGAAAGGAAGCGGCGGCGATGGCTGGATATTGCAACAGCGACGGGGAAACTTGGGGAGATGTCGGATGGAAAGGGTTGCGACTCGACTCAGCAGAATTCCTTTGGTGCTTGTAGTAGTTAGTAGTTTTACACACATTTTCTTGCTCGGCTTCTATTTATAAAAGTTGAGAAATTCGAAAATAATTGGTAAAAACCAACGCGAAAGCCCTGTAATCCCCGAAACATACTCAAGCAGTGTTCTCGTCAATTCTGAATTTATCTGAATTTAAGATTTATCAGAAAAGCGCCGGTAAAAATAAACCAAGTCCATGGCACTTCATGGATGCCTGGTCGTTTACCTCAGCACTGTTCTAAAGAAAAACTCTCGGACATACTATACAATACAATACTATGCCATATGCTTTTCCGTTCAATATTCGCACTTTAGCTGCGATTATCCGCGTGATTAGCTAAAAATACGCAGAGCCAACCCCTCCTTCCCATTGGGAAATGAGAAATTGAAAAGGCCAAAGCGTTTAGGAAAAGTATAGAATATGCCAAAACGGCTTTCGCATTTCCGGCGCCAGCTAAAAATATTTTGACGTCTTTCGCGGCAGGGCAGAGGATACACTCGGAGAAAGGGGCGCTGGGCGGGGGCTTGGGGCATGGGGCATGGGAATGCGACTTATTTGCAAATGCGTCTAAAGGCCGGCAAATGAGTCGCTTTATGCAACCCAAAACGTGGCAGGGGCAGCTAACATAAAAGGCCCGCCACGGCCACAGAAATAAAGACGCAGTCCGTCACTCCCCAGCCGGCCTGGCCCTGTCTACAGAGTCCATTGAGGCCTGTGCGTCATTCTTGGCCTACATTGCTGCAAATCTGGTATGAAAACAAACAGGGAGGGAGGGCCCCGAAGAGGTGGCTCCGGAATACTCTTCCTTGACGGCTTGCCCGGGCCCTCGAAACCTGTTGCCAAACAAATGTTTTTTGACTCTGCAGTGGGTTCTCCGATACTTTGCTGAAAATTCCAGATATTTCGAGATACTCTGCCGGCGGAAAGTAGCGACCGAGGGAGGCATCACAACTAATTGACTTGGCGGTGCGAGGGAAAACCGTGATGACATGTTTTCTCGGATAAGACAAGGTTGTCTGGCGGGGGTGTAACATCCAGGGGGAGGGAAAGCGAAATGAGTGATTGCTGTTGGCAGGCGCGTGAGCGAAATATTCATAAGGCATTCGCATAATTCATTCATTCCAACACCAGCAGCACCACCAACACCCACTAAAGAGTGTTGAAGCATAAAATGTTGGAAATCCGGAAAATTATTATTATTATTTTTATTTATGGCTAAAGTTTTGCAGCCACCAGGCAGACTGCTCTGAGGCGACCGGCGACCACTACTTAATTTTCATTTGGCTTCTGAATCAGCCTTTTTTTGGTCAATCATCTAAAAATGTCACCGCTTAGATTTCTGGTGGTTCGGTTTGCAGTTTGTTTTTCCTATTCGCAGGTCTTTCTGTCACAGTCACATGGTTAGTTGGCTCTCCTCGCAGATTCGAATTCTGTTTGACTTTCCGTGACGTTTGTGGCGAATTTCTGGCGTTTTTTCACTGTTTTGCAAATTGATGAATTGTTTGGATTGTTTTCTTGTGTGTGGGACGGTAGGAAGCCAGCAAACCGAAAAGAAACAAGTCAAACGGCGAATCATCCAAATTGTATTCGCATTTATCGTTGAGTCATCTCGGCGAGCAGGAAGTGAGCGCTGCAGTTGAAGGTGACACATTTTGTGGCATTGAACCCACGGTTAGGGGGTTAGGGAATGGTCAATCAAATGGAGGGGGCACATGAAATGTGACCAGGATGTGGCACTGAAATTACAAAAGGAAGTGAGGAAATTAAACGGGGCAGTGACGCGTTGAAATTCTGACCCAACGAAGGATTAAATGGAACTCTTTGGAGGTCTGTAAATCAAATGCGGAAGTCTCGGGGCGTAGGTTCTTGTAACTCTGAATTGCCACATTCCAATCTACTTGGCGACAAGCTGGTACTCACTTGGCTTAAGATGTTATATACAAAAATGAGACATATTTTGAAATGAACTGCTTCTAAGAATATCCTTGCGAAATTTCATCAAGATCTGACCACTAGGTCATGAATTACAGCAGTTGTCCGCGTGCTACACTCTCTTAAACCCAAAAACCGCGATTATCTCTAGAGTGTCTTAAAAAGCTCATTACAAGAATACCTAGACAATGCCCCTAAACCTTTTACAATTCCCATTATCCAACTAGTTATTTCGAAACCCGTTCTAACAAACTGCATTTTGTTTTCAATGTATATAACCCCGCAAGGAGATCGGTAACTAAAAGAACTTTACTGAAAGTCAGCGTTTCCTCTCCAAACACAGAGTGCTAAGCATGACCACGAGACACGAGTCAGGTCACTCACTCGGAAAGCAAAACACAACCAAATGTTCAGAAACAACCACACAAAAGGACAGGTGATAGCCGGGCTCAAAGATCCTTGATCCTGCTGCTCGCATTCGTAATTGGCAGAGCGTTGGCCCCTTTTATTTTTTAGGCAGCTGCTGCAGTCCCAAAGGGAAACAGTTGAAGGCCAATCGACCAGCCTATACCCTAAAATCTAGGTCTTAGATAACCCTTTTAAGGTGTAAAATAATTTCTTTTTAGGTTTTAAAGTAGCTAGCATTCCTCAAGATTCATCATATCTTACGCGTAACCAGAATTGTTTGAATTAAGGTTGCAATTTTCAAAGGTACGCAACTACCCTAAAGACCAGGGCAACTCTCGATGGCAGCTGCTGCTGCAGGAGTCGTATCCCTCGCACCTGCCACGTGTTGCTGCCGCTGCTGCTGCTGCTGCATTCGGGATTCGGCATTCAGCCGCATTCAACAATCAGAGGAACAGATGGCAGCTGCCGGCCCTCCAAAGCGGGCAAATTACATGGCCTGGTGTCGGAGTCCTGCAGTTGCTGTTGAAGTTGAAGAACCTCATTTCGCAGTTGTCCTCGATTTGGCAACACGAAAATTTCGCGCACCTGCCGCCAGCATTTATTGTTGTTGTTCTTCTGCATTCGTGGTGGTCGTCGCAGGCATCTGTCCCTCCCGATCTGCTTGGGCCTACCTGGCAGGATAAATGCATCTCGGGCCTGCAATTATGCGTCTTGTGAGGATGCAAGGGAGAAAGGGATTTGGCCGGGCAGAGCAGAGCAGGGCCGGGGGACCCTCAGCAGAGCAGGCAGCTGGAGATTGAGTTCGTTTTCCTCAGCGGGAAATGGCCTTGAGGGAAAATCTGTGAAAACTATTACACGCAGCTGACACTTGATAAACTCTATCCCATTTTTTATAATTATCCGCGAATCGGTTGAGGAGATGCCGACTCCGCAGCGGGTGCGGTTCAACGAACCGATTCGGGGAGCAAAACCAATCCCATAAATACGTGGGAAAGGTCCTCGCCTCGCCTCGCCCACCAAATCGCGAGTTGCCAAAAACGAAGCCAAATTTATTATGGCCAATATATTTTGTAATTAAATCGAGTGAACAACAGCGCCCAGAGAAAGGGAATTCCGGACCCGCTCGACGGCAATTTAATTGTATTTTTTCCCCCACTTTTTCGGTTAACACATTTGTTTACAAAATGTTTTAAAAGTTGCGCTTGTTGTTGGGCGCTGGCGGCGACGGTGATGGTGATGGCGATGGTGACGGTGACGGTGACGGTTCTCTCAACAAAATTCGCGCCTCGTCTCAACATTTATTTTCGGAGGGAAAATGTTGCTGTTGTGGCCTGCCCGGTGACGGTGGTGACTCATTGAGGTCGTGTGCGAAATTTTTGGAATTGCTTTCATTTATTTATGCATTTGTTTTTGTATTTGAGCTGAATGCAAATTTGCTTATTTATTGCACAGCTCGCAGTGACAACAAAAAAATTCCCAGAAGCCTGCCGCAAAATCACTTGGCAAAAGTTCCCCGCGAACGTTTCGTTTCGCGAAAATGAAACGCAACCAAAACAAATGAACAGCATTGAAGTTGTTTTTTAGCGGCGGCAACACTTGGTGGGTTTGCCCCAGCCCGCAAGAAACTGATCGCGAGCAGGAGCCGCCGCCTTCTGGAGGGGATGTTGGGCGAGGAGCCATCGACTTTAGGGCCAAGAACCAGCGACCGAGGGCGGATCCTATCATACTAAGTCGGTCTTCAACCCGGCCACGATGACTCGGCCGTTTGGGAGCTGTTGGGCTGTTGTTTATTTGCCGTTTTGCCTGCTTTTCGCTCGTCCAGCTCGCGGGCGCGTTAATTACGTGGGCAAGAAACTATTGGGCAAACAACTTGATTAGAGGCCGGGTGTGAATTGCGATGAAATAGAAAAGTTTCGTGGCCCAGTCGCCGGAGCCTCGGCACGCGCTTTCCATGAATCCCGCCGCCGCGGCCCGATCGGCGACAAAGTGTTAATCGCAAGTCGTAAACAACAAACAGCAATATCCGTTTGTTTATAGTTTCGTTAACTGATTTTTCGCTGCTGCTGCTGCGATTTGCCGGGAATACCAGAATGCCAGCAGGGCAATAACAGCGATGCGCGTCACTCGGACCGGACCGGGGGATCGGTAGCTGATAATCAGCCCGGGAGATATCTCAACTACGATATCTATTTTTAGACGCTCACTGCACGGGCCAGATACCTGTGGAGTTGACCTTTGCGAGGGAATTTTTTCGCACGCAGCTATGTACGATCGATTGCGGCGGGGAAAGTGCTTTATTTTGGGGCCATTGAGTCACATTGGGATCGGGGGGGCCACTCATATGACTGAACGCCCCGCCAGGCTCTCACATGATCTGCATATGATGTGCGATAATGGATTTTGACTGCGAATTAACTGTCAGACGGTTGGGTGAGCCCGTTTCTAATGCGAAAACTATCGGCTAGCTATTGACTTTGGGATCAATCAATGGAGGCCTCAGGTTCATTCATACAGAGGTACTCAAAATTATTTACACACGAGGCATTTTCGGAGGCTTGTTCGTTGAGGGGGGAGGTGAAATGCCCCACAAATTTTTATGTTGCAAAGTTGTACCTAAAGTTGCAAAGTTGTCCTTTAGATTCTAAAGCTTAGAATATTAAGCTATCGGAGCTGGTTTAATGTGCCTTCAATCGGTATTTCAAAATCCATAATAGAAAAGGCAAAACATGACTGTGCCACCACCAAACCTTTTGATCGGCCAAATGATATTGTTTTATATTTTTTATTTATTAATGTGCTCGGAAAATAACCTCCGGTAATGAAATGCATCCTCATTTATTCATAAAATATTAAACAAAAGTCATGAGTCTTATTAGTATCCATTAAAAGTTTTGTTTACTTAATTAAATATTTTCATAAGTGTGCAATTGGCAAGCCAAGCAATCTCCACTGTTAAGTCCTTGATGATCCCCTCGCCATTGGTGCCACGCACTCAGCTCCCTCATATTCGCAATCTCAAAGTTCGCTTTTAGAAATTCCTGCTAAAATGACGCACTCGCAGAGATAGATACGTCGTTTTTCCATTGAAATTTCATACGCCCCGTTGACGACATTTCTGTTTCTGTTGCTGTTGCTGTTGCTGCTGCTGTTTATGGGCAGAGAGCAGCAGGCAGTGTCAATGGCCTATTGCTGAGCCCATTACGCATACGACCCGTACGCGGGCTGCCACCTACAATGTGACACCTTCGCTGGCTCTGGCTGTGGCTCTGGCTCTGCCTGTGGCTTCGCCTCGGTTTGGTTTCATTTGAGCCGAGTTCGTTACCTTGCCTTGCCGTGCCGCATTCCTGGCCCGGGAGTCAGCACTTTGCCGATTTCTGGCCCCCAACCCAGCTTGGGAGCCGAGTATCGGGGAACGCGGGATATTGGCCCCAAAAAAAAGCCCACACTTGCGATTACCATACCATACCATACAATACCACCCAGGTACGCACCTGACGAAACTGCGCAGTGCAAAGTCTGGCAGATATTTCATCATTAGCTCGTTGGCGCTTTTCATTACAAAAAGGCCAGCCGTCAGAACGGAGAGGCGACCAAAACAGAATTTAAATATATTTCGCAACATCAGCCAAAACGGCCGGACAGAGGGGGAGCGGGTAGGGGGATCGGGATCGGGGGTTCTAGAGCCGCGGAACCGGCCCGCCAAAGTTCAATAAAACCTGAGAGTCTCTGCTGCCTCGGTGGTTGCTCCGCGTGGCCACAAGCAGAGCAACAGCAGCAGCAGCAGCAGCATTCGTCTTCCTAGTTTTCGGCTTAAGTCGCAATAGCCCAGTTAAAAGTGGAACATGCGAGAACGCCGAAGACCGTCGTCGCGGGAGTTTGGGGGAGGGCATTGCCAAAATAGATAATGCCAACCCGGAATGGGAACAACAACACGGCGCGGAAAAACACCATACTATACATCGGGCATGAAGCGTACCTTGCCCTACCCTATGTGGGTATACCCTAACTTGCGGGAAGAGGGAATGACTAGCCAAGTTAGACCACACTTAGAGGCTAGAAAGGATGTTGCGCAGGTTCCTTAGCCAAACGCTAATGGGCGGACTACCTTTTGAATCACCTTTTGTTTTGGATACTACACTTCTGCGTGAATGCATCCAAAACGACAAATGAATCACTCATTTTAGGTTGCGCACACTTTTTTTTCATCACAGTATATTTGTTGTGCCATTTTCTTCCGGCCTATAGAGAATAAGGTACAGTAAAGAATGTGTACAGTATTTTTAAGAACACTACACTACTGTACAGATCTGTCATGCTACAAATGAGTACATTCATGCAGAAGTCTATTGGATACCCTAACTCGCGGGTATTGCCAAGTTAGACCATTAAAGGCTAAAAAGGATGTTGCGCAGATCGGAGCAAGTCCCTCGATGTGAGGGAGTGGGACAACAAAACGCTGGGGGGCGAAATACTCGCAGTGTAAGAAAGAGAGATACATTGATAGAGTGGAATCACTTTTTGTTTCGGTGCCTCGGTTTGATTTTGTTTTTGGCCTGTAATTCGTTTTTGCCGATTTCGTATTTTGTTTTCATTTTTTCGACGGCTTGTTGGGGCAGGGGGCGGTGGCGGTGGCGGGGGCAGGGTTATTGTTGTTATTGTAGGTGTCATTAACCCGCCACCACCACTTGGCGCTGGGAACTTACTCACAGTTTGTTTTCGTTCGTTCTGGCCAACAACAATTCCCGCTTTTTATTTCGCACGTTTATCCATCCACATTTCTGGATTTCGGCTTTTGTTTTGCCCGTCGGATTCTTCCTCCTCCCCGGAAAATTGGGTGGGCAGAGGAGGGGCCTAGGAAATGGAAATCTGCCCCCAATTGGGGGGGGCCTGTTTGTTCTAAGGTTACTCAACCCCCGCCAGGCACCCCAAGAGTCATTAAACTTGGCCATAACAAGTCATAACAATTTTTGACAGAGCGTGCGCGGCCCCCCCCCAACTCATGGCCTTCCAGGAGGAACAGGCAAAAGCTAATGCATTAGCCGAACGAATCGAAATTCGAATCCGCGTTGATTTATCGTGACAGTGCATTTGCATTAATTACACATTTTTCAGCGCCACAACCGCGAGCCATTAAATTGTGTGTGCTGTCTATGCGAGAACCCTGTTTTCGTTATCACGGCGTATACGTAATTTATTTATGCGTCGTCGGTTTATCTGGCGACGGTGACTCGAAGCTCTGCGGCATTGTTTGGCCATTGCATAACGCCGTTTGGCGGCAGGTCGCTCCCCAACCACCACGAGTCACAAGATCTGCTAATTTCGTGAAAATCCCACGTCCCGCCGATCGATCGTTGATTGATACCCAAACCCCAGCAAACCCAAATGACTAATTTTAAGTCTGAAAGGGAATCTTTGGGTCATATGGCTTGCTACTAAAGCACAGCAGTGAGAGCTTTTTGTTATGTTTTCCTGGTTTACATACTTGCGCTACCTACCGACCTCCCTCCACAACCTCCCAATCTCCCAACCGCCCCCTGCACACCCTTTTCCTGGCGTGCCAAGCAACGATTTTTATTTATATTTTGCCTGCCCCCCGGTCGCTTGTTGTTCCTGCTAGTTGTTCTTGTTGTTACTTTATCAAAATGAGGTTAACAAACGTTCCCAAGGCCATTTTACTACGGGGCACTCGTAATACCCGCTCACATTCCCATTCCCAGTCCCAGTCCCAGTCACACACAAACCCTCCTCGTCCGTTGATTCGCACTTGACATTTACTTTGTAGTAAGCGTAAAAAACTACAAAAACAATAAGAGCGCGCGGCCCCACAGAAATGGGTCTCGATTGCTCCTATCTATCTGTGCTACACTGAAAGAAATCGCGGTGCCCAGGCAACTAGGGATTACCACTAAGGTTGTCGGAATCGGAGTGCGATCTCCCTCTGAGGTGCTATAAAATTCTTTGAGTTTCGTACCTCCAAAATTGAGGTTTACCCTTGGAAACTCACAACTTTTGTTTGCAGCGCAGACCCCTGCCCCCGCCCGGTTTCCCGCTTTCCATTCGCTATTTGCCATTATCGTAATTTTGTTGCTGTTGCTTTTCCGGCTTGTTTATTGTAAGTTTTTGTTTTCAGCTCGTAAACGAAAAGAGAGGCGCGTGTGTAAGCAGGTGGGGGAGGTGGAAAGGTGCTGGGGTGCTGGGGTGCAAGGTGCTGGGGTGGTGCAGAAAGTGCTCAAACGCAGTGGCTCGGGGTGCAGGGGGGGCGGCGGTGTCTAGGCCAAATGTCGGCGCGTGTAGACTGCTCAAGTACCCAACCTAACCAACTTTCAAGGCGTTCGTCTCGAGAGCACCAGCCCACTGTCAGTGGTGACCTTAGAACCGGGATACTGGCGATTGCACGCCACATTCTCCTCAGGAAATGTGATATTACAAAATCTGGACCCGCTCCTCTGCAAGTACCTCTCAAAATTGCTCCAATAAACGTTAAATCTTTCAAGCAATTGAACCTTTTCACCGTCCAATTCGGTTGTCGATTCCCTTTTGTTCGAGACATTCACAGCTTTTTGTTTTTGGAAGCCAAAAAGCTATGGAGTGCCCACCGCTGCTTTAAAGCTTAAATTTATAGGGAAGCTGTAGACAGTATTGAAAACTGTCCTGCTTACCACCTGGCACTGCCCTCAGCTTTTTATAGAACATTTTTCGCGCATGTTTTATTTGGGGCTCGTAAACATTGAGCGGTGTGTCGTTATTTCTGCACTACCTACACGCTTGCACACCCACCACACCAGGCTATAACCTTAGCCATGCACGAGTTTTGTTGCGTTCGGGGGGGTTTTTTTTAAATTTATTTGCTTTCTATTTGTTGCCGCGCTTTTTGCCGCTTGCAACAAAGTTGGCCCCGAGTTACGATGACGTCGCCGGCCAACGGAAAATGCAACAAAGTATCGCTTGTTTACCAGCGCTCGCTTTTCCCTTTCGCAGTTGTTTTGTCTATTTCCATCCGTTATCTAATCTCCCGTCCCCCGTCCGGCCTTCCCCCCCCTTTTGACAAGTGTCAGTTAAGTGTCAAACAAATGCAACAGAAAAACAGTGCGAAATATAAAAGCCAAACGGGCGGGAAAATGTGGGAAAGATGTGCAGTGGAAAGCGCTGCGCAAGAAAAACGCGCCAGCCAAACACTTTGAACAAATCACTTATGACAAGGGGGTGAGTGTGGAGTCCTCCAGCCCACACCGCCCCGTTGGTCATCTCCTTGATAGATTGCACTTGCCCCGAAATTGAATCATCAGCGGGAAGCTCCAGCCCAAAAAAGCTTGCGAGGGGGACCAAAGGCACATGGTGTGTCTGCAATCGAGACAATGCATCTGCCAGGATCCATCCCCCGCGCTGTGGCGTAGCCAAGGGTTTCCATCTCTAAAATTCCACAATTATCAACAATAATCCCTCGAAAGAAGAGTAATATCAGTAATTTGGAGTTTGTTTTGTGAGAAAATTTGAGGGGCATCCCTCTGGGGGGTTCCACCTACGCCCCTGGGCCCTTATACACTTTACACTCTCCACTTGGCACATCCTTTGCCTGTCGCTCTGTCATGTGACAGCAATTAACACAGAAGCCCCCAAAAAGGGGCCAAGCGGGTGCGGGAGCGGGAGCGGGAGCCGGGATGCTAGTGCAACAGTTGCAGTTGCTGGGGACAGGATTTTGTGCGGAAATTGAATTTGCCAAACAGGGCGGCGCGTCTTTGGCCGGCGAGCAGTGCAACTTTGTTGCATCTTCTAAGTAATTTGTCATCGTTTGCGCTTCGAACCGGCCTCGGCCGCCTGACAGACGTGACAAGAGTGTCAAGCGAGTGCACTCGCGGGCCCGGCATCATATTTTTGGGTGAATTCTGCTTATTGCTTTTATGTGGAAAAGCATCCCTCGCTTTTCCTCGCCCAAGGTGCCTGCCACTTAACAGCCCCCTGGCGTTTTCCCATTTCCCTTTTCCCGCGCATTCCCCCGTCAACTTTGTGTCACTTTTGTGGCGGAGGGGCCAGATTTAGAAACCCGGAAGTTTCAATGGAAAGCGGCGATCGCTCAGCGGATTTTCGGGTTGCCACTTTGGGGATGGAATGGGATTTTCCCGGACGCGATTCCACTAATAATCCTCTAGGGCAGCGGTGGGCACAGATTTTTAACTTAAGAGCTGGGTAAAAAAGAAAAAAAAAGAGTCTGCCTCCGATTTTTTGGTAATTTTACAATTGTTTGTGTAATTTCACACATTCCCTTTTCACCGTCAAATTCGGATGACGTGCACATGTCGAATCCCTTTTGTTTGAGACCTTTGCTTCACACATTCCCTGTTCACCGTTAAATTTCGAACACTTAAGATGTCGATTCCCTTTTGTTCGAGACATTCACAGCTTATTGAGCCGAAAGAGCCATGGGCTGCCCACCGCTGGCTTAGTTCATTCCCTCTGCTTCACAGCTGATTCCAAAGTGGCTCCCAAAGCAAATACCAAGGCTAGTGTAGAATAATTAAGCCGCTGCCTCGCCAAGCGCCAGCTGTCAAGCAATTGCCATTCACAATTAACTTTGGAATGCAAATTGGGGGGGCTTTTCAAAGCTTTTTCCTCGAAAAGCATCCATAGGTATTGCCCAGTGATTAAATCTTAGGCACCCTTTGTTGGACGAACTAGAAATTTCCAACAAGCGAGCAAAAATAAATAAATTATATAAAAGTCGTAAAAAATTTGGCATTGGAAATTTTCGAGCATTTTTTGTGCGTTGTTTTTTTGCGCTGTGCGACGACGTGCTTTGGCAACTTTTTGTTGTTTTGCATTGCTTTTTCCGCCGCTGCCATTGTTGTTAACGGCCTTCGCTAATGAACAGTTATGCAATGTGCAAAAATAAACCAACAGCAAAAGCAAAAGCAAAAGCAATAGCAATAGCAAAGGCACAAACAAAGCCCAGCGCACGAGTAAAGGCAGAAAGAGCCGCAGCGAAAACAGCCAGCGAAATGAACTGAACTGCAAGCCAACTTTTTGAAACTGAATCCCAAAGATAAACATTGGCCGCACCGTCTGTGCCGCAAGGCCGAATCTCCAATACCCTTTTCAACACCCTTTCCGTTCAGCTTGCCACAAAGCCGACGCCGGATCGGGTGCTCCAAGGCACATTTGGGTAGTATCCTTTAAAGTGGAGCTTATTAAACCAATTATGCCTAAGAATAACGTAAATTAGTTATAGTATCAGCCTCAGGAATCTTAATTATTCTAACTGGGCAACTTGTTTAACCCTAAAGATGAATATCCCATTGGCTAAGTTTTTGAAGTTGCTGTTATTAAGCAAATTATGATCAACAACTAAGATTAATATCTAGAATTAGTGATAGGATTAGTCACAGGAATCTTAAGGCATGGAATGGGAAATAATTGCATATTTGAGTGACCCATAATCGAAATATGGGTTGAGTTTTAATTGACAACGTCTCACAACTTTTAACAACTAACAACTAGGTTTTTTAAAACCAATATCAGGCCGATCTCTGAAAAGAACATGGATTATTAACTAAAATAAATAATAGATTCAGGCACTCGAATCTTAGGCCTTAAGCCCTGGTGGCGTTAAAAAAAAAGATTTTGTAAATCTCAAAAGAAACCAAGCCTATGTCAAGGCTTTTCCTAAGATCACCGTTGGGCAGCCCATAGCTCTTTCAGCTCCCAGTCAAAGAGACTGCTAAAAGCAATAAGCCCCGATCCGTGAGGGTATAAAAGTGGCAACAACAACCAGAATCGGTCGGTCCATTCCGTTACAAGCGAGTGCTCTGAGCCGGAGTTGGACTTTGGACCGCGCACGCGAACCGAGCCAACCTGCCAGGCCGTGTATCTCGCAAACTATGCGATTGCGACTGCAAAAGCGAGTGCGGATGCGGATGCGGATTTCCACGATTTTTCCACTCGGGGATCTCGCAAGTGGAAGCGCGTCTGGGGCGGAGGATCGGCGCCAAGCAAGCCCCAAGCTGATTGCTTGACCCCGTTTCCGAGCAGGTGAAACCATAGAAGAGAGGTTTCCCGCTTTCCCGCTTTCCCGCTTTGCCGCCTTGCCGCTTTCCCGGGCAGACACTGGCACGCACAGGCCGTGCTTTACGAGCGCTTTTCCGAGGGGTGGTTGCCGCCGGATTGCTGATTGATTTGTTTCTGTCCCCGATAAACACTCGAAACGTAACGAAACGATTTTGTTTATAATAAAATAAAAGTTGCGGGCAGCCTTTCCACTCGCTATTTGCCCTGTTTCCATGGTTTTGCCTTTGAATATTTTGGCAGAGATGTCGCCTAAGGTCGGGAAGGTTTTCGGGCATCCACCAAAGGTAAATCAAATCATCGAGCATGGAATGCTTCTAACATTCAATATTCCCTTGCCCCTATGAATATGGGTGCTTGAATATATTTAATTGGCTTATCGGGATTTCACTTTTATTCTATTGGATTTCCCAAGTGATTTTAAAAACAGTTTCTTGGCCGATTTTTACTTTATATTAATCCAAAACTAGGATTGTAGCCATACAAGTGAGTTTTAAAATTTGAAAACTACATACATACACATACTATAAGTATAAAATCGTTTTTTTTAAGAAAATTATTTGAATTTACCAACAATAATTTAAGATTTTTTTGGATATATTCAAAGTTGCCTAAAAATATCTGCATGAAAATCATCACAGTGTTTGCCATGAACAGTTTGAGGGCTGTAATTTCAAAAATTATTAGGCTTTAAGAATCATTTAGGAAAAAATAAAAAACCATTTTTAGGAGTATACAAATTTATCTAGTTTTTTTTATATTTTCTTTAATTTATGCCAATGTATTCCATATTGTTTTAAAATGGCTTAGATGTATTGTTGTCAAATTAAATTTCGTTTAATTTCGAATGATTACAAAAATTAAAAGAATTTGTTTGAATTTATTATAAATATTTAGTTTTTTATTCTTAAAAACATTGTTATAGTAAAATTTGTATCATATNTTTTGGAATAAATTACACAAAATGTAACACAAAAGCAATGAAAAATGGCAAACTGAGAAGGAGAATTGCGAAGAATTCTTCGGATGTGAGAAAGTGAGAGGAAGATTTACTGGATCTTTGGCTCAAAGAAGTACCAGCCAAAAGGAAGGCAGCAAAAAACAGAACATTAGTGGAACGAGAAGGAGAGGCGGGAAAGGGAATGGGAGTGGGAATGGGAATGGGAACGAGAAAGCGACGAGAGTTCGTTCAACCAAAACTTTGGGGGCTGAAAGGCGAACGAGAAACAAAACAAAACAAATCGTAAAGCAAGGCGAGGGTGAGGAGAAGGGAGAAGGGGGAAAAAGGACAGCAATGGCAACAGAAACAAAAACACCGTTGATGGTTCTTCTTTGATTTTAGATTGACAAGCGGAGAGTTACCGTTACACAACGTCAGCGCAAAGGTAAAGGAAAAGGTAAAGGGAATAGGGAAAAGGGTGTAGGGAAGGGGCGGATGGAACGAAGGAGGCAGGTACAGTACGCCCCCTTCTTGTAAGTGGAGCAAAGGGCAAAGCGAAGGGAAGAAGAGCGTAAAAACAAAACATAAATTGTGATCAATTTACCATTTACATTGCTAGTGCGAGAGGGAAAGCCTGTGTGTGGGGGGGAGAGGAGAAAAAAACAGAACACAAAAAACAAAAAACAAAAACGAAAAGCAATAGCGAAACAGTTTACGTACAGTTTACAACAAGAAGAAGCTGTTTGTTACGAACTAGTGTGGGGAGCGACAGAGAGCCAGCAAAAACAGAGAGCGAGAGAGGGAGCGGACGGGCGCGCGTAAGAGCGCCGTATTACGAAAGTGAGTGCATAAAAACAAACGGCAAGAAGGCTAAGAGAGTGCCAGCGGATGAACTCACGTTCCACAATTCATCCGCCGTGCCGCGGCTCTCTTAGCTGCGCCGCTCTGCGCTGCCATTCGTTCCAATGCCAAACTGTACCTGTTCGCTCTCCCGCTCTGCCGCACTGCCGCCCTGCCCCACCCCCCGCTGACACAAAAACAACTCCCAGAGCGTGGCACTTGTGTAAAAATCAAAATAAATCGTAAATAATTTTGCGCTCTCCGGTCGCGCTGCTCTCCGTCTCTTTCGTTTACGCTACGTTCGCTTTTTGAATGGAATTGGAATGGGATGCAGGGGTGTGTGTGTGTGAGCGAAAGAGAGCGCGTAGTAGTGTGTGTAGTAGTAGTAGTAGTAGAGTAGTATTTGGGTATTTTTTCAGTTGCTCTGCTTCCTCCTCTTTCGCTGCGCGACTGAAATCCGATAACCAGTGTGCGAGCGGGACAAAAGAATAACAAACAATTATAAACTGCGCCAGTGTGCGTGCGTGTGTGTGTGTGAGAGAGATAGAGAGAGGGGAGAGAGCGGGAATAGGAAGGGGAATGGGAATGGGAATGGGAATGGGTTGGGTAGGGGGAATTTCACAAGAGCGACGTCGACTGCGTGCCAATTTCACTTACAACGAAATTCTTGGCCCGCTCTCTGTCTCGCTCTTCCCCCCTCCCCATCACTCTTTTGCTCATGCGAAATTGGTGGGAGGGGGAGGGCAGAGAACGCAGTCGAATTGTTGTTTTTGTTTTTACTGCTTCGCTTCGCTGTGTGGTGTGCGCGCGTGTAAAAAGTCTCGTAACGAAAAGCGAAATAAAAACAAAACCCGAGAAGGAAATCCATTGTTGTTGTCGCAGATTGATTTTCGATTTTGAAGTTCCACTCACCCTCCTTCGCCCGCTCCCCCTCTCCTACTATTCCACTGCCTGCGTGAGCTGCCGCATGTTTTGTTTTTGTTTTTGTTTTTGTTTTCCACCAGATACGTTGTATACGAGTACTTGCAGCACTTACGCGCCTTGTAGTTACGTGGTGCGTGGCATGCACCCCCCCCATCACGTCATTTGAGATCACCTTCGATTTTCGGCCTCCTCCAAAAAGGCAACTCCCAAGAATTACGGTTCAGGTCCCAAGAATTACTTTCCCGATCAGCTTTGCCTTTAAAAATCATATTTTCCGTGGTAAATTCTTGCCACTTAGGTTCGGGGACTTGGATTTAGCACTAGAAATTACAATAAAACAAATAAAATGGAAGGTTAACCTTACAAACAGCGGTGGGCAGCCCATAGCTCTTTCAGCTTCCAGTGCTCCCAAAACAAAAAGCTGTGAATGTCTCGCACAAAAGGGAATCGACACTTAGGCCCGAAGACTGGGATTTAGCACTAGAAATTACAATAAAACAACATTCATCTCCTAAAACATATTCAAAACTTATTAAATTTGGATACAATTTCCTAATAGGATTGCCAGTTGTAACTTTTATTGCCATATTGGACTGAGTATTATTACAATAAAACAAATAAAATGAAAGGATAAACCTTCTAAACAACAATCATTATCGTAGAGGTAATTCACTCCAAAAACATCTAACAAAACATCATAAATTGGGAAAATGTTTTTGAAAGGTTCAACAGAACATTGTGTTGTAGTTATATTAAGATTTATAATGAACTATCAATGGTAAAACTCTTATTATCATACCAAAATCAATCAAAAAAATGTCTTGGGAACACTACCAAAAAGGTAAACGAAGACCTAATTTTCCAAGTTTCAAAAAAGGACAGAACCCAGGAAACTAATTACAATACAAACACACAAAAATACATATTTACATAGATACATAAATATATGTATGTATTCATATGTATCTATTATACATGAAAACATATTTACATATGGTGTACATTTCCTTGATAAATGATCAAACAATTTCTCGAGCAACTCTGCAATTTTGGCGGGAATCTCTAAAATATATTTATCTATTAAACTGTTTTTGGTAAAACCACGTACAATCGTACTGGTGGAGTTTAGATATCACTCGTTTCCCAAGGGCATACACTTCTGATATTGGTAAATCCCAGTAATCTCTAACATAACACCATAGCATTTAACACGTCCCATGCAAATGTGCAACCAGAGATGTGGATTGCATGGGCGGTGCAACCTTATCGGGCAGAAAACTAAATTCTAGGGGCATGGAAAATTACCCGGGAACGTGGAAAAGACCAGAACCCGGAGGGCCGAGAAAGTATTCGAGAGATAAGCGCACTGCCTTCGGAGCGATCCCTTCGGAAGTTGTCTTCCAGCGGCGCCCTGTTTTCCGGGCAAATCCCCGGGGCTAAGGCCTTTGATGGATGCCCTCAGGTGTGTGCCAGGCCGGGTAATCCCCGGGCAAGTGGTGGCCCCCCTCCGGATAGCGATTGAACTTTGGAACGGAAAGACTGCCAGATAAAGAATCGTGATGGGTTCGACTAAACGCTTCCGTAGAAGAACTTCAAAGGCGGCCGTTCTTCGATTGGAGCTGGTACCCGGCACCGGTGGTTGGGAGTAGTTGCCACTTTTGGGGGGGTGGTTGCCTCCCTGCCGGGCCGCAAGTGCTCAAGTGCGTACGTGACGCGCGTTGCGTGAGTTTCCGCCTGCCACCACCCGGGTTCCGTCCACTGCATTCGAGTCGCTTCGACTTGGCTTTCGATTTCTGTATCTGTTTCTGTTACTGGCTCGGTTTCTGTTTCGGTTCCGAGTTCGAGTTCGCTTTGTACTTGCATTTCGGATGCGTGTAAACAAAGCGATAACTCAGCTGTCGACAGGCAGCTTGCCACACTCGCGGCTACAACACTTCCACGCCTCCACCGAGCTCCCGGCACTGCCAGAAACATTGCGTACCCCGTAAACTTTGGGACCCAAAGTCATCCATTGTACCGCTGGGTTTCTCCCGGTGCACAGGCCGTACCGGTGCCCGTCTGAGTTATTATCTGGCGACGTGTGTGCGTGCGGCAGGTTGCAGGGGCAGTCGCCAACAGGTCAGCGATTCGCTAAACGATCGCTTAGAACCCCAAGCCCCTGCCCGAGCCCGGCTCTCCTGCAAAGGCAGTGTTATGATTGAATTATGGGACCCGACTGATTTATGGGCCATTGACTGGCCCGGCCTGGCGGGGAACGCGCCGCGGGAATACCAAATAAGGCGGCTCGGAGACGTCTTGTTTGCGGGTTGTCGGGTTAATTGAGGTGTACACGATGTGAGGTGCAAGTCGTTAGAAGTTGGATCCTGACAAAGTGCTTTGTACCTACCAAGTAACGCCATTAACGTGCGCTAATCCTTGTCGGGCGACCCACAGTCTCTCTCGCTTCGATTGTGGAGTTTCCCAGGCTGTTTGGCGGCAGCTGGTCAGCGACTCCTACTCGCCGGCTTCCTGTGCCCACCTGGACCGCCGCCTGGCTCCATATCCAGCACAACTCGCCACACAATATATCTCTTGACCACCTGGCCGAGGATTTTATCTCAATGCTGCGGCTGCTAGACGCCCAAGACATCGAACCGAGAGTCGGGCCGGGCGTTTGTGTTGTCTTTGCCGCGGGCGAAAGTGGTTAGCCCCCTCCCGGCCCCTCTCGTCGCCCAGTCCCTGCGGTGCAACGCCTCAGCTGCGACCCGTCATGCAAACCATTTAATGGAGCACAATTTATGTGCTCAGCATTTGCATAAAACTAATTTTGCCAAAGCGAAAACTAAGACGACAAATAGCTCTGCCTGCACCGGGCGACGAATGGTCGCAGATTGTATATCAGGATATTTAGGCGCCGAAAGAGCTATGGGCTGCCCACCGCTGTTATATTCTATAGCAGCGATGGGCACAGATTTTCAACTTTTCAACTTAGTCTACGTCCGATTTTTTGGTTCTACAAATTTAGTTTGTGTAACTTCACACATTCCCTTTTCACCGTCAACTTCGGATGACGTGCACATTTCGATTCCCTTTTGATCGAGACCTTCTCTTCACAGATTCCCTTTTCACCGTCAAATTCTGAGCACTTAATCCCCTTAATCCCCTCTTGTCGAGACATTCACAGCTCTTTTTTTTTGGGAGCAAAAAGTGCTAGGCGCTGCCCATGGAGGTTCTATAGGTTTCAATACTTTGAATACCTTGTAGCTTGGATATCCTTAACTCGTGATCCCCACATTAACTTACGGACTGTGGACCTGCAGACATTTCCCTCAGTGGAAAGCCAGCCTGCTCCGCTTGCATAACCGGAGTCTGTCAGTCAGTTGGTCCGTCAGGCAGGCGGCCAGATAACGCCTGATCTGTTTGCTTTCCCCCCACACCGCGCAGCATCTTTCTCTTGTGTATTTTTGCGAAAATGGATTAGCGTGGGTTCACACGAGCCGACCAAATGTTTGGCTTTCATAAAATGTGACATGGCAAGCCCCTGTTGGGGGCTTTCCCCCTCTTCCCGGGGCCACGGTGGCGTGGGTTTTGGGCGAAACCCTGCTCAGGTGGCAGCCTCCCGGACGCAAGCCCGGTGGCTTGGGCGGCGCCACACTGGCCCGGCTATTTGTCCACGCTGCCGTGAATAAATATGAAACGAAGTCTGGTCTGGTTTGGTTGGGTTGGGTCTGGGTCTGGGGCTTGTTTACAAAAGTTCCCGCCAAAAAACGAACAAGCGATCAGCACGAAATCTGCAACGTCGCACTCTGCGCGACACTTTTGCCGTTGCACGTGCAACGTCCGCCCCTTATCTTCCACTCGGCGGCCATGGTGTTGTGCTGCTCTGCCACTCTGCCACTCGGCACCGCCGATGTCAAGTTACGGGCCCAGTGGCCACGGGAGAACCAGAACAAACGAGTCGCCAGCAAGTGGCGCTGAAACCGGATACTCGGGGACGAGCTTCCAGACCCAAAAACAAAACCCGAACCCAAACCCAAACCCAAACCCTGGACCAGGCGCAGACCCAGGCCCCTCCCCGAGGAGGCCACCCAGTTCCCTATCTGAATTTGCGCGCGCAAATTGAAAGCGGCAGACAAATGCAGAGTTGCAACTTTCTGCGTCCCAGACCGAGGCTGCAACATGAGATTTTGTTTGTTATTGTGCCTCACTTTGTTTACAAAACTTTGCAATGGCAAACCGGGAAGCTGCTCTTCGGCAGAAGCAGCCAAGAAACCAGTATAGTTCAAGGGAAAATCCATACAAATATCATGATTATAATTTAATTTAATTTAATTCAGTGTCTCCACTTGACGTCACAGTATCTGGGTGGATCCCCGGCAGGGCCTTTGTATCTTATGCTAATCTCTTTCCGCTGGCAGCTGCTGAAATGATACGCTCATCAGTCCCAGACCCGGTCCCCGGTCCCCAGTCCCCGGAACCACGAACCACCAACCCCTTGAAACGTCGCTTAGGATATTTATTTATTTTTGATTCGAAGCGGGCGACGTGTTCGAGAGGGCAAAACTATAAATTTTGTGGGTCCCCATCCTTCGGCTACTGGTGACTGTGACTTTGACTGCTCCAAAACGATTTGTTACGCATTTCGTGTCAACTATGAATAAAATATGGGCGAAACCACAAAATCCACAAGACCGGGTAACCGAGCCATCGAGGGGAGGGACCCAATAAAAGAATAACAAATATTGAAACAGAAGGAAACTTTTTCAATAGACATTTATCAAAGCGAGGGCAGCATAATTTACATTTTATTAAAAACTTTTGATGTGGGACACAGGGAGTGGGTGTGTGGGTGGGTCCTTTGTGTCTTGTCCTTGGCAGGAGGCAGGAGGCATGAGGAGGTGATCAATTTGCCGGGCACCTTATAGGATTAAGCCAATTAGTTAGGTGGAGTCGAAAGCCCTCCAAGGGATGTCGGCAGTACGTGGATCTTTCGCTGGGATTTTTTCCATTTTCCGTGCTCGTTTGTTAGGTGGTGTGACATGACAAACAACTCCATTCAACTTTCCTCCCCTCTCGCTGGCGATGGTCCACAAATCACGCAACAAAAAGCGGGCAACAAAACTCGATCGAAACAAAAGTTCATAAATTTTTAAAAATTGTAAAAAGCAGGGCGCTCTCCACCTCCTCCTGCTATGTTACTCCTCCTTCTGCTCCGGAAAATTGACAGAAGGGGCGGGCCTGTCACCCGGCCTTATGTGAGCACAAAGGCCCACATGTCCGCCCCTGTTACTTTCCCAAGCTCTGCTGCCCATTTCCCATTTTCCACTGCCCAGGCCCCGCTTCCCGCTCCCCGCCCCGAGCACGGAGCGGAGAATGAAAACGCATGGGCACAAAATTTCCGTTTCCGCTTCCCGTTGCTGTCAAAGTCGAAGTGGACAGGGGAGGAGGAAGTGTTCCCCCCTCCGCATGTCCTCCGCAAAGATGCGTAAAATGTTTCGGACCCAACTGACAACAGCGGAGAATGAAAATAAGGGAAAGCGGGCGAGCGGGCAAGAAAAGCCCGATAAAAACAAGTGGAAACTGCATGGCTTTCGGGCCTGCAGATACCGACTACCAAGTACCCGCCATCCGGGGAGGGTGGGGGCACAGTGTTGATGGATCGAAAGATTGAGAGATCTTGCGCTTGTTTATCCGCAGGCTCTGCCCAGATAGTTGCCTGTTCCAAGGGCCATGTCGAGGGTGAATGCAGGGTATCAGCAGGAATGAGGCGTGCGACCGAAGCCGGACAAAGGCACTGGCGCATGCCGCAAACAACGGCGGGGGAATTCCTGAATTTGTTTCACCAGAATGAAAGGCAGGCGGGCAGGCGGGGAGGCAGCGGGCAGCAGGCAGCAGGCCAAGGGAGCAGCCATTGTGGCGCACGCCATTCAAGTGCGGAAACGGAAACTGGGAGTGGAGCGGTGGCCGCCAACCGCCAACCGACAGCCGCCAGGACATGCAGGATAGTGGAGACGGAGGTGGCCGCAAGCCAAACACAATAAGCGCTTCATAAGCGACATTTTTCACCAGAATGGAAAGCAAACACAGGCACTCGGCCGCTCGCCCGCTCGCCCGTTCGCCCGCTTGGTCGGAAAATGATTCACGCACGGGAATTGGGTCAAGTTTGTCGACGTGAGTGGTGTGTGGTGCGTGTTAAACGATTTCGCAGTTTTCCACTCGAGACAACAACGCAGACACCGAGTGCGACGGAGGCTGAAGAGACTGTCTTATTATCCTTGACGAGGCCAAGAAGCAGGCAGCGAGGACACAGTTTCCCAGGCCTGCCAGCGCTGTTCTAGAAAGCCTCGTAGGTGCTCCCTTTTCTTTTCTGCGCTTTTCAGCCTCTTTTCTATAGTGCCCCATTGACGCAAGTTGACTGTTGTGTGCGCGCCCGTATTCTTGCCACTTCAACTGGTCTGCCCCCTCCCGGTCAGCCCCGACTTTTCCATCATTTTTCTCCGAGCTTTCTCATTAATTCTGCGGATCGTGTGAATCGTAGTTAGGGCAAATTAAAGGTTTTATAAGAATTACTCTTTTTCCCAGCAAAAAAGCCATAAATGCGCTTTTGTGGTGAGTACGGTTCCGTTCCACACACATGAACATAATCTTCTTGGGGTCTGGGTCTATTTTTGGGTCTGTGCCTACTTGCACCCCCTAAAAAGTAAATTGTTTATTGAAGTGAATTTAACGGGAAAATTGCTTTATATTAAATACCCGCCCGAAAAAGCCAAATTCAATTGAATCACAATTCGCAGAAGAAGAAGAAGAAGGGCCTGGGGTCCCCGTCGGAGGAAAGGGATGTCAACCTCCGACTCCTGCTCCTGCTGTTGCTGCTGCTCCCTTGGCTTAAGTGCCTCTGACAGTCCTTGTCTCCGATTCCTCGGGGCCTTATCCATCCATCCATCCATCCATCCATTTGCTCGCTTGTTAGCCTGCTCGGTCCCTGTCCAAATCGCACTCAAACTAATTGCGGCAAGGTAACTGTTGCAAACGGAAGTGGCATGTGGCAGGGTGTAAGTCCCGACCCTCCCCACCAGCACTTGATGAGGGGTTTGAAAATTAATGCGAATTAGGTGGACCACCAGCCATTGCCAAGGAGCCTGACTCCTCTGGCTGGTATTATCTCCGGACCCCAGGTCTTCCATCTTTTGTCTTTCATCTTTGAGATGATTTTGGGGTGATTTTCCATCGAGGTCTGGGGGCTGCTGTGTAAATATTTTCCAATGCAAATATCAGATAACCCGCCTCCGACGACGACGACTCCGCTCCCACTTGTTGAGCCAACCCCGCCGCCTAATCCCCCTCTCGAACCCGGTGACGTTGCACTTTTGGGCGGCGGAAAAGCGGGCAAGCGCCGCATAAAAATGTAAACGTAAATCAAGATAGCACAATCGCAGGCAGCACTGGCGGGGAAATGCTGGCTAAGCATGAAAGGAGATCTGCAGCTCCTGCCCCCATAAAACCGTTTTTATGACGTGCATTCACTCGGAGCCCAAGCCAAACAAGAAGTCAACTTTTGTAATCTTTATGGCAGATAATGTCAAATCCATCCGTCTAAGCTGCCCCAGCGAATGGCATGCAACACGCTGGCCCATTCCGACCCATTCCGGCCCGGCCCGGCCCGGCTGGTCATCCGTCCACTCTGCCTCGGGGAGCGACGATAAGTTATCGCAGGGACAGTTTAACAAATTGTTTGGTCATTGAAATTGATTATTGACATTTTCGTAATCAATTGCTGCTTTCTTTTTGTCAAAGTTTCTCCCAAAAACTCGGTGTGAATGCAATTGAGTGAGCTATTCAATTAAATACTTCATATCTTGATCGATGTGGATTAATATGTTGTCGGGATCCCAAAGACTTTTTGGTCTTTAAAGTTGCTAACCGAACGGGCGCGCTTTAAGCCTGCAACACATTCAACATGTGCACAAAGCCGCAGGACACTCCGCCCATCGAGGATACGAGCCAGAATGGGCGGGGTGCTCCTTCTGTTTGTGTAAACTCCGCATCCGCATCCGCATTCACATTCGCATTCGATTCGAGGGGCCTGAGGGGGGAATGGGAAACAGGCCCGAACCGACGGCGCGGGCAACGCAGCTTTGTGTGCAATGAATTTTTTAAAGCTCAATTTTAATCAATAGCTTAATGCTTTATTTATAAACAAACAATTTAAGCGGCAGGCTGGCAGGCAGGCAGTCAGGCAGGCACACTCGCAATCGCACTCGCTCGCTGGCTCCCCCCCGGAGCAATATGTTCCGCTGTCATAATCAGCAGAGGGCCAGGAGTTGGGCAGGACGAAGGTTGAGAGGCTGCCAGCTCGATCCCATGTGAAAAACAAAGGCAAGGACACGGCCAGCAGGCAGGCCAGGGTCCCAGAGCATTCGGCGCACTTGAGAAAACATTTCGTGTTTTCCCTTGACTCATTAATTTCACTCGCGTGTTTGAGGCATTTAAACATTTTACGATAAAAGTATCCGATAGGCATCACAAGTTATCGATGATAATTAGGGGAGGAGCGAAAGATATATCTCGTTTCTCCGAGTGCCACATCTGTGACATTAAACTCGCCTTAACCATGTAAAACTTTTACATAATCGGTTGGCATAAGCATTTCAATAAAATTTGCATAACGAGCCTCGGGTGGCTCCTCTCCCTCGTTTTTTTTTGTTTGGGATTCCCCCCAAAAAAATCCCCACCTTTGGCAGCTGTTGTGTGGAAACCGAAACCGAAGCTGATACAGAAACAAAAACACAAAACCGAAAAACACAAAGCCGAAAGAGGAGGCCAGGAAAATCGGGAAATGTCAAACTGATTCCATGTCCGAGAGGGAAAATCTTTTGCATTCTGCGAGCTTCTCTGAACGCCGGACATTATTTTCCGACAGTTGAAAGAGCAATGGCAAAGTACGCCCACACGTGTGCAAAAAAGAGGTAGAGAGCCGACGAGGAAGCAGTAGAGAAGTGGAAAATTGGGGAAACTGTCTGGCGGGGGAAAACTGCATTTTGCGGCGATTTTCATCAATCGAAGTTTTCGCGCCAAAGTACTGCAACAATCTATTCTAGTACAGTATTCCAGCGATGTAGTAAATTATTTAAGCTTCCGCTTCTCCCAAAACAAAGACCATTATTTCCCGCCAAAATATTAATATTCTGGTTGCCATCACGAGTCACTGCTGTGCATGAAGCTGGGTCCAATCGATATTTACTCTGCTTGCCTCCGGGATTTCCCTTTCTCTTGCCACAACAGAAACCCTGTTCGCCCTCTCTGCGGCTCGCCCATTTTCCGCCCACTTTTCCACCCACCTCGGTAGGCATGTAAAAGGCTCGCAGTCGGCGCAGCCTCCCTTTGTTGCCGTGCCTGGCCGTGCTCCTGCGACTGCTCCGGCTGTTCCGGCTGCTGTGCTTCCTGAGCGCCGTACCCTGAAAATCCCGTTCGGGGCCATGTAACTCGCATGTAGCATGCCCCGCCAAGGGCCCCGTTCGGGTGTTGCAGGCAACGGGGTACAGTCTGCGCCAATGTAATTAGTCAAACGGTAATTTATTGTGATTCAAAGCGGATGCCCAGGTCCCTCGCCCTATAGTACTTGTAATTTACCTCACCTGAGTTACACAAACACAGTTTACGCTGCGTTACCTGATCTAATTGATATAATTTACAGCATTTGGGCTATTTGCTGTTATTGACAGCGAATCGGGGGTGCCGTCGAAACGATGCCTGTTGTTTGGCTTCATGCGCTCCCAGCGCACCTTGTCCCCGAATCAAATTGGGGAACTTTTGCCCCGCAGGACACTTGGCGGCCGCCTGTCGCATCCTATGGCATCCCAGCCTGTTTCGAGATGTTCCGAATCTTTCGCCGCGGATTTTCACGCCCCCCCAATTTCTTGGGGCAGCTGGTTCGCCTTGCCCCCGATTCCCAATCGATTTGAACTTATCGATTCCGCAAATAATAACCAGGCATCAAGGAATCGCACCCAAGCGGATTCGTGAATCCGGCGGCCCATTCATTGGAGCGGCGCGTCCGCTCGCAGTTGCGATTTGCGATTCGTGATTCGCTGTCTCCCGTTTTCCCGTTTTCCCGGTTTCCCAGTTTCCCGAGGGGCCTTGTAACGCCACCACCTTGGCGCCTCTGAGCGCCGCTGCCTTCGAACGCTTATCTTGTAATTACGGGCGGGGATGGGTCATGGGTCATGGGCCGCGCTCCTGGCTGCTGGCTCCTGGTCCCTGTGTGCTGAATCCGTTCAGGTGTAGAGCGGAGGGGGGATGCTGGGCAGCTCTGCGAGAGAGCGCTCCGAAATGCCAAATTCCAAATTCCAAACGGGATTCGGATGTGGCGGGGCGGGTGGGGTCAGGGATGCGAAAGCCTCGCATTCGACAGGCATCCGAGTGCAATGCCCTGCTTAAATCGCACGGATACTCTCGCAGACAGTTCGCTGGCCCAAACTCGCAGGACTCGCAGGACGCTCGCCGCGTCTGTGCGCCTGTCGTGGTGCTCTGCTCGTCCTCGTCCTCGTCCCCGCACTCGTGTCCTTATCGGCGGCAAGCCCGAAATTTCAACCCCCGAAAAGCCAAGCGCACAGCGGCAACAGCCAAAAAATCCAACAAAAAAGGGAAAATAAATAAATAAAAAGCCAGCCAACAAAATTCGCAGCAAAGTGGAAATGCTGCTCGAGATTCTGGGGATGTGCAGAACGGTTGCTATCCTGTAACCTGCATACCTTTATTATCTTTAGTAATCTTACATATTTTTATAGATCTTTGAAAATTTCTTATTTCTATGAGTAAAATTAATTTTGTTTTCTTTTCTTTTTAGGCCATAGGATCGAACGGTGAGTGTTTTTGAATATCTATTGATATATTCGTTGGAAGATACTCGCATGTACTCCAAGTTCAGTCAATCCACAACAGCTTAGCCCTAGTCCTGGGTATGGAAAGCACCAAAAATTCCAGACAACTAAAAGCTTTCATGAGAAACTAACGTGGGCCAGCCTGGTGGGAGGAAGGATGTGTAGTGGGTGGTTGTGGGGCGTCGGTGGGAGCTGGCAGATGATTAGGGCAGATGTCGTTTTTCGTCCTTCCTCCGCAGCCTCTTCCCGCGGCACGCTCCTCGCTTCCCGCTTTCCGCTTCCCGACAGCCTGCAGCAGACGTCTTTATGGCTGTCGCCGCTGTTGTTTTCCACGCCCGTTGACGACTGTACTTTGCTCGCCTGTTCCTGCCGCCGGTTCAGGCTCCTGGCTCCTGGCTCCTTGTACTTGCTGCCTCGGATCCTTGTGGGGTGCAGCTCCAAATCCAGTCGGGCCACGCCTCGAGATTAATGCGAGCAACGGGCCACAACAATTGATTTCCTTATTTATTCATGCGACACCCACCCAACGACCATCGAGTCGCGGAGTTTTATTGCTTTCGGATGCTCGTCAATAGGTGCACTCCTTGCCTTCAGGAGTCCCGGTTGTCATGGCTGTTGATCCCTCACCCAGACGGGGAGCCACTCGGCAATGACTTCTGCGATTTCGAGCATCGAGTTGTAATTACCAAGGCAGATGGGGATAACGCAGTCCTCGGAAGCACCACATTCAATTCAACCAATTGATATGGCAGGATAAAAAGCGCGGCAACTGTGGGGGGGGAGGGTGTTGCAAACAAAATATTTTAACAAATTCCCAAGAAACTTTTGTTTCGTTCCCAATGTTCCCTGAGGTAAAACGCTGGACATGCTGCTCAAAAAGTTGGCAAACCCTAGAAAAAGCCCTAGGAAAATCGTATATAAACAGCAACCGCAAAAGGATGGAAAAGGGTAAAAGAAATTAAGGTGACGGCGGTTGGGGGGCGGTTGGAGGGGCAGAACAAAAAAATCCCGTGGCGCCTTTGATGAAAGGGTTAGCAGAAGCAAACAGCAAAAACAAAGAGTGAGTTGCCCCAGCTTAGAATGGGGGGTTGGGGTCCTGCTGTTGGTCCTGGACCTGCTGCTGCTGCTCCTCAACCGTCTGACTGGTAATAACCCGATCCCATTCACGTCGCCACTCTGCAAAAATAGGAAAAATGTCAAATGAAGCGCGCGCGTTTTGCATGTCAAAGAGGGGAGGTCGCTGCGGGCTGGATGGAAAGCGGGAAAGCGGCGGTGCCGGTGCCGGTGCCGGTTCCGCTGCCAGTGCCACGGAAGGATGGGACATCACGAGAGGTCCTGGAGAGCCTTCAAGAGCCCTCGGCACTGTGGATCTCCGCTGCTGAAGGAGTTTGCATTGACACTTGACTTTAAATTGAGCGAATGTTGCCTTCTGCCGTCTGCCGTCTGCCGTCTGCCCTTCCGAAAAACAGCGAAAAAATCGTTGCATATTTTGCAGGGAGAGCCAGTCTGGCAGCGGGGGATGGGATAGTGCAAATATTACGAGGGCTATGGGGCGGGGCTACGTGGGTTGTGCCGTCATAAATGTGAGTTACGTGTAGCGGGCGGAAAAGGGCTGCTGATGATGGGTGGGAGTGGCACCAGACAGGGCTAAAGGGAGTATGATTTTCCACTAAACTTTAATGCAATTTGCTTTTTAGGAATATGCAGGTCTTGACCTGTCCGCCAGGATCAGGTAACGGCAAAAGTTTTCACCCCCTCCTAGGTTTTGCTTTAGTTTTCCCAATGTTTGTTGCCTTATTTCTATTCCATGCTCGCCCCGCAACGGAGCGATATACAAAATACGGTCTAGGCTTAAGGACTTAAGTTTCTAGGCGGAGAATGTGCAGAGTTCTACTAAACTTACTATTAAGAAATAGAATTTCAAACCAACTGAGACCTGTTTTATTAATTTCGATTGAAACAGTTTGTTTGTAATGCCATTGAAACAAAATCCCGCCAAAAATAAGTTCGAACCGGCCCCCAAATTAGTGACCGTTAAATTTTGAAAATTCCCCAGAATTTGCCTGCATTGCTGTAGCTTTTTTTGTGGCTGCGAGACTTGCAGAGCAAAACAATTGAGCCGGTCAACGACTCGCCGACTTCCTCCTTGAACTCTGGATTCCACAATCGCAGCCATGCCCCTCTGACTCACTCCCGGGCTTGCAGGGTTCCGAAGTCCCGTCCCGGGCTTGCAGTCCCGAGTCTAAAGAGTTCCACTGATCACCGACGAATTTTTGTTAATGCGCCGAAAGCGGCGAAACTTTTGTCATGTTTTTTTCGCCTTATTTTTTTATTTTCTGTGCCCGTCGTGTCGTCGTCGCCGTCGCCGTCGCCCCTGTGTGTGCCTTAACTGACTAATTTAGTGGCCGGAGTTCAATGGATTCCATAAATTTCGACTAAACGTTCAAGGACAATGCGTATCATCGAGCCAAGGCTGGACAGCATTGCGGGGGCGGGAGCAGGCGGTCGAGTTTGTCCGGGAATTATGTTTGGCTTTCCAAATGAATTGATTGAGAGGCCGAGAA
Source organism: Drosophila ironensis (assembly GCA_021223825.1). Classification (NCBI taxonomy): domain Eukaryota; kingdom Metazoa; phylum Arthropoda; class Insecta; order Diptera; family Drosophilidae; genus Drosophila; species Drosophila ironensis. The sequence continues at coordinate 81,863 of JAJJHQ010009521.1, read as the reverse complement.
GCTTCACCACCAACGGGGGGCCTTACGGATACCCTGCATATGAAAGCTCCCAAAGATATACATATCATTAATCTTGGGAATTACATACATATGTATGTACATATGTTCATATTTCGATCCCAAAGTTATAATGAAGTTACATGTTGTCTTTAGATCGTTTTTTGGGTATTCTAGGGTGCGTTGCCAGTTGAGACGGTTGCGCATGCTCCTCGCCGATCGTTGACTTTCGAAAAGCACCATTGGCGGGGGTCGTTAAGCTCACCAACAGCGGAAGTCATAACGGTCAGAGCTGCAGTTCTGAGATTAGAATGCTGAAGGGCAAGGGATCGGGGGATCGAGGGATCGAGGGACCGAGGGACCGGACCAATCCGGAGAATGATTTATGCCACTTGTGCAGTTTCTTCGCTTCGCTTAGCGCCATGTCTGGGGTGTCGTCTGCCCGAGCCCCTGTGTCCCTGTCCCTGGGCCGTCTGGGAAGTGCAAAATAAAATAAAAACTCCACACGACGCTCTCTGCTCACTGCTCACTGTCCCCCTGCGATGTTTTCATTGAGCGCCGAGTATCGGCAATCAGTAATTAATGGCTTTGTCAGTTCGCAGTCTCGGCGGCTTCCATCGGCGGTGCCAACCCATGCCCCATGCCCCATGCCTTGCCATGGCAACCCAGCCCCACAACATGTGTATATTATTTTTGATTCTTTGCATTTTGTCTGCGATCTTCGGTTGCCCCTCCCGCCCCGTCTGCCCCGTCTGCCCCGTCCTCTGGCCGATGATCAAATGCTGGAATTTCGTTGATAGCGCCGCCAACCGCCAAACATCCTGTTGTTTTTCGGCTACCCTTTCGGTGTCGGAGCCCACCAGGGGTATGCCCGAGCAGAGGCGACGCTTGTGCTGTTGTCCCAACGATCTTGTGGATGGAACTTGGAACTCAGGGTAGCTGCAGTCGAGGCGGCAAGCCGCGTTCGATCAGCATTCTGGTTTGCCTTGCTTTGTTTTTGCAGCTTCGATCTTTTTGTCTTTTGGTCTTTGCTTGGCATTTTGCGAACGTCTGCACGTCTGCATATCTGACTTGGGGCAGGGGCAGGGGCGGGAGACGGGACAGACGTTAGAGCATTTGGTTGCTATTTTTAATGTTGACACGTTTGAAGATCGTTGACTCTTGAGCAGACGGTCAATGTCCACTTGGGCAGACAGACGCAGCCTCAGCAGCCTCAGCAGCCTCAGCACCGCGAGGATCGGAAACTCTGCATGGAAAATGTGAATTATGTGCAGATTTTTGCCCGCTCTGCTCCACTGACGACAGAAGCCCAGGCGGGAAGCCGAAATGGAGCTGGAACCCGAGTCGAGAGCGAGTCGTGGCCGCGCGGATCGTGGTCGAGCCAGAACAATGAGGACCTGGATGTGCAGATTGCCAAGTGCGATCATCCATCGCTCACGATCGCTATTGACAGGAGTAGCGTCGGACTTTTCATTAAGTTAAGCGCTGTGATATGACGCAACTTGAGTTGGCAGGAGAGCTGAGATCGTGGAAATCTTTTCTCCAAGTTTCATGCCAGTTTCTTGATCTAACTGAAGCACCAATTGATCACTGATCGATCACCTGGTGGATCGCAGGCCAGAGGGCGATGGATCATGAGTATGTTTGCTTGGGACCCGGGGAAAGTTTTTCACTTTGATGGGAATGGAATACCAACCAAAAGAGGCCACATGCGGAAATCCGCGGAGTGTGACGAACACTTTGACACTGATTTCCTTTCACTCCGGCCCACGGGCATGCCAGGATCGGTTCCGCGATCGGCTCAATTAGGCCGCAGGTCATGCAGACTGTGGCCACCACCTGACAGGTGACGCGATGATCCACAGCGGCTGTCATAAATATCACCCACCGCGGTCTCACCTGGGAACCTCGGCAGCGCATCGCTGCTGCAATGATCGCACTGGACTGGACTGGACTGGACTGGATTGGATTGGACTGTTCCTGGAAGCAGGCGGGACCCGCTGCTGGGGCTGTTGGTGGTCAAAAGGAGCTGGCAAAAAGTGCAAATCACTTCATTAATGTGCCGCCATCTCCATCTCCATCGTTGTCGTTGCTGCGGCTGCGACTGCGACTGCGGCTGCGGCACAACAATGTTGCCGCAGGGCAGCATTTGGGCGGCTTAATGGATCCGCCGGCACCCAGCTCGCAGCTCGCAGCTCGCAGCTCTCAGCTCTCAACTTGTATCTTCCACACTCCGACTCTTAGTCGACTCCGCGCGGGCCCGCCCCTGTCCTGTCTGTCCCTGTGGCATCTTGTTCTTTAGTTGTTGACCCGCAAACAAAAACGGAAAAAGCTCGCTGGGCTCTGGAATTCCGTGAAGATCGTCGTCAATGGGTTAAAGCATTTAAAGGAGACCACGTTGAGCGGGAACGAGTGCGTATCCGACTGGGCAACACCTCGTAGCCAGCATCTGAACATGAAATATGCGCATCTACAACGTACTACTTGAGAATCACAACACCCTCTCGTGGGCCTTTTGATATGAACGTGAGGCAGGGACATTCGGCATTTTGATGCACATGCCTCGTGGATACCCTGGCCCCTCTGAGGGCAAGCCTAAAAAACGCACACTCATGGCGCGGCGATGTCGCTGTTGTCTGTGCTGTTTTTGCAGCATTTGCTGCACCGCCCGTTGTCGGCACGATATGCCTCGCTGCAACATTGTTGCATGGGAAAGGAGCTGGCTTCGGGTCGTCGCCTGGGAGGTTGCAACTTGCCAGTTGCCAGTTGCCAGTTGCAACTTGCCGGGGGCCGGAATGCCGTGGCTCATTTTGCCACATCGGCTGATCGGTCCGCTTGTTAATTGAGCGGCTGATCCCCCATCGAAATGCAGATATCTTTATCGCCCCCACTCTGGGACGCTGAAGAAATCGCCATCAGATGATGGGAGTCGCTGAATGCGACAAGCGGTGTGGCGTTTGCCTCGGTTTCTTCACTTAATTGCTCTCGTAATTCTCTCAACGCGTAAAACGATTATGGCGCACCGGCCATAGAAAGCCCGTCGAATGCTTCCGAAAAAGAAAACTTGAAAATGGTGTTAAGCATTTACACGTGCCGCAGCCATAAAAGGCACCACGAATGCGAACTCCCGCAGCAGATGCTCTACGAACGCACTTTCCAGTTGAAGTTGTCTTCATTTCCCAAAAATTATAGTTGGGAGTACTTGTAGTTTTGATATTTATCCCGATATTTATCCCGGTCTATGTTCCTCAAAATTAAAGGGAATACTTGTAGCGATGATATTTGCCCCGGTATTTGCTATGGATCGTGAAACCTTAGAGGGTAGAAATTAATACCGATATTTGCTTCGGGTCTGTGAAACCTTCTTAGGGGGTAAAATATCGAGCGGTTTATGTTCTTCAAAATTAAAGAGAATACTTGTAGTTATGATATTTGTCCCGGTATTTGCTATGGATCTGTGAAACCTTAGAGGGTAGAAGATCAAGCAGTCCATATTGTTTCCCAAATTCAAGGGAGTACTTGTAGTTCTGAAATTAATCCCGATATTTGCTTTGGGTCTGTGAAACCTTCTTAGGGGGTAAAATATCGAGCGGTCTATGTTCCTCAAAATTTAAGGGAATACTTGTAGTTATGATATTTGTCCCGGTATTTGCTATGGATCTGTGAAACCTTAGAGGGTAGCAGATCAAGCAGTCCATATTGCTCCCCAAATTCAAGGGAGTACTTGTAGTTGAGATATTAATCCCTATATATTTTCTTTGGGTCTGTGAAACCTTCTTAGGGGGTAAAATATCGAGCGGTCTATGTTCCTCAAAATTAAAGGGAATACTTGTAGTTATGATATTTGTCGCGGTATTTGCTATGGATGTGTGAAACCTTGGAGGGTAGCAGATCAAGCAGTCCATATTGTTCCCCCAAAATCAAGGGAGTACTTGTAGCTATGATATTTGTCCCGGTATTTGCCTTGGATCGGTGAAACCTTCTTGGAGGGTATACGATCAAGCGGGCTCTGTTCCTCAAAATAAAGGGAACACTTGTAGTTTTGATCTTAATCTCGGCACTTTTGCCTTGGTTTCATGAAACCTTCTTGGGAGTAGAAGACCAAGCGATCGGCCCACAGTGTTGTAGAGCATTCCGACGACCAGGGGAATTCCTCAATGGCCCGCAGATCGCTCGAAGCCCTCGGGCTGTTGCCGTCGCCGTCGCCGTTGCCCAGTCCATTGTATAAATTGAACAAATGAAACATTTCGAGCGGAGCACGAAATAAATCTCAAGAGTCGCAGGCAGCGGCAACAACTACAACTACAACTACAACTACAACTAAGCTGGCGAGGTAAACAAACAACAGCACAACAAACAACAATGAGCACACAGCAAACAGCCAGCGCGACACATAGCCGCATAAAAAAAGGCAGAAGAAAGAAATAATAAAAGTTTCATGATTACGACGAACAAGTCGGACAAAAAGGTGTCATTGCAGGTGAGAAACGAGAGCACACGCGTGTGCCGCCGCCTCAAGTGTTTGATAGTTGGATGGTTTGATAGCTTGAAGTTTCTGGAGGGAAAATCGGATCGGATCGGTTCGGATCGGAGCGGCTCTATGAGTTACTGCAAATCAAGCCCAAAAAAAAAGGGGGCCCCAAAAAAGCCGCGTAACTGTGCTGTGGTTCCATGAATGAATTTATGATGTTGCCTCCAGTTTCGGTTGCAACTCCAACTTCGTATCCGTTAGATTGCCTTCGACTGGCGCGCTTTTAATTTATCATATTAGCACCTCCCACCGCCCGCTCTCTTTGGACCCTTCCTTTTGATTCATAAATTATGATGGGGCGGGGGAGGGGAGGGTCACTGGAAATGTTGGTCAATTGCTTGTCGGGGACATTTATGGGCATAAATTACTCTTCGAGTTGTAAATTTCTCGAAAATGCTAAATTAAATGTTATTTATTGTATTTGATTTGTCGTACGTGCCTTGCTTGTGGAATATGGAATATATAAGCTCCACCGCGGGCGGGGATGGGGGATAGGGGGGGGTTAACAAGTCATTAGGGGCCCGAGAATGTGACCGGAAACGGCGGAGAGCGGGGGGTGTCATGTGAAAGCTATGAAACCTCGAAAAACAAGTTAAAAAGTCCCATCGTAATTAGTGATTTCCAATATTGAAATGGAGTCCCCACACACGTGTGTGGGCGTGGCCTTTTAATGGCTTGTCTAATATCCTTTAACTGCCATCGGGCCATTAAAAAGCATAGAGTCATTTAGTAATTAATTTTCATGTTGCTCCGCTTCCAGGAGATAGATGCGATAGGTTAGGTATCCTGTGCATGCGGGAGTCCGTCCCGTCCTCCTAAACCCCTAAAAAGGGCGCGGTCGTAGAGTTTGGTTAGTTTGGGTTGCTTCGTGGCTGGCTGGCTTTGTGTGGCTGCTTTTTTGTTGGACTCGGACTTGGAGTCGGAGTCGGAGGAGTCCCGCCTTTCCCCTTTTGCATATTAAGCCCAACCCCCAGCTCATTCCCCGTTCCCCCGTCCCCGATAACCACAAAGCGAAACAAACAAAGCACACACATGCAGGTCTTTGAAAAACGCGCCAAACATGTCCTACCTCTCGCGCGTTTCCAGTGCGCAGGATGCTGTCCTGCCGTCGCTCCTTGGATGCATCTGTGTATAGTATGCCGGCTCCCCTATTCCAGCTTCCAATACTACGGGCATTTTTACTACGTTTTATCGATCCGCCGCCGCCGCCGTCTCTGTCTCTATCTCTGTCTGCCGCGCAGTGTGTATCCGGCATTCTGTATCCTGTATCTGTATCCTGCTGCTGTACGCCCAGCCAAAAAAGGAGCAGGACCACCACGAGCCGAGGCCGAAACCGAGGCCGACGTCGATGCCGAGTCGGTTCGGTTGGGCGAGGCCACATCAAAGGAGTGGCAGTGGCAGTGGCAGAGGCCGGCCCCACGCCCCCAACCCCCCCGTTTCACTTTCCACTTGATTCCTTGCGCCTGACAGCAGCCAGGACGCACTCCCCTGCATCCCTGCAGCAGCAGGAGCAGCAGCAGCAGCAGAGGCAGCAGATGCAGTGCTCTCTCGCCTCTCGCCGCTCGCCGCTCGCTTCTCGGTCTCTACGCGGCCATTGACCTCTGATGTCAAACAAAATCGGCGCGCACTTATTAAATGGAGAGTGAGTCCTGGGATCCTGGGGGGCGAGGCCGAGTCCTGGGAGTCTCGGGAGTGTGGGAGCGTGGGGGCGTGGGAGAGGCTCTGGAGTGCAGGGACACTCGACCACGGTCCAGGGAATTGCAACTTCAGAGTGGATTGCCGTGGATTGGATTCTGTGGCGCCCCGACCCACGACCCACGACCCCCCGCCGACCATTATCCCTTATCCTGCATTATCCCGCTCGAAGGCCAACTCTGGAGCCGGAGTTTGTTTTGTGTTGTGTAAATTACGTTATTTACGTGTGTGCATTGTTGGCCAGAGTTTCGGGTCAGGGCTTGTTTGTTGCTCTGTGTTTGATGGTTGGCAAGCTTAAATTGGATCCGCCGGCAGATTCAAAGTTGTTACCAAAACAGCGGAATTGCTCACCAAACCGCACAAACTTGGCAGATTACTTCTCCTATTTGCTGGCTCCCTATACCATACCCAAGTGTAGAGAAGCCCAGGCAGGCTGAATACAAAATTGTACATTTAATAACCATATTCAGACGACAAAGGTTGGTTAGTTCTGGCTTACATATAAAATATACATGGCGGGCGTTGGCGGAAGCTCAACGTTTTTACATTCTACACTCTCCAGTCGAAGGTGAAGCCCCGCGTAAGATCTACAAGTCTGGTTAATTTGACACGGTCTCTACACAATACACAAACTACGGTGTTTTCCAACACCAAACACCAAAAGGCGCGCATTCAAATGTCCTGCTCTCAGCCGAAACTCGAGAGCGGCACAGAGTTCTCGCAGGTGTCCTCCTCACTAGCAAAAGATTAAAGATCATTATGAAAGTAAATATCAATTCTCTTGTTACCAAAACAGCGGAATTGCTCACCAAACCGCACAAACTTGGCAGATTACTTCTCCTATTTGCTGGCTCCCTATACCATACCCAAGTGTAGAGAAGCCCACGCAGGCTGAATACAAAATTGTACATTTAATAACCATATTCAGACGACAAAGGTTGGTTAGTTCTGGCTTACATATAAAATATACATGGCGGGCGTTGGCGGAAGCTCAACGTTTTTACATTCTACACTCTCCACTCTCGAAGGTGAAGCCCCGCGTAAAATCTACAAGTCTGGTTAATTTGACACGGTCTCTACACAATACACAAACTACGGTGTTTTCCAACACCAAACACCAAAAGGCGCGCATTCAAATGTCCTGCTCTCAGCCGAAACTCGAGAGCGGCACAGAGTTCTCGCAGGTGTCCTCCTCACTAGCAAAAGATTAAAGAAGATCATACTGAAAATTAATATCAATAGTCTTGCACTCACTTGTCGATGCGCCTCAGAAAGTTTTGCACCTGCTGATTCTTGCCAATCAGGGCGTAGAGGGCAGCAAATCCATGGAAGGCCTTGAAGCAGCAAAGTTAATTCTGAAGCCAATATAAGCGGGAGGTATACTAGTGGTACTCACTATGCAGAAGCAGACGGCGTAGTTGAGGTGCGATCGCTCGTCCCTGTAATAGTTGAAGGCGAAGGAGCAGACGCACACGAACCACACCAGCGCCGTGTAGCCAAAGTATTTCCAAAAGGAGCGGAAGCGGTTCTTCTCCACGGACTCGAAGCTCTTCTCCGTCTCGATCTCCGGCTGCTCGCTGATGTAGATCAGGCTGAGGATGTAGAAGAAGCCGCTGATGGCGCAGGCCACAAACACGGGCGCGTACAGGTACAGCATGATGGACCAGTTGCGGGCTGTGGCAATCGATTTGTGTTAGCTTAGCGATAACTAGACACCTTCCGTAGGTGGACTTACGATCGAACCAGCAAGTGTCGCCGCCGAAGACCAGACGGGATCCGTAGTAGCTGAAGCTCACGTATACGGACCAGCCGATGGCGATGATCACGATGGGCGCGAAGATCAGCCAGAACATCAGTTTCGTGAAGACGACGCCGTGGAAGCTAACATACAGCTTGAACGAGATGAAGCTCAGAATGTAGAAGGACAGCACCAGGTAGAGCAGCGCCAAGCCAGCTGGAGACGGATTAAAACTATTTAATTTGGTCGCAGCGGATAGACTGCCAGAGTGACTCACGCAGGATGCGGCAGGCTGCATTGGACAAGTTGATGGGGTTGTGCAGCGTGAGATAGGCCAGGAGGGCATAGCCCAGGATCATGCAGATCGAGTACGCCTTGATGGCCACACCGTAGAAGCTGTTGCGCATCTCCGAGCACAACAGGTACACCATCAGAACGATAAACATGGAAATGATCGATATCAAGAGGCCTGCAAAGAGAGCATCAGTTGCAATTTATCAATCGAATACGCTTAATTTTCTGCGATCTGAATTGGCTTCGTGGAAATTGCCCAAATAATAGCTTAGGTGTTTTCCCCATTTATTCCACAAAATTATTTCTATTCTCGCGCCACCTAAATATCACTCGCCACTACTGAGCTTCTTTTGTTATTATAGCAATTATTTTTATGAGCGTACTATTTTTGTAACACAAACATTGACCCACTAGAACTGAAGGCACACATATGGGGTAAATGGGAAAAGAGTCTGCCGCCAACTGGAGCGGCACTAGTACTCACAAATAGCATAGGTCCACTCCCGAATGCCCAGGACGAAATGGAGTTTCTCGGGGGCGCACGCCAGTGGCTGCCAGTCCCACGTGGCATTGCCCAGGAGATGGTGCGTAAAGCAGTAGTGCTTGGAGAACACGTGGCCCCGGTGGCTGACGGTTCCGTTCTGGAAAGTAATCCAAAAAGACGAGTGTTAGCGATGTAGGGCCAACTCGGGGATCGTATGCAATCCAAGTGGCAACCTCGTGGAGTGTCCAGTGCACGTACTCGGATCCCTTGGTGACAGCCCTCATGTGCTCGCAGGGCGTGTCCACGTGAACGGTGAATCTGGCGCTCAGCTCCATCCGTTGGAGTGTGCCGTTATGGAGCTGCACCTCCATGTGGCTCTGGCCAGGGAGAGGTGGCAGTCCCCCGACTTTTTGGGCTGCGCAGTGCCTGCTTTCCGGGTCGTAGAGCTGGCCCTCGGGGCAGCATATTCTCACACATGGTCGCAGCCGGCACACACAGGCCCGCAGGTGTCGCCGGGCCGGGATGCGGATGCCGTTTTCGATGACAAAGTCGTAGACGGCCACCAAGTGGCGCGGGATTGGCTGCCAGTTGTGGACGTAGGTGCCGTTCGTGCCGAAGCTGCCCGTGATGTTGGCGGTGTCGATGAAGGCGCACGGGTACCGGGTGGTCTCCTCGTGGAACCCCAACGACTGGTGTCCCGACAGGATGGCCAGGATGCCCAGCCCCAGGAGGAGCAACTGCGCCATTGGCGGTGGTCGTGGAATTAGTGGCATTGGCTGCATTCTTTCAGTCTCATTCACCAGCGATCCCGCGCACTGTCAGTGCCTCTGTTTTTGTTTACACCACGGCGCCCGATTTATGCGTGTTTACCTCCGGACGATTGCCAAACCGAAATCGAACTGAATCGAAATGGAAATTAAAATGGGAATGGAAATGGAAATGGAAATGAAAATGGAATCGACTATCCGGACACTGGACGGAACAGCCGAGGTGTTGGCCGTTAATTGAGTGACCGCCGCAACATCATCATCTGCACCTGGCGAGCTCCGAACTTGGACTGTGAAACGAAAATCGAATCCCGGCGAACTCAATCGGTCGCAGGCTTATTTCGGTTTCTTTGGAAAAGGTGTTGTGGTCATGTCGCGGCTCCCGTGGATTGTAGTGCGGCATGTGGTGCGGCAAGGCCCCGCACACACCCACTTTAGTGCTCGTCGCACTAGGAACGTGCGGCATATTGTTTACAAAAAAAGTTGGAAAACCAAATACGTCTCGTGGTTATTGGAATACCCTTTCATTTCTCATGAATTCAGAATTTAAAGAAATTTAAATTCAAATAGGATCTTAAAAAGGGCTTAACCATATATATTAAATTGAATATTTAGGTAATATTTGGGTAAAATATGAAGGTGGCTTAGTCTAGTAGCGCCTAGCACAGGTGACTAGCCTCAATACTAAATTCTGTCATTAACAGAACATTTGTTGCGTGCCACTTGGCCTGCCACCCAACCCTCAAATAAGCTTTTGAACTTGTGTATATAAAAATCGCCTTGAGGCACGTCACCGGGTCAAGCGCGATATACTTTACGATATCCGTTGACCGGGGATCCTCTTTGATGTGACCTCTTCGCCAGCGGGAAAATTTAATCGCGTGGTAAATGGTTTAATATTTATTGGAAAGATAAGAAGAAAACGCAGACAATTTTTATAGTCCTATTGTTTATTTCGAGTTTATTTAGGTATAATCTTACATTTAGAATGTATTTTAAGGCACTTATATTATGTACACACTTGTGCGTGAATACCAAGGGTCCAAAGCTGAGCAATCCGATCAAAGTGCTGTCACCGTTGGCTTGTAGGGGGAATCTATGAGGATTCCAATTAAACAATTAAACAAAGATGATGAAATTGATTGGCACACTCACCTGAGGACTTCAGATCGCCCTTCTCGTCGAACTTGTAGACCCGCGCATTTATAACGCTTAGATCGGTCTGACTGGACTCCCTGTAAAACACAAATTGCTTTACAAGCTGAAGAGACGATGATTTATTGCATACTCACACATTGATGGCCCACCAGGTCTTGACGTGCATGTTCTTGCCCAGCAGGAGAATGAATCCGGCTATGGCCAGGCCCAGGATGCAGATGCCGCTCCAGAAGTCGATGATGAAGAAGTGCTCCCGCACTCTGGCCATCACGTAGACCACTATCTCGCGTATCCAGACGGCAAAAACACCCACCACATACGCGCTGAATGCATAGAAACTGTGGGAAATGATCGACTTGGCATTAAATTCTGGCTTAGGGATGGGGAGCGTTTGGGGAACTCACTGAGTCTTTATAATTCGGAGCTGCGACCCCAGAACGTACTGGGTGTCCGGGGGCAACTCGTAAATGGAGAAATATGCCTTGAGGCAGCAGACGGTACTGAAGAGCAGCAGGATGCTGATGGGGGCGTAGTAGTAGATCAGAATTCCCCAAAGGCGAACTGCAACGGGAGACGGGCAATGAGACTTGAGCCGGATCACATCGGGGGTTGTGGTATTCTTACCGTCGAACCAGCAGTAGTCCTCTCCGATGCCAGGCTTGTACTGCTTCGGCAACTTGGAGTCCTGGGCAAAGGACACGGCGAACCGCAAAGCTATCACCGCTAGCACTGCACTGGCATACCACACCCGGCGAACCCAGTTCCTCGGAGCTTTCTGTCGGAACTTGAGGAGAAAGTCGAAGCTGCAGATCGCCAGGAACACAAAGGAGAGCATGATGCAGGTGTAAGCGAGGAAGCCTATGTTTCTGCAGGCGCCGTGGGAGAGCTTTACGGGATTCTTCAGGGCCAGGTAGACCAGCAGGCAGTAGCCCACGATTGTGGCGAGCAGGTAGTAGATGATCAACTGGCCGTAGTGACTCTTCCGGGCATCTCGCACAGCTCCCAGGAGCGACAGGATGAAGAGGTTTATGATTATAGCCAGAATACTGCCTGCAGGTGGAAGGAATATTTAAGGGGACGTCGAATCCGGAGCATAATATAACTCACAAATGGCGTAGATCCAGACGCGGTAGCCGGTTTGGAAGCGTTCACAGCCGATCGGGGTCAGCTCCCACTGATCGGGCTTGTGCTCCAGAGGACTGAAGCAATACTCGTCCGTGCTCCACACCCGACCGTCCCGCGCCAGCGAACCGTTCTCAAAAAGGTCCCACTTCCAGAAGCTCTCGTGCTTCCGGTCCACGAACTTGTTCCGGCAGCCCAGCTCCGTGCGCACCACGAATCGGTCGACTATGCGCACCTGCTCCACCGAGCGGTCGCCATGGGTGAGCTCTACGTGGGTGGACTCCCGCACCGGCTGTGTCCGGGAGCAGTTCCAGTTCTTGGGGTCGAAAACCAGGTTCGGTGGACAGCAGAAGCTGATGCAGGGCTTCAACAGGCAAGCGCAGCCGCGCAGATGCTTTTTGGCCGAGTACTGCACTCCGTCGATCACCTGAACATTGATGGGGGTATGGTATTACTTGGTGGAGTCAAATTATTCCATTATTCCATTATACTCATGGTACAAACAAAAGAAACGAGTTTCATACTGCAAAATAACGCCTAATGATTCATTAAAAACACTACAATATTTCTCCTAGGCATTGCAAAGCTGTCTAGTGATTCATAAACAAATACTGGCTCACAAAGACAAACTTAAAAGAATTGATTTATTATTTACATCACTCCCTATTGTTTGTTATTGCTGAAGGCAAAACATTGAGCCTTTTTGTTTATGGCTTTATAGGGAACTTTAGACGGTACGCCAGTCATTTTTCCAAACAATAATTAGTTATCTTTATGGCCACAACGATGTTGGGAAACACCCTTACCTTAAAGCTATACTCCGCCATTAAATTTGGAGGGATCACTATTCCGGCGAACGAGTAGGAGCCATCTTTCAGCCGCAGTCCGTCCGTGATGTTGACAGTGTCCGCGTAGCCGCACGGATGGTCCATGGTGGCCACTTCCAGGGCCGCCACGCCCACGGCGCCGTACGCTGCCAGACATATCCAAATGCGTGTCCAATTCCACAGCGGACCCATGGAGCACGATCGATGTGACGTCACAGCTTGATAATTGGGAAAACAAATACGCTGGGCAATCGGGACCACTGGCTTTCTGGCTTTACTGGCTTTACTGGCTTTATGCAATGCACGCACACAGCACACAGAGTTGCTGGGCAGAGACAACTAAAAAAGCGGGAACATTCGAAATCCGAAATCGGAAATCTCTGAAATCCGAAATTGACAACGACGCTGACGCTGGCTGCGATTGCGGGTCTAAAAACGGCTGCGATTGCGACAACGCCAACGAAATGCCAAGAAGCAGAAGCAGAACCGCGGCAGTAAACAGCGGGACGGAGAGGCTCTCCGGGCCGTTCTCCTCTCGATTCAGTTAGCAGACGGTGAAGCCGCCACCGGCGCACAGCTCCATGCTGGCAAAGAATAAAAAACAGACTGGCCGATTAGCCAGCCGGCCCCAAAACCAGACCCCAACCGACCGCAACCGGCCGACTGGCAAAGCAGTCACCATTCTTCGCTTCGCTCTGCTCTGCTCTGCCCCTCGGAACGTCGAAATCTCAACCGGCGCGACTGGCACATTCAAAATTCATTTTTTGATAGGCACCTGTGATGCCAGCCAGCATAGCGGCTATTTCCAGCCAGTTTTGGCCAATTCAGGTTAAATGCGGCCGAATTATTATTGTTTTCCGTAAAGTGTGGGTGGATATTATGACAGACTTGCTGGGAAGCGGTATTTGGAGATATATAGAAGTGACAATACTTCCATTTGGAGCTGCCAAATGTATAAAATAATTTATTTTATGACTTTATGACTTGCGATTATTTTGAGGTCAAAATACGCTACAAATTATAAATTATAAAATTTTATACATATTTTTTGGAAGTGTACAAAATTCAACAAACCGAACGTGGTGAGTTTGCGTATAAGGTTTGTGTTCTTGATTCAGCCGTCGGTGGATGTACTGGCTAAATTCAAATTATCACTTGGGAAACTTTAAATTATTTCCATTGAAGACAGATTTTGCTTAAAGTTATGTCTATCCCTGAGAATGCAACTAGGCTGTAGTAATTCAGCGGAAAGCATGAATACAAGAAAGTGCGCAGATTCTTGGAACTGATTTTCCCGGTGATGATGCGGGCCATTTCGCGCTGCCGCCGTTGCCGGGTTTGCTCCTGGGCAATCCAAGTAAAGCACAAAAATACCAAGGCCACAAAAAAGCAGAAAGCGCCTCTTCTGCTGGAACCGGTCGAAGCTCCTGGTGCTGCGAATGTTTTCGATTGCACTATGCAAAGCAAGGTGTACCCCAACCGACAGCAAACTACGCCTTGCCGTACGGGTTCCTCACCTCCGGGATCAGCAAATACTCGGCGATAGTCAATATCACTGATGAATGTGATGAAAACAACATGGCTGGTTGGGTGAAAGAGTAACATAAAAATGGGATTCACATCTTTGCTCACCCACTTATCAAGCGAGTTTATCGTTTTAATAGTAAGTTGTTCCCCTAGGGAACTAGAACACATCAAAGAATGGTCTTGTAGGCATAATCTTTTTAGACCCAAGCTATCAAGTTAGTACTCCTAATATGCATTAATTTTAAGTATATCCGTAAATTGAGTCAATGGATATGAAACCAGTTTATCGCGTGCATAGTCAAGTAATGCATATTGGCTATTTAGTTAGTCGTCAAATATACGGCTAATCGGGTTATCTAATTTCGGTTACATTAGAGCACGCGTTCGCTGAGCCAATTAGTGAATCATCGACCCAAAACCAACAGGTTTCTGGCGGAAGAGCAGGAGCAGCGACGTAAAGGACACCACCGTCGCCGCTGCCAATTAGCAGGAAACCGCCGGTCCGAAGGGAATGTCCCATCGCCATGAATTTTCCCCACTTTCTCCACAGGACATCAATCATAAGGTCATCCTCGCGGGGAGTGCGCCCGCATAACCAAATAGACGCGCAAACATTTATGGATTCGTGTTAAATTGATAGTAACTGCCACAGTCTGTCAATAGCGGTGTCAGCTAGCTTCCTACTTTCCACTTCCCGCTTCCCGCTTGCCGCTTCCTGCTAATCTGTCCCCTGAAACTTTGCTGTTTGGTTGCCACTTTTGCTGGCTTTTTCAAGCGCTGCTAACGATCCTCCATAAATTCATTACCAATGCGAAAGGTACACTATCTTATCGGTTGCATCATTAGGCCGCGGTTCCTAATTCATTGATTTGCTGATTGCGTTAGGCTGTGGCCAACTGGAATGGGACAGGGAATGGGTAACCTGTGGCGTTGTGGCACCAAGCGCGTGGGTCGCCAAATTAGCGTATATAGTACTATGGCTAGGGCTCACGAAGGCGGGGGCAGGGTTGGGAGCAGGGTAAACACATTAAACTCCAACGTGGAAAATGGAACACTTATCGCTAGATAGAAAATTAGTATATCAATTTAATGTTGATACTTTTGAGGGAAATTCAATGCGGTTACGCTTAAAATAAGCTGCGAGAATAATCATTTTTACTGTCAATATTGGGTAAGATAGCAGAGAGACAGGAGAGTGATTTGTTTTTATCTTTGGCTTTATTAAGCTTGACATATAATTTTATGTATTGTTTTTATTATACCAATATACATAGAGAAGATGGGCGTGATATGATATGAGTGGTACGTATATGCGAAGAGAGCTGAATGAGTTGCAAAAGTTACAATCCCAGTTTTAAGGCACATTAATATGTGTAGTAGACTTACTATAGGCTAGTGGAGAAATACAAAACTTTACTCCCTTCAGCAGATGGTCGCAGGACTAAATGTCATTCAATTCTATATTCATAAATACTAGATGGGGCGCCGTTTAGCGTGCTTATACGACTAATCAGGTTGTTCACGTGGTCACAGGACATAACAAGGAGATAGAGAGAAGAGGCTGTGGTTCTGTGGTTCAGTGGTTCAGTGGTTCAGTGGGGACTTGGGATGGTGCCTTCCTCTCATAATTGTAGTGTCTTTTCGTAAAGTACATTCCGGATATGGGCGTGGAAATACGTCGTCATAGATTAAATTGGATAGACATGCACGTTGCTGGGATCGTTGAATCAATGAGTGGTACGAATCGATTCCCTGGCATAATTTATTCGATTTTTGGCACAAGGTGACGATTGCTCAGCGAAAGCTGGTGGTGCGTAGCGGGTCGACACCCCCACCACCTGTAGGGACCATGAGTGGTTTCTCCACCGATGGCTTCTCATGCAGCGACAGGTTGGCCACGCTGCTTGACGTCGTCTTGGTGGAGTACTGGCTCTGCCTCTGGTTACTTCCCTCGCGCACACTCGAGCACCTGTCGAATGTGCAGACCAGATCGGGTCACATCATTGGGGCACGGTTGTCCATTGGGTGGGCAGCGAGGAATAGACAATGTTGAAAAATCTGATTAGAACAGGCTCGGTTAAGAGATTTTGTTTTTCTGGGTTACGTATTATTTGTTACAGAAAAGCAAACACAGACATGGAGACGCATGTATAGTATACCCGTCACCAGCATATAGGCAGAAAATATAAGGATTATTGTGATTGATTTTGTCGCAGCGTTAGTTATTTGGATTAGATAGGCTTCTACTCGGGTTAGACACGCTCGGCGTTGATGGCAACTGCTACGTTCGATGTGGGTTTACCTGTGACCATTGTTCGATCAGATAGTCATCTTGGGCCTGGCCGCCGGGACGCTGGCATTGGCAACAGCCTTGAGGTGCAGTTTCTTAGGAAGCACATTCGAGTCGGAGGTGATGGAGGTTGAGGTGGTGACTGAACTCGAGCCATTCGAGGGCTTCTTCTCCAGCAATCTTCACGGAATAATGTTGATGTTCATTTTGGGAGGACATTTTCACATATGGACACACATTTTGGATGCAAACATAAGAGGGTGTTTAGACAATACATGGCGCCTAATACTTGGTGGTTACTGGGTTTAGTAGCAATGCTTAATGGACGGATTTGGTTCATTTGGCATAGAGTTGGAACACTAGCCAGTTCTAGGCTGGCTCGGCCGGAGATTCGGGTTCGGGTTCGGGTTTGTGTTGTTGGTCAGTGTTGGGTTTTGAGTTAGTCTGCTGGCTGTTTTTGTTGCTGCTGAGCTTGTGTCTAAGCAATATCGAAAGCGGTCTGACAACGAGAGATAAGTACAACAGAAAGGCAAAATATAGTCATGGGCTAGGATGGGCAACAGAATCCTAAAGAGAATCATGCGGAGGCATCCACTAAAAGCTCTGATAAGTTAGTCGGGGCCACAACAACCGAGCAGAGTTGTCTGCTTACAGGACTAGGTATCAAACGTCGTGGGAGTGTATGCCGCTCGTAGAGCCATTGGCGAAGGCGTTGCGGATGACCACCAGCTTACGGATCTGGTTAGAGGCGTCCATGAAGCGCTGGCGCATCGAGAATGTGCTTGCCCCGAGGGTGACACTCTCTGTTTGGCGCAGACTGCGCACCCGAATTGTTCTGGGAATGTTTAGTTGAGGAGTTTAAGATTCAGATTCGCAGATGGAGTGATTCAGACACAACGACACTACACGAATGGAACGTTTCAATGGGATCATCCTCGATTATCCCCGAGGTGCGGAAGGGAACGAAACGGAAGGACACAACACGGCAATAAGAGGAAAAAACATACCTGTTTGTGATCAAGTGCTTAACTTTCTTCTTCATAACGAACAGCATGAAAATGAGGAAGCCCTGCATGGCGTTGCACAGGTCCGAGATGTAGAACAGCTTTGACCAGTTCTTGTCGTTGCCGACGAAAAACGAGATCAGCTCCGACAGCCAGGTCACACCCATGATCAGGAAGAGCCGCAGGAAGAGTCCGAACCTGAACGGGGAGCGCGCAGGACGAAAACGACTTCTTTGTTTTAGTTGTGTGGAATGTAGAGACAGAATTGTTCACTTACTTGTCCTTCTCGGTGCGAAGGTTCTTTGTGCTGTTCTCCCCGGCTATGATGCGGGCCATTTCTCGCTGGACGCCGTGAATTTTGATCGCCGTCATAATGAACATGGTCGTGTTGGCCACAACGATGACCAGGATAGGGCCGTAGAAGTAGATCATCGCCGACCAATTGGTCATGTCCAGCCAGCAATAAGTGCCGTCCCCGATGCCTGGCTTTAGGTACGCGGGCCAGTTGGTCTGCTCCTGGGCGGCCCAGGTGAAGCCCAGGAAGACGAAGGCCAGCCCCCAGGAGTACAGGGAGTAAAGCAGGAAGCGTTTCTTTTCCTGGAACCGGTTGATGCCCCGGGTGCCGCGGAAGTTGTGCCATAGGTCGAAGCTAATCACATTCAGCCATAGATAGGCCGACATGAAGAAAAAGTAGGCCGTGTAGCCAAACGACTTGCAGGCGATGCCGTCGGGATCAATACGCTTTTTCAACTGCACGATGCACAGCGAGGTGTACCCTACCGAGAGGCCTACCAGGTAACACACCAAACTCTTCCCGTGCTGGTTCCGAAGCTCCGGGATCAACAGGTACACGGCGATGGTCAGCATCATGAAAGGAATCGAGAAAAGCATAGCTGCGTGGGACGATATGATTTAGGAATTAATGAATATGAAATAAAAGTTGTCGACGGCACTCACCATACGAATTGATTATCTTCACCGTGCTGTGCTCGTCGTTCATATCGCAGTTGGCCGGGTTCAGGCTATAGGCCAGGTCCGTTTCGTTTACGTACGTTGGTACGAGGCAGTACTGGTTCTTGTCGATAGTAACGCTGTCGTCCTCGCGAAACATGCTTCCGTTTTGATAGATGAGGTAGCCATCGAAGTCGTTGATTTGCGGCTGCAGGGAGAACATCTTGGAGCAGGGTCGGAAGCTCTGGACGGCGAACTGCTGGGATATGTTGACCGCTGCGGTGGTGTTGTCGTCGAAGGTCACATTAAGGACCGGCTTGGGCCACACCCGGTGGTCCGAGGTATCGTTGACGCACTCGCCCAGCTCTGTGTTGTAGGTCTCGCCCCACGGGCAGCATATATTGATGCAGGGCTTGATCTGGCAGACGCAACCACGCACGTGCTGGGGCACCTCGACCCGGTCGACTAGCGACTTGAAGATGTAATCGTAATTTCCCACTAGGTGCTCCGGGATGATGAGGCCCTCGTACTCATAGCTTCCGTTCGGGAAGCGATGGTGCCCCGTTAGGTTGACGGTGTCGTGGAACTTGCAGGCCACGTGAATGCCCTCCTTTCGCGGTGGCTCGGCCATTACATAGGCTCCAAAATTCAGACCCGGAATCACCCGGAAGAACATTAGACAGAGGACACCCAGAAGTGTTACTCCGCAGTATAGGGACCCGCCCCGCTGCTGGATTTGTTTCGGCATAGTAAAAGTTCTGCAAAGGAAATATAAATGAAACCGTAAAATTTTACTGTATAAAATAACCATAGAATTTGTTGAATTATTTTTTTGTTTTTAAATTTTTATTTAAAAAAATGGTCATTGAGAAACTATGCAACCTCCTAACAAAAATTATAATAAATATTTGCTGAGCACTGCATTTGAAAAATCGCCAAACATCATCATCATTTGGTCGTATATATCTCCACACATCCGGATGGTGCCGTCTTACTTCCAGTCGACTGCCAGGCAATTTTTTCAAAGATCGTATGTTTGGAAAATAATCAAAACATTTGGAACATTAAAATTGCGAAAACAATTGGCCATAAAATTGAATTATGGGCACCTATCGATTCTCGAGATCTCCCGTTCTTGCTTCAACGCCAAAACATTTTCCTACGCTTTTATAAAAGCAATTTATCTTCGAGATCCTCTCTTTTAATTGTTTTCGGCTCTTTTCTGTCTGTTTATACTTTTATTGGGGAATAGAAAGGAAGCCATTTGATTTTCACAAAATGTGTCATAGAGGAAAATGGACAATGACGATACCAACTGCAAAATCCATTAGGTATTCCGAACAGAGCTTACATTGTTGCTTGGGTTATCACACATGCGCGATTCTAGGAATGTGTAATAAAAATGCATCTTAAGGTGGGGTTCGGATTGACATTGAACTTGTTTATCTGGGAGTGCTTCACCTGAAAAATATCGCTTAGGGTATCGTTAATACGACGGATGGTCTCAACCATCTGCTGCGGCCTTCTTGGGGCTACGATCAATGCGAAATTAGGTGGCAGCACCGAGTGTTGATATGTTTTTGCTGCCTCCGGGACTCATTCGTATCGTATGTCTTATTTGTATTATTTGTGGTCGCTAAACGATAAGATAAAGCTCAATGGCCAACGCCGCCGGGTAATGTCTGACAAAGAAAAACGACGGCTGCTTGCTCATTTATACACTCAAGAAGTGAATTCTCAATTCTCCCGCATAAACAGGAGGCTATTGGTGTTTCATCAGCTGCATCGAAATCCCTGAGATCGTAGGTTACTTACAGATGCGCCGCAAGTCGGCTCCACAGGCTACTGCTCTTGGACTGGATTATTATGTGGTTGATTCTGATCAATTGGGGATTGTCCATGGTCGGAGGGAATCAGAAAATGTGGTGAGTCATCAAGTGGAGCAAGTCCTGCCAAAGGCCATTAAAAGCCCATTTGGTTTAGAGGCGAACCCAATGCGAAACCCGATGAAGATTTATCGAGGCGAGTGTCACGCGGCGTATGCGCAATTTATTACAATTCTCTTAGCGGCGGCGGCAAATACATAAACAACGACACCATCAACATATTAATATCCAAAATGGGCAAACACAGTGGACAATACCCAAGTGTCGGCCTTTATGCTCACAAGCTGTATAAAATAGTATGCGATGTGGGTTACACGGAAGCGAATTGAATCGAACTCAGCGCACTCACATAAATTATTTTTCGGTATCTTTTCTTTGTCCGCATAAGTTTAAGTTTTTATATTGTTTTTTTTTTTGGGGATTTTTCGCTGCAACGTGCTTATCACGTATACCGCAGGAATTATTTTGCTCCTCAAGTATTGTATGCGGGCAAGTTCATTATCACGCGGCTTTTGCGGCTCTGTCCGTATCGGAAAGTGAAAATAATCACCAGAAGACAGGGGATACTTTTGAAGAATCCAAGAACCCACCATAGTGCGGTGGGTTGAGTGGTCAGATAAGCGCGGCGATGCCAGAGGCGTCGGCCCCCTGTTTCTTGTTGGTTTTGGTTTTCGGTTTATGTTACCCTTTCGATGTTTTCTGTTTTCTATTTTTTTACGACCCTTGCAAACAAACACAACACTTCTTTCTTTACACAACAAATTTTATTCCTAATCGCCGACGTATTGACGGGTTCGCTGGATTTCGTGTGAAAATTCCAATTCCAATTGGCGTATTTTTAGACCCGCCGATGCTGCTGCCCTTGTCTGTGGTCTATAAACAAAGGCGGGGGCCTTTTGCACACAGTCGGTCTATCAATTGATTGCCATTAGAGTGGGCCGTGGGCATGAGGTTGGCGGTCTAGCCAAACAACATATTCCTGCCACTGTTCCTTTGGGAGCTATCCAGTGAGTTGGCAGTCAACAGATCCCCAACGAGCGACACATTTGACCGTCAAAAAGAGCTGTCCGTCTGTATTCCCCCGTCGTTGGCGCTGCTGCACGAGTTTTGACCAAGAAAGTCCTGCCAGAGCAAAAAGTTTGACCGGAAGCACTATTTTTCCTAATGTTCAAAGGCCTAAATTTGCATAGGACGGATATTAGGAGGCGTAAACAATCATTTTAATTAGCTAAAAAGAGTATTTGGGACCACACCCTCGCCCTTCTGATAGCGCTGGCCCCGGAAGGCTAATTGTTGGGTGGATTGTCGCTCCCAGGCAGCTGACCTCGACAGTGGAACTAAAAAAGTGCTCATATTTTGCTAATTAATTGCAAAATGCATTTGGCTTATCTAGCACTGGCACAGTGGGATACGCGTACCCCCCATGTGCGTGATAGCGAGTTCGCTTGAATGCACTTTAATCGAATATTTCGCCTCCCGGTTAAAAAGTTGAATGCAAGCGAATACAATCGTGATGCATAATAAGTTTTTATCTAATTGCCGGACAAGAAACATTTTTACTGAAATAAACAGACCTCAAGTGAACAATAAACAATATTCACATGATGTTTCAACAGCAATTCCCAGCCAAATGTGCAAAGTGTAAACAATATTTAGCCGATTCGGATTCTGATTTGTTAGAGAATTTTCAAGTTGAATTTTCCAGGTGGGGCCTTGGGAGAGGGGGTGGTCTGCGAAATTCTACTCTTGAAACCGCATGTTCCCTGTGACTCAAATAAAGTGCAGCGGCAGTGAAAACAGTTGGGTAAACAGCTCCAGCCGGTTTGAAGTGCTTGCCTTTGTCATGCAGTTAACAACGCTCGAAGCTCTGATTTTACTCTCTAGGCATTCCGATTGCCACTAATTTTCATTAGCTATCGCTCTGCGTTTGCGGCCATGTGCTTTATAAAGCATTGTAACACATTACTATACATATATGCATCATCTACACGGCCTAAATATAATCATTTGGTGCTCAAGTAAAATTAATAAACACCTATTCGTATAATCCCATCGGATTCCCAATAAATATGAGAGTCCATTAGCATGCAAAAACACATGTCATTTAGTTGGATCGTATTCATTTATTTCGAAATTCTTTCATTGGAATTCTCTGGGAATTCGGAGTGCGGAAATATTTTAGAAATAGGCCGGGTCGACAATCTGTTGGTTCTGTTCACAGGAACTTTGAATAATTCAGTTCTGATGTTCACACTTACCAAGCTTTGGCGACGGAGCTGTGTATAATGTTGTTTGCTGCCGACCAACAGATCGTTGTTGCTTTAGCTTGCTCACTTTTCACTTGCGGATCTTTTTACCCGTACTATAGAATACTCGCTTGCATTTTACTTTTTCTATTCCTCTACTGATACTCGCATGTCACTGGCCAGGTAGAAGAAAACAAACATTCGGACTTATGCGAGAGTGTTTTTTGGGTTAAACGAAACTTGGTATTGACTTTATAATGGACTGGCGTTACGGGTTGCGTCGGTTTTTTAGCCCGTTTACTTATGCAAATCGGAATTCACAGGGTCTCTGGAAAGACGCTGCGAATCAAGGTGGGCAACCGCATAAAATCCTCACATCCACAAAGTTTATAGTTAATTATTGGCTCCGCTGCGATCGCGTCTCTTTCTCAATATATCTCATTCACAGGCCGAAACCTTTGGGTTGCGGGGAATTCCCCGGGAAGTGGGTGTAAATATGCGAACACGCGCGAACCGGTTCAGAAGTGGATGGGTACTGATGAATAAAGACACTTTGGGCCTAGGCCCCGGCAAAATCACACGCTAGATTGCAAATTAATTATCTGTCATTGGCATTTGTTTCCCCGTAATACCGTGCTTTCGATCAAACAATAGCTGCTCCCCGGTTGCTGGCGGGACTTTCAGAGGAGTTCCAGTTCCAACCGCACTCCCACACCGGGCGACGTCTTGTGGCGAACTGACGGGCACCCGCGAATGCTTTCGAAGATGGAGCTTACAGTCGGCTAACAGCGCCGGTTTGGGGCTCTGTTAACCGAGTGGGGTCGTGAAATGATATCAGTGAATTATTCGCTGGCTTTTGCTTGGGCTACATTTTAATTGATAATTGAGATATCCCAATAGTTAATGCTCGAGCTGAACGGAAACTCGAAGCAGAGACTTCCCTACAAAACGACATTTGATCGAGGGCCGTACAGCTTGTACGAGTAGCGCTGGGGAGCTGTAGAGCTGTAGAGCTGTGTGTGCAAACAAAACAATTATCGTACATGAATGGTTGCTCTTCTTGAGCCAAGAGGAGGCCCCGGGGTAAAACACAGCCACTTGTGCGTCGCGTTGCGGTGACTCAAAGTGTCCGATGGCTTGTGAATTAATTAGCCAAGCGCCGGCCAAAGCTTTTGGGAGTGGAAGTGGAGCCGTAGGGAACTCGTAGTAGAGTCGTGGCGGAGCCGTGTCTGCAGCTCACCGCCTGGGAGATAACAGTTTACAGTTAGCCGAGACGTCTCCATTATTTTGATCTAATCTTCGCGGGGTGTACGACGAACTGGGCGAGCATAGTGAATGGTTGATAAACTTCAACCTTGAACAGATCCGCCCGGGAGGTATGATACGTGTGCCGCGGTCATTATGAGTGCGAGCTGATAAGGGATCTCACCTATGGGTTCTGATGTTAAACGGGCACCCAATTAGGGTCTCAAACTACCAAACGCTTGCACAGTAGCTTTTGTTTGACGGTTTTACGGGATTTAGGGAAGTCGGGCCACACGTCGCGGACTAGGAAAACGAAATGCATTCATCGGCACGTAAGCAAGTGGAACTATTTTAACTGCCAGATGCGACGTGTTCAGATGCAGCTTTAGTGGAAACAGTCACCAAAACCACCCGTCGAGGACTGCAATTAAAAGGTGCATAACGACTGGTCGAACAACGTTTCAATGGAACATTAGCCATATGTAGTGGCTATTCCATTTCATTTATTTTATTGACTATAAGCCATTTTGTATGCGATCCGATGGAGCTTCATAGGCAGAACGTGTCGGGATGGGAATCGCAGGCATCGGTGGTATTCCCTGAACCGATGTTTACCGACTTTGGCGAACTTGAAAATTGACAAAAACTGGTTTTGGCATTGGGCCGGCAATAACTATGTGTGCACCAAGCCGAAAAGTACATATGGGTTCGCAAAAAATCAGTAAGAGACTACAACTGGCGATACCTACATGAAGAGACAACGCGACTGTTTGTTGTGGGCCGAGCCGAACAATTAAATCGCATTATAAGCACCAGGCACAGCGCCTCAAAGTGCGCAGATGTTTCGGTATCCCAAAGCAGAGGCCTTGGCCGGGGCAAGGCAGATTTTAATTGGCCCAATACACCAGGATCTCTTTAATTGGCAAACACAAAGTCCACATCACAAGGTTAGTGCGATCCCGATCGCATTTTGGGCGCTACACAAATTTGCTTTTCTAATTGCTAGCCAGCATTGGGCTTACTTTTCGCGTTTAGCTGCTGCCCGGAGATAACCGCGGCTATTGTATCTCGGTCAAATGTATCGTATCCCGCTTATCACTCGATGGCTTCAGCCGCCAAGAAACGTCTTTGATCGGCGAATTCGCAGCGACTGAGCCCGCTCGACTCCGACGCTCCAGTTTTGCTTTGCAATCCGTAAGGGCGAAAAGCGATTTGGACTAGCCGTTTTCATTTCCAAGCTCTCAGCTGCTAGTCGGGAAAGGAACCAATAAATACTCACATTAAAAGCAGAGCTGAAGCAGATTTCAGAACCTCTTTATTTTTTTATACATTTCATGTGAAATTTTACATGTGCCTTACATACGCCAATGGGTTTTCTCACAACGACCCCTTCCAAATGGAGTACCCGCTTATTAGCCTGTAAGACAGTAAATAACACATTATGTTTAAATAGTTGCTTATTGAGACATTACTCAGATAGATTCTGAATGGGTAATAATAGGCCGCGTCAATAATTTTGGGTTACAACATTGGGTAAACGGCCAATTATAGCTCACTTTGCGACCCTTTGCTCCAAAACCGAGGAAGGCTACACTGCCCTTCCATACACATGCCGTAGAACAGCTACCACGGAGTAGGACTTGCCCAGAAGGCTAGCGAAGCTGGTCAGGGTCAGGGTCATAAAGCCGCCGGCGGTGAACAAGAGGGGGCGATCTGCATTGACCATAAAGATGAGCAGGCACTTCCTAAATGGACCGTCAAAACTCAGCCAGTTGCAGCCAAAGGCCGATGTGGTCAGTTTTTTACTCTGCAAAGATAAACTGTTGATGTTCCTGAGTTGCGACTACCACTGGCGGTTACCTGCTCAAAGACCTCGTTGCCGAACCAGCAGTAGAAAAAAATCTGACAGAGCACTCCGCTGAGCATTAAGTAGATGAGCAGGGAGCTGTTCGACCAGTCACCCACAAGAGTCTGAAACACGGTCATGGCCAAAACAAGTAGCGAGGAAACAAATTGGAACATCACGGGTAGCCGATAGACGCGCTCCATGCGCTGACGGAGTCTGAAAGGCCAGAGTCAGAGTCAGGACCTCTATAGGACCTATAGTTACGCAACCAAATATTCAGCTCACCCAATCAGTCTGCTGTGGTATGTGACAATCGTCAACATGTAATCGTGCCCCTTCTGGCCGGCTTTCAGCTCCTCAAATGCCAAATTAAGCACCTGAAGGTGCAGGCAGAGTTGGTTCATCAGCAGCACGTTCACGTTGTCGATGGTGGTGACACCACCTGAAATCCAGACCAGACAAACCCCCATGTACAGCTGGCTGAGGCGCGGGGGCAGAGCGCTCGGCATGCGAACGCGATAGGGAAATCGCTTTCCGGCCATCCCATCCGGAACTGGTCGGGAGGTATAACGTTTGTTTTGTATGCCTTGGAGTGAAGTACTTTACTATTATTCACCAATGAGAAGCATCCCAAACGCTACCACAGAAGAGACGAGCACTAGGAGGAAGTAGAAGAGGCAGACCACTTTGTTTTCCACCTCCACGCGGTGGAATGTGTCCCTTTGCCGGGACGAGTCGACGCAGGTTCTGGTGAGCAGCTGCAACTCCAAAACGACTCCTTTGATTGTCGAATAGTGGTAGAATGTGTTGATAACCTGAACCGGTTGCGGGAACGGTTAGTTTTCTGGGTCATGTCCGGACGAATGGCACCCACCTTGAACCAGTAGCCCACATGCGTCAGCGTCATCACTACGTTCTGGGTCATCACATCGACGTCGGCCCAGTTAAGCACCAGGTCGTATATCTCCAAGCCCACGTAGCACAGGAGACTAGTAAGTACGACGCTGCTGATGGCCAGAACACGTAGACTGTGCATCTTCGAATCCAAAAAGATCCCCCTCAGGGGCAGTCCCATCAACTGGGCGAGCCACACGTTTAGCTCAAGGGATCCGATTCGGCCTTCCTCTACGTCGGATGCCCAGATCCGCTGGGCCAGCGTTCGCAGCCTGCCCATATTGTAAATGTTTCCTGGACAGCAAATCCAGACATTTTATAGCTCGTCCTGCTGTTCGTGATTCCTAAAAGGCTTTGCAGAGAGGCGTATACCTTGTTGCAGAAGGCAATCTAATTGAGGCAAATCACTACGTAAACGCCACCACCAAAACGTGAAAGGGAATGATAGTGGCGGTCCGTGCGGACATTTAATATAGATTCGAGTCAATGGATTCGAGCTCATATAATTTAGCTTTCGTGCACTTACATATTAGTTTAGATTGTTTTTTTATGGAGTCAATCAATGTAATAAAATATTGAAAAAAATAATGTAACGGCCGAACAGTCGTTACACTTCCGCTTGGCGTAAAGATTCTGTCGTTTGTATCGGGTTGAGGGCTGTGTCGTTGCTTTGGGCATTTTTGCCTTACCTGCAATAGAAGAATATATTATAGCGAAAAGGCAACGTGGAAAATCGGAGAAGACAACCACCAGGAGAACAGAACGATTAGTGAAACATTTTGTTACCAATAACAGATAACAGCAAAAGGTCCACGTTGTAAATGCAGAAGAACATGGGTTGCAAACACCAAAGAAACCAAATAATTGCTTGACTTTACCCATAAGAAAAAATTATCGGAAATCGGGTTAAGCGTGTTCTCGATCTATATCTCTTCCTCGGCTCCCTCGGAGTCCTTCTTCGCTGGTTCACCATAAATTCTGCTTAGGCCAATATCAGATGCGTTCCAATCAGATCAGGCATTAGAAAATTGATACCCGGAATCAACCAAAGATCAGATCAGAAGACTCACCTTTTTCTGAGTAGTTTAAGAGTGCTGCGCTTCATGATAAATAGCACGAAGATAATGATGCCTTGAGCCATGTTTATGTAGTCGGCTATCAGGAGGACGTCTTCCCAAAGCGGATAGTCATTCAACAAGAACGAAATGATCTCAAGGGTCCACGAAACGCCCATGATGATGAAGAGCCGCAAAAAGAAGATGTACCTGTTGCAGATGAAAGATCAACACCACGTAAATAAGCTAAAAGCGCTGATTTTATTACGTCTGATTGTCGGAATTAAGCTTTTGCTTTCTGTCCTGGTGAACGGTAAAGTTTTTGAGATCCCTTTTTATTCCCACAATGCGAATTGCCGTCAGGATGAACATCGTCGTATTAAACACGATCAGAAACAGCATCGGACCATAAAAGTATATCATGGCGGAGTATCCGCTTGATGCTGCAGATGCAAATGTGATCATTAGGGACAAGGCTTCACCAATAGAGATTGCACAACTCACCGTAAATCCAGCAAGAATAGAAGCCTACTTTTGGCAGCCATTCGATATTGGTTTCCTCTTCGTCATAGAAAACAGTATCCACCGCAAAGATGACTGCGGTCAAGCAGGCCGCAATGCCCCAGGCGTACAAACTGTACACCGGGAAGTGATCTTCCGATCTTAACATAGGGTTGCCCCCCTTCAACATGTTCCAAAGGTGCAGGCTGATGACAGAGAGCCACAAAAAGGCGGCCATGATCGCGAAGTATCCAAGGAAACCTGAAACATTCGCATATTATTTCGAAATTCTGTGACTTATTAAGAGTTTTAATAAACCTGCAGTTTTGCAAAATCCCAACGATAATTCCCAAATGTCAAGCAGTATGAAGAGGTAGCCAAAGAAGAGTCCACACATGTAGCAGACAAAACACTTGCCCTGAAAGTTGCGCAGACTCGGCACATATAGGTAGACGGCAATGCTAATCGCCATACAGATCAGCGACAAAGTGATTACTGCAAAGGAAAGGTTACCTGGTAACAGGCGATGACATGGGAAGTGGACCTTCTTACCACAAGTCTTCCCAATCTCCCTTTCCTGTTCTTTCAGGCAGTGGTAGGACACAACGCGCTCGGAATCCGCGTGGGGTTGCAGGCAGTACTCCCACTTGTTTAATAAGCTGCCGGAACTAGAGTGAAATAGGGTGCCGTTCTGATGGACAAAGGATTTGATTAGATCGGGATACGACTGACTGTACGTTGGTCTCACCTCAATGATGGCATACTGCTCATCAGACTTTTGGTCATCGAGGCGGTAATATAAGCTGCACGGCTTTGGCAGGTCCCACTGCACAACCAGATCCTTGCGGAAATGAAAAGTCGCCACCGTATCATCCTCGCGGGTCACATTCAGGTAGGGGTTTATGTGGTCCATCAGCTCCTCCACGGCCGGGCGGCACTCGCTATCTTCGAACAACACATGGCTGTGGTGACAGCACAGACGGATGCAGGGCTTTAGCGCGCAGGCGCATCCTCTCCAGTGCCTGTTCACCGTCTCGGGGGTGCCATCGGGTAGCGTTTGGTAGTCGTACTCACCGGTCAAGTGGGCTGGGATGAGCAGGCCCTCGTACAAGTACGATCCATTCGCCAACCTCTCGTTAGCGGAGAGTCTTACTGTGTCGTAGTAATCGCAGTCCGGTATCGGGTCCCCACAGGAGTTTTCAATGCTCGCAATCAAGAGAATTAAGCTAAAAAGCTTCCAACACATCCTTCCTGGACGTCAAGCTAGTGTTTGGGACGGAAATATACGATTAGAGTAAATGGCTCTAAAGTTCACTATGGGTAATTGATATGAGAAACTTATTTATACAATTCTGGCTATGTCTTAAACGTCGATACCGTAGTGCATTTATTTACTGTCTGGAAGTACATACTTTTAAATGTATGTACATACATATACATATATATATACATATGAATGTACGCATGATGCTTATCCGAATTGTATTTTATTGCTTATGCGAAAAATGCATTCTTTTGTATACCCGGTCCTAAAAAGAACAGTACGCACATATTTACATACTTTCGTATAAAAAGCGGAAGGAATGGTCTCAAGGTATACATAAGTACATATGTATGTATATTCTTGAATACCATATACAGCCTAGTCGATTTAGCCGGCTTAGGAGATTATAATACATAGACAACAAATAAGCTTCAGATTTAACAATGTTAAGATAAAATATTCGGTTGCCAAATGCTGCCCTGTCAAGATTTTCTTTGGAACATCATTGCATATGGGTTTCGAGGAATACTAAAAACCCATATACCCTCACTTTAAAATGTATGTATGCATGTGTACCCGGAATTTATTTCAGCATCCTATCAACTGAAGAGTAGATCTGGCTGTGATGGCCTTTTGTTACACTTCCTCAATTTTAAAGGCAATGAAGGTAACATAATTTGTATTTCAACTCTAAAAAGTTTAATAAAAATCCCAAAATAGTTAAAAAGGACTTAACAGGAATTAAGTTAAATCCCGGGTATTTACAGTCGAGACCGGCGACTATAGCTTTTCTTCAATCAGATTCCTTCTTTGTTCGTTGGTAAATAGCATATACATATGTATGTATGTTTACTTTGTCCCCTTTGTGTACTTTTGTTCTTGTATATACGCATATGTCGTTTCATATATCGCACATCACTTATATCTTTCGTCCAACCGCAATTTTGTAATATTATAATGGACTAATTGATCCATACGTTTTCGGATCACAAACACAAGTAAATTTCCATCTCCCGAAAGCGATATTTTTTATTATTCTCAGATACCAGGGCACAAGCTTCTTAGCTTGTAAGTATGTACATATGTATGTATAACTTGACCCGTTTTCAGGATTCTTCGCACGTACATATGTTTACAACCATCAAGAGCTCAACAAGAAATGCAGATAGAAATGTTTGCATGGGCTTGCTTTCGCGATTATATAGAAATTCTCCATATGTTTCAATTGATTTGCTTGCTGGATAAAAGGAAACCAAGAAAACATTTTGTGAATCACTTTGTCGTACATAGTAAAAAAAAAAACTGGGACTTGCATAAATTGGGCCCATTTATTTAATTGGTGTGGATAACTCATTCAATACACATTATTTTTGAGTATATGGAAGAGTGCCGAACAGATTTACACAATTGAACGACGAAGCGCGGCAATAGGTCAAAGTTTTGGAGTTCGAACAGTAAATGTGAACTTGGGGCCTTGTTTCAAATGTAACGATGGTTTATTTATTATCGCAATACGTTTTCACTAATGCTGTGACGTTACATCTGATAGGCTTTAAAAAGGCCGGATGTCATTCTTACAATATGCAACTCGAAATGCATGTACATATTTAATGCGCTTGGGTATTTTGAATAGCAACAAGTTTTGTTTATGGTAGGTGCAATCCAAAAGTCTGGCATCCCCGTATCGATATCAGCTATCGATAAGTCGCCAGACACCTGGCCACTATCTGGTATACTTGGCTCACGCTACTTGGCCACACTGCAGTCGTGCATAATTTTTCATTCCGTTCGGTTTGTTTTAGTTTCTTCCGTTTTCGAAAAGAAAAGCATATTGAAAAGAGCCCCAAAAGTAGCGATAAAAGTGAATGCAACGAAATCACCTTGCCTATGTTGGACCCGGTCCATTTGTTTTGTGTTTGTTTTGTGTCAATTGCGTTGCTTTCCCCCAAGCCGATGCTTCCGTGTTTGCGACTGTTTGTGCTTCCTTCCGCGATTTGTGCCCGTGCTTGGCGTGGTTTTGTGTGAAACAAAAACGAAAAACGAAGCGGCAGCGTGAAGGTGATGCGAAGTGCAGTGCCGGATACGTCGCAACTACGGATACGGATGCTGGCGAACAAGCCGATTTAAGGAGTCGAACGACACAGCGAAAACGGAAAGCGAAAGAGGTGAGCCATCCAAGTCGCCGCGTCTCCTTTCTCCTCTACCTCGCTCTGTCCTGCTCTGCCGCTGCATCAGCACTAATTGCTGTTGTTGTTGTTGTTGCTGTTGTTTCGGTTGTCATTATTGCCCCCTCCCCTTGTTCACACGCTGGCTCTCCCTCCCACGCACGCTCGTCCCCGGAGCCGCTTGCCGGTCTCTCTTTCTCTCTCTCTTGGATGCAGGACAGCCATGCAATGGAGGAAGTGCTGATAAGAGGGGCCAGATGCTGCACTCGTCTCCGTTGCTGTCTCCCTCCCTGTCGCCCCTCGCACTGTCCCTTTTGCTCTCTCCCTAAGCCCTTTTGTTGTGTCCTTCGCTTTCGTTGGCCCTTGGCAATTCCTCTTCCTCTTTCCTCCGGTTCGTGTCCCAAGATATCAGCTGGCATTCCGATTGCAACAGCCGAAAACACAGCACGAAAAATGATGAGATTATCGCAAGGTTAGGAAAGTTAGGAACTTGGTATAATTTTTAACCATTTCTTAACCCCTAATAGTTTTTGGTTATCCAAGGAAACCGATTTCAAGCCTACCAAATAATTTTGGTAACCACCGGTTTCAGAGGTATCTTAATATAGAGAAAAGCTAAAAAACAAGCATAAATGTGTATGTAATATCGTTGCATCGTTCTTTTTTAGTCTGTGATCGATTGGGTTAGATTTCCGAAGAGGTTTAGCACGCGTAGGTTTTGGCAAGCCACTTTCAATCAACAGGAAACTCAGCAAATCTGATTGTTGCTATTATTAATTGCTGATATTGTGCTAGCAGGCGCAGGGGTGGACCCATTTCGGTCATGCGAATGCATACAAGTGTCGCAGTTGCCGTTGCCGTTGCCCGGGTCGGTTCCTCCGCCGGGGGCTGTAGTTCTAGCTGTATGTGTATCTGTATCTGTATCTGCGACTGTGGCGTTTTGGGGCCCGTGAGTTGCATAAGGAATATGAGAACACGAAAATAGCATACAAGCGGCATTGGCCGCCGAACACACTCAAGGGGTGCGCCGTGCTTGCCCCGTTCCCCTTCCCCTTCCCCTTCCGGCCGCGGCCATAAAAATTAAAAGGCAAACAACGATAAGCGGCCTGAGCCCTGCCTTGGCCTGGCCCTCCCTTTCCCTTTCCTTGCCACCCAGTCCACTCAGTCCACCCGTTCCACGCGTGCACACATGGCAACCCTGCGCACAAAACATAACCCAGCGGAGGGCAGACGCGAACCCAAACCCCACAAATGCATGCGATAATTAATGCCAGGCCGGCGTAATTGATGCGTCCTCGGCACGAGAGCAAATCAATCGGGAGTAATAGAGGGAGCTGTTCCCCAAAGGGGGGGTGGCCATGGCCCATAAATCTCCCCTTCCCGTCGAATTGTTTGCATTTCGATTTTCAAAATTGAGGAATCGATTTGGAAGATCTGCCGTTAAATATGCTTCCCAAATTATTCAATAAAAGTTAGAACTTGACATTGATTTGGGTTGAAAGGCGTCGGATAGGTAGCATCCCTGACGGATGTTCCGAGTAAGTGAAACTGAGTGGCATCTGCCTGCACCTCAGCTCCACTGAACTTGACATTTTTACGCGGGCTTTGTTTGGCCGAGCTCCTTGTTCGGCTTGCGTCTCGAATTTCGTTTCCTAAGAAGCTACGTGACTACGGTTGCCATTAGCGCGCTTTGGCAGAGCTTGCCTTGCCACCGGGGTTGGATTAAGAGCCCATAGACTGTGATAACCATCGACTAAGTAAGTATCCATCCCCAGCCCATTTCCAGGGCGGTGGCATTTGAATGCAACCTACTAGCTAGTACCTAAGGCGAACCGGTTTGGCCAGAGCTCTGCCCTGCTCTGCTTTGCCCTGGTTCGGTTTTGCATTTCCCCCCAATGAGGAAGAGCCGCAGAGTGGCAGAGTGGAGCGGAAACTGTATCCCCCACTAGGGCTCGAACAGCAGCGAAACAAAACGAACCGAACATGCAAACAAAGACGGCGGCATATGTATGCAAATATGTTTTCGAATGATAATTTTGCACAGAAAGTCGGTCGACGAACCGCTAAAGAGCGGAAGATCCCAACAATGGGCCGGGCCGGGCCAGTGGGGGTGGCGAGTACCGCCGAGTACCAGTGACGTCCACTTCGATTTCGATTTCGATTTCAAAATGAAAAAGTCGTTGTAAGTTGACAAGTTGCCTGGGCCATAATTGGAAACCAACCCACCCAGCTGAACTGACCGGCAGCTATGGCTTCCGGATAAATATGGTGTCCAAGTGTATCCCCCCCCAAACGATTACATTTCCATTCTCTTGAAACCGTAACCACGTCTCGTGGGCGTCGCAGAAGTGACGCAACCCGTTTGTTTTCAATAGTATTCTAGGTATTCTAGGTGTACTAGGCAATCTAGGTTGCTGTTTTTCCATTTCAAGCCCTGGTCGCAATCAAGGAGCTTGTGTTATCTTCTGTTTTGACGTTTTGCTTGTCCGACAAATTTGCTAACGATCGCTGATAGTCGAGCGGAGCGGAGGGTCAATATTTATTGCAATCTGCCGGGAGAGCAACCCAATCTCTCGCCTTTCTCGCTCGAAATTTATGTTTTTAGCAATGACTGGGACAGAGAAACATCTCAAGGTATAGTTACTTTCGACAGCTGCTGGCGAAGGAGTCAAGTGAGAGCTTCCAAAGTGCTGATAAGCAAGACAATGGTAGCAATTGCTTACCCATTGCATTTCCGAGAGAATGCTCCGATCATCGTCGGGGAGCGGTCGCAGAGCTAAGTCAACATTTGCTATCTAATGTTTGTGGTTATGGCTTGTCCGATAATTAGTGGGAAGCGGCAGAGAGAGCAGAGTTTTGCGGTCGCTTGGGGAAGCTTAACAAAAGCTGTCTATACGCGAGTCGGGCCCACAGTTCGGAAGAACAGCCAACGTCAGCGGGAAAATAAGGTTAAAAGGTAAAAAGAGATGGCCGAACAAAGCGCTCGTTCTGGGTCTGTTCCGGCGAACCAGTGCGCACAGATAATTTCGGATGCTTGTGCCGGGGGAAAGCATTTAAGCCAATTACAAGGCACATCAATCATTAGCCAAGACGATTTGTGGCCGATTGCACTAGGTGAACAAAGACCGCGGTGTTTGCGATAGAAGCGCGTACTCTTTTTTTAACTGTTTACGAGTTACATACCAGCTGTTTGGGTTTGTTTTTGCACAAAGCTGCTGGTGCCCTTCAGTGCTATTCCTGTATGTACACCACTTTACTTGGGACTGAGTGTACTTTTGAAAAACGACAACAAAGAGCGAGCTTTAAATTTAACTCTTATCTAGAACGCTGCCAACGGCGATGCGCTTATGACTAACCACCCGCCCCATGACTGTAGGGAAACGCATCGAAAAGAGTCCAAAATATAACTCTCTGGTGTCGCTCGTTGCTCCAGGCTTGCTCTACGTGGCAGGAGTCTCCCGGTCGCTCGGTCGATAGATTATGGGTGAGTGGGTGCGTGGGTGCATGGGCGAGTCTGTTTGGCGCTAAACAACAACCATGCAAGGTAAACAAACAGCCGACATGGAGCGGAAGTGGAGCAAGCTTGGATTATGTCTACGTCAAATCAACCCGCACTTATAGCCCCGTCTTTCTTGCTCTGTTTGCAGGCAATAAGAGATCCATCCATCCATCCATCGATTCGCATGAGAAGGAGCCGAAGGCGGCTGACGAGTTAACTGGAAACACAACAAGCAGCTGCAAAGCAAACAAATATTCTTGCCAATTTATCGAATAAACAACGGAAAAACAGCCGTAACCGAAGCCGAGCCAGGAGAGAGGCCCCTCAAAGAAGGAACAACCCCTCCTCCACCAACGCCGCCATCCAATTCAACTCGATACACGTACTCGTACATAAATCAGCACTTTTCGCACGTCCGCCCTCCGCCCCGAACGAGAACGAGAACCAGAGGACCGCTCCCGCTCAGCGGTTGCAGAGCCAAACTGAATCTGAATCCAGTGAGCAGTCGGCAGGGCAGCATGGAGCGCGGTCATGTTTGAGCGTTTCCGACTGAGCAATCTGAGCAGGAACCTCCGTCTGAGAGCAGGCGGCCCAGAACTGGCGCGCGACAAGAAGAACTCCCAGCGGCAGCAATGCGTCACCGTCCTGTTCCTAGATGACATAACGCACACCTTTCGGATCGAGGTAATGCCCTCCCCCTAGACGACATCTTTTCCACCCGCGTCGAGGTAGCACTTACTGTGCTCGGTGGCCCAAACAAAAAATGAAAGTTTTCGGTCGTTTATCGACATGGCATGCACGCCTGTTTATTTATTCACATTTGTCTGCTTAATTTTCGTTTTGGATCGTTTTGGATCCGCACTCGAATCTCTACATTGCTTTCATCTCGTCTAGCATCTCGCAGTCACGCACTTGTCCGCATTCGCACTGTCTTCCACTCTTCCATTCATCTGCAGCCGAAGATTTCGTTTTCTTTCGCCTCCCTCCATTGTGCGGCTGCCGGAGAGGAAAATTATAATCGAGATTTCATATGAATTGCAAAAAAAAGTAATGCTTTTTAACTGCTATAATTGCCCCTGAATAATGGATGTTCGTTGAACATTTCACACTTAATCTCAGAAGTTTCAAAAGAGTTGAGATAGAACCTTTTAATACTCATTTGGAACTCTTTCAGAAACGTGCGAAAGGCGCTGAGCTTTTGGATCAGGTCTTTCAGTATCTCGAGCTATCCGAAAGGGACTATTTCGGTTTACTATTTCCACAGAAGCCGGACGACGTTGTGGTGAGTACGGAAACAAAGGTTTTTCCAATAACCTATGCAATAACCTATAATAACCAATAACCTATTACGTCCCCTTTGAATTGTAGCGATGGGTGGATGCCCAGAAGCAGTTCAAGAAGCAATGCAGCAGCGTCTCAATCGATAACGATGCCGTTCCATTATTAGAGTTTAGGGTTAAGGTAAGCATATTGCTGCATCGCTGCCGCGCCGTTTCTCAACTGGTTTTTGTTTTTCTATGCGACAGTTCTTTGTAAGCGATCCGAGCCGCTTGCAGGAGGAGTTCACTCGCTACCAGTTCTATCTCCAGATAAAGCGCCACATCCTGCTGGGAAAACTGCCATGCTCCAGCAACACCCAGTGCCTGCTCGCCAGCTACACTGTGCAGTGTGAGTACCAATCCGAGGGAGATCTATACCAGATCCTCGAAACTAAAAACCGCTTCTATCCCACAGCCGAGCTGGGAGACTTCAGCGCTGCGGAGCACCAGCCGGGCTATCTGAGCGGAATGCAGCTGCTCTGCGAACAGACGCCCGAGGGGGAGCGCAAGGTCGGCGAACTCCACAAGCTACACCGGGGCCAGCTGCCAGCGGACGCGGAGTACAACTACCTGGAGCACGCTAAGCGGCTTGAGCTATACGGAATCGATTTGCACAAGGCCACCGACTCTAACGGCAAGGAGCTGCAGCTGGGCGTGTCCGCAGTGGGGCTGCTCGTTTTTCAGCACGCCCTGCGCGTGAACACCTTCTCGTGGAGCAAGATGGTGAAGGTGTCCTTCAAGCGCAAGGACTTCTTTATCCAGCTGCGCCGCGAGCCGAGCGAGAACTACGACACGCTGCTGGGCTTCAGCATGATCAGCCACAAGCACGCGAAAGCGCTGTGGAAGTCCTGCGTGGAGCACCACAGCTTCTTCCGGCTTAAGCGACCCCACCGCCTCTCTCGCTTCCTCAACATCAGCCTGGGCAGCAAGTTCTACTACTCGGGTCGCACGGAGCTTCAGGCAGTGCAGGAATCCAAGCAGCGCGGTCGCATCCACAAGGTCTTCGTGCGCTCGCCCAGCAAACGGCTGCTTGGAGCGGGCGCTGGCGCAGGAGCTGGCGGTCCAACGGGCGGCCCGTCGGGCTCCTCAGGGGGAACGCCCTTGCAGCACAGCGGGTCAGAAAGCGCCGCCTCACAAAATGGAAAGCCTTCCGGCGGGGGTACCATTCTAACCATCACAAAAACGAGCCGGCCGCATGACAACAAGGTCACGTCCAAGGAAGCCGACTCCATGCCCCGTAAGGCCTGGGAGCAGCAGAGTGATGAGTACGATATTCAGCTGTAAGTGGAAACCAATATAAGATTGGAGTCTTTGCTGTATCCCAAAACTAAGAAAATCTGCTCTTGACTTTTCCAGCGACGTTGGCTTTATCGAGCAGTGTACACGCCGCTTCGAATCATCGGCGTCGCCGTCGCCGATGCCGCCTGCGTACAGCTCGGGCAACCACAGCCCGCTCCTGATTCCGACTACGATTGCCGACGCTGTGGGCCAGCAACAGCCTGAGAGTGGCAGCGACTTGATCACCATACGCCTGCAGGCGGACGAACAGGGCCGCTACGGTTTCAACGTTAAGGGCGGCGTGGACCTTAGTCTGCCCGTGCAGGTGTCTAAGGTGGTGCCCCACACTCCCGCCGACCGCTGCACTCCACGCGTCTGCGAGGGCGATGAGGTGCTGATGATCAATGGCCGCGACGTGCACGGCCTGAGGCACGAACAGGTGGTGGAAATGATCCGGCAGTGTCGTCACCAGGCCAGCGGCGAGCTATTGCTCACCGTGCGGCCACAGCGGTCGGCCCCACTGCTTCTGGAAGAGGAGCCGCTCTACCAGTACGTACCCGAGAGCGACGAGATTGGCTCACACTCGAACCTCCTGGACGGGGATGCACTGTTCACCCAGAGCCTCCTGCTACTCAGCGACGGACTGGCCTCTGGCGCTCTGCTCGCCCAGTACGAGCTGATGTATCGCAAGAATCCGGAACTTGCTATCACGGAGGCCAGAAAGCCGGCGAACGCGGCCAAGAACAGATACCGCGACATATCACCATGTAAGTGACGAACACTTATGTTATGTTAAGACCGGATGACTTCTTCTTGAAGGAAGAGATTAAGGTCCTTAGTGATATTATTCATGGCCAGATCTTCGTTTTGACCTTCTGCAGCAGGGCTGGAAAGATCTCGTCGAGGCCTGGCGATTTGTAGCCGTCGAACGAGTCTAGTGCCAATATTATTATGTTGAGACTGCTGTGCATTGCAACCCGAAAAATGTGCATCCAGAAGTGTTTTGACGGCGTCTCGCTGTCCTCCGTCCAGTAGCTCTAGTAGCTCTCAATGCAACCCGAAAAATGTGCATCCAGAAGTGTTTTGACGGCGTCTCGCTGTCCTCCGTCCAGTAGCTCTTGTAGCTCTCCACGATGTCGCCGTATTTTTCCCAGTTCGTGTTTCTGGAGTTTCTTCGAGCTAGTTTGCTGTCACTGCGCTTGAATTTATCTCGAAATTCAACGTACCGATGGTCCGAGAAGGAGGGTCTGCTCACGGCCTTCCATTTCCTCCTCTGTAGCTTCCATCTGGTATCTTTAAGGGAACACAACCTTTGCATTTTATCCTTACTACCAAGAACCTCGGACCATAGCTTCGCCTGAACTCACGCAGTACCTGTGTTGGTATGCGAGTAGTGCAGGGCAAGCCTCGGCTAGACATCGCACCCCCTGTCGCCCAGTGGCAGCACCTTCCAGGTGCCGTTGGTGTCATGTACCCCTTGGTTCGAGGAGGTACTGGGTCCATTGCCCAGCCGGCACCCTCGTGGAGGGTTCAGTCAAGGATTTCGGCCAGCCGACACTACTCTTAAAAAACATGGTTAATATTTATACATGTCTGTATATGTATTTATTTACCTTCAGATGATTGCACCCGAGTGTCTCTGGTCAATTCGCTAACAGGAGATTACATCAACGCCAACTATGTGAACATGGAGATTCCTGGGGGAGCAGTGAACCGGTATATCGCCACACAGGGTCCGCTGGCCAGCACCACAACTGATTTCTGGCGCATGGTGCAGCAGGAGAGCAGTCACCTTCTGGTGATGCTCACCACGGTGATGGAAGCGGGTCGCCAAAAGTGTCACCAGTACTGGCCGGTTACCGGGGAGGAGCTACAACTGGCGGAGGGCTTTTCGGTCCGCTGCCTCAGCGAGAAGCCGGACGAGACGGGTAGCTTCGTGTTCCGCGAATTCGTGCTCAAGGACAGGCACGAGCAGCGACACATCCACCACATGCAGTACCTGGCCTGGCCGGACCACTGCGTGCCCTCGGACCCGAACCTGTTTCTGGAGTTTACGGAGCGAGTGCGCTCCGCGCGCAGCCGCACGCTGCTGCAGGAGATCGAGGAGAGCCTCAAGCAGGTCCGCCTGATGGACGCCGATGCGGACGACGACGAGACGGGAGGACTGATGCGTGAGCGCAAGTGCGCGGCAAGCAACGGCGCTACGCCGGAGGATGAGACGCCGGTTTCCACAAGTGTTCACCAGTAAGTTATCTAGCTTAGTTGTGTGAGTTTCTTGATGTAACTACCAAGCAACCTTTCCCTTTTTAGATGCATAAGCGCCGCCAACCCCCCTGTGATCGTCCACTGCTCTGCCGGCATCGGGCGAACCGGCGTGCTCATTCTAATGGATACCGCATTAGCTCTGATGGAAGCCCGGGAGCCCGTCTACCCACTGGATATCGTGCGCACCATGCGGGATCAGCGCGCATGCATGGTACAGAACGTTGTAAGTTTCAGCCCACGGGTCGCTCCCTGCACGAATCCCTAGTGTTGACCCTCTTGTCTAATTGCAGAGCCAGTACCGCTTCGTGTGCGAGTGCATCTGCGCCGCTTACATGAAGATTTCGCGCAGTAATGTAACCATTAATGATGACGACGACTAGGGAGGGTGAAGGCTCTAAGGACAATCCAGCTACGCATTCTACAATCTTCCGACCCAATCCTCACAATCTTCTCTTATTATATACGAACCTAATCTAAAGCTATCTTACTCTTAGTACCCGTCGACATATGGTTAAAAATCTGATGGTATATCATTATTATTACTGACTCCAAAACTGTATTACCCACGACACGCATGGCTTACCCTTGCGTACATAAGTCCATGCATCTTTTTGTATCTCACGCCGCAAGTGCTGGAGGGGAACGATTCTAAATTTACAAAGCCACCACGGAATGGTAACCAACTACCTAATCGAGTATACAAAGCGACAAAAGGCAATTTATTTACACCCAATTTACGCTGCGCCACCCACAATTGGCGGTCGAGAACATACAAATAAACAGCTTCAAAACACATTACATGTATACAGATAATAGAAAAAAAAAACAAGTTTGCGGGGCTGCGGAGGAAGGTAGCCGATTTTTGAAATAAACTTGTGCTAGTATCCCTACAATTAGAATGTACAATTGGTTTTTCTCTATCTATTATAGTGTCAAAAATCTAAGCGTTCATACGGAGGGACGGACATGGCTAGACTCGGCTGTTGATGCTGATCAAGAATTTATATACTTTATAGGGTCGGAAAAGCTTCCTTGTCCCTGTTACATATTTGATATTCGCACGAATTCAATATATACCCTTATTCTTTTTGGATATGGCATATTGGACGGCCCTTGATCAGTGGCTTGAATGGCGCAGGGTGTAAGCTGCGCCTCTTAAAATGCGGGGGTGTCGTGTTGGCACGAGTTCGAGTCCAGGCGACGGCAACTGCAGAAAATATATATCTGATATTCTAATTCATACAATAATAATTAACCTGGATTTTATCGGTGGCTTNCACGGAATGGTAACCAACTACCTAATCGAGTATACAAAGCGACAAAAGGCAATTTATTTACACCCAATTTACGCTGCGCCACCCACAATTGGCGGTCGAGAACATACAAATAAACAGCTTCAAAACACATTACATGTATACAGATAATAGAAAAAAAAAACAAGTTTGCGGGGCTGCGGAGGAAGGTAGCCGATTTTTAAAATAAACTTGTGCTAGTATCCCTAGAATTAGAATGTGCAATTGTTTTTTCTCTATCTATTATAGTGTCAAAAATCTAAGCGTTCATACGGAGAGACGGACATG
This sequence comes from Drosophila ironensis, assembly GCA_021223825.1. Lineage (NCBI taxonomy): Eukaryota > Metazoa > Arthropoda > Insecta > Diptera > Drosophilidae > Drosophila > Drosophila ironensis. Next base: position 40,435 of record JAJJHQ010009521.1, on the reverse strand, counting down.
GCTAGACTCGGCTGTTGATGCTGATCAAGAATTTATATACTTTATAGGGTCGGAAAGGCTTCCTTGTCCCTGTTACATATTTGATATTCGCACGAATTCAATATACCCTTATTCTTTTTGGATATGGCATATTGGACGGCCCTCGATCAGTGTCTTGAATGGCGCAGGGTGTAAGCTGCGCCTCTTAAAACGCGGGGGTGTCGTGTTGACACGAGTTCGAGTCCAGGCGACGGCAACTGCAGAAAATATATATCTGATATTCTAATTCATACAATAATAATTAAACACTTGGCTTAACCTGGATTTGATCGGTGGCTTGTGACATGGGCTTGGTGGTGCAGTGTGTTGAGTTACCTGTTTCTCTCGAGGTTGTTGTGTTTTCTGCGAAAAATCGGCGATTCGATTCCAGGTTCGGGAAGATGATTTCTATTTCTCTATAATTAAAATGTGTTTAATATAAATAATGTTTGTAAAGTGCAATGCCAATTTACTCTACATCTTACATGTACGAATGCGCTGTCAATTTACTCTACACATGGTTTAGACAAATGTATGTAGACACGGATTGAAGTCACCGATTATTACATGTACAAATGTGCAATGTATGTATATATGTATTCATATAATTATAATTTTTTAATTTTTTTTTTGCCGCTTTGGTTTTACAAAACCCACAAAAAGGACATTAGGACATAGGACAGTAGTGTGGGTACAGAGGAAAGAGAAGTTTGCGTTGTTTCATGTTCGATGTATGACAACTACTATGTAATGAAATAGATTCCATTAAAACCGCATATCAGTCTGTCTTATTGTCTGCTCGCGTAAAGCAGTTACGGTCTGGGCCATGTAGCAAGAGATATTTATGGGTATTATCTATTGCTTTTGGGGAGGAGGATGAGGATGAGGTGGCGGCGGGCAGCCAAGCCAGGGAGGAGCGCTTCACAGTGAAGAAGTGGGTGGCGCACGCCACGGAGGTTGAACTCGTCCAGGTCATGGAAGTCCTCCGTACCCTCGACTTCTACCTTTTATAATTTTTTGTGTTTTTTGTCTCAAAAAATGTGTACCGCCTCGACGACGAATTTGAAATTATCAATTCCTATGATTTTGTGGCACTGAATCAAGCAAATCTGAATTTCCGGCATATGGAGTGACAAAGCTTACTTTATAAATAAACCAGAAAGCAAATGCAAATAAATTAAACATTCTAGTTAAACATGAATTGCATTTTCATAAGTAAAAAAAAAAAACAAGAAACTGTATTGGGTCGCAGGACGCAACCTCTATTTCACCTAATTTGACGTCCGGCAGCTGTTTTTGCTGCAGTGGTATCGACTAGAGATCAAAAACAACTGGGAATAGCCAAAAATTTGTATTGAAATGCCTGCGGGCGGTCAAATTGAAAACAATGGAAGCTGATGGCGCCGATCCTACACTTGTTCTAACCGTTGCCACTATTTCTGCGGCTGTGGAACGTTCTGACACCAAAAACAATAGATAATACCCATAAATATCTATGCATATGCTCTTTCGGCATGGCCCAGACCGTTACTTACGCGATAAGACAGACTGATATGAGGTTTTAATGAAATCTATTTCATTACATTGTTGTCATACATCGAACATGCAACAACTCAACCTTCTTTTTCCTCTGTACCCACACTACTGTCCTATGTCCTATGTCTTTTTGTGGGTTTTGTAAAACCAAAGCGGCAAAAAAAAAACTTTTTAATTATAATTACATGAATACATACAAGTATTATACAAGCAAGTATTATACTTGTACATGAGATAATCAGGGACTTTAATCCGTGTCCACATACAATTGACTAAGCCATGTATATGTAGAGTAAATTGACACCGCCTACCTTATACACGTAATGTGTAGACTAAATGTAGAGTAAATTGACATTGCATTTTACATACATTATTTATATTAAACATATTTAAATTATAGAGAATTATAAATCATCTTCCCGAACCTGGAATCGAACCGCCGACTTTTCGCAGAAAACACAACAACCTCGAGAGAAACAGGTAACTCAACACACTGCGCCACCAAGCCCATATCACAAGCCACCGACCAAATGCAGCTTAAACCTAGTGTTTAATTATTATTGCATAAATTAAGATATCAGAAATATATTTTTCTGCAGTTGCCGTCGCCTGGATTCGAACTTGTGCCAACACGACACCCCCGCATTTTAATAGCCGGCACCTTACGCACCGCGCCATTCAAGCCAGTGATCGAGGGCCGTCCAATATGCCATATGAGCCCAGCATTAAATTGAATATAAATTAGATTAAAATACATTTTTGTAATTGCAGTCACCTGGACTCGAACTCGTGTCAACACGACACCCCCGCGACAGCCCGTCTCTCCGAGATCCAGCGATTCACTCCGGCCCGATTGTCGTTCGTGGGACTGCCACTCTCCTCTGTGTTTACTGTTGATAGCGGTGCATAAGTAAACTCTTGACGGAGATATACCACTAGCAATACTCACTCTTAACGTACTCGAGGGGCCACCATCCCGTCCATTACGCGGCCATTAATTCTGCACTCCAAACGGTTTTAAATAACATAGACCCAATTAACCTACTACCTACCTTAATGAAGACAACGCTCAAAAGTTAATAAAATTTCTAAAAAAGGCAAACATCTGCCATAACCACTAATAAAGTATTTTAGCACCAAATCGATTCATAAAAGTATTTAATAATAAAAACTTGAAAAGGTTGGCGGGATCGCCTCTTTTCCCCACCACATCCGATTGGAAAAGCAATCGATTAATACGGGCTTTTTCTGGCTTCATGTTAAGCCTTCCATTATAGGGGTTATAGTATACTACAGATTAAGCCGAAATTACGCGCTGCATATGCAATTAACTAGCATACTTTTCGAGGGCGACGTTAGGCTGATGATGTTTATACCATGTACCTTAAGGTACGTCGTTCTCAGAGATGGTAATAGCTGAGTATGTAATTCTTGTTGCTTTTGGTGCGTTATTAATGCAGGCAGATCGAGTTTGTTTAAAATTTTTGCCACGCCCCTTTCCGCCTTCTCAATTTGCATAAAACTGTACATGCCTCTATACAATTTACCATAACTTGGACAAAAAAGTTGACGTGTTTATGAATCCCGTAGGGCGGAAAGGGAAGTGACGGAATTTTGAAACAAACATGATCTGCATACATATGTATATAACGGACCTAAAGCAAAAAGAATTACCTTTCTAGCTCTTCCGATTTGTTCATACGTACAAACGAACGGACAAACAGACAGACGGTCAGAATATATTTACATACATACTTTGTGGGTTGGGAGATGTCTCCTACCTGCTGCATACTTTCGCATATAGCCAATATACCATTTGTACTTTATGGTACATGGTATAAAAATGTGTCATTCCTGGTGTATTCAATCAAAAATAGTAAATATATATTGTTATACATACCCTGGATTCTGTTACACTTAGGAACACCCTTACAAGGACAACTTTCCAATGGCAAACCCAGCTGTTCGCGAAGATTTGGGCAGCCATCGCTTTTTAAGCAACATCAAGGGATTCGAATGGAAACATGTTCAAGTGAGTGCGTCGTGTATGGGCTGATTGCGAACAGCCACTCATTTCAGCCACTGATTCCAGCACAAGTGTCACGAACTCTTCCTGGATTCCATTGTAGATCGTTACTTTGAAGAGACAACGTGTACGAACACAGTTCGTTTCGTTATCTACATGGAAATATTGGTGACCGTCCAGATTGTAATGATGTACACAGTGATGGAGGTATGCTGGTTGGCCCAATGAGTAGCGCATCCACTCACGTCCTTGCAGCATTTCTTTTACGCAGTGGTCCCTTCTTTAGCGTTAGCAGCGGTCACGCCGCTTATTATGATGATCAGCTTTAGGGATGATCTGGAGCATCGCTATGCAGTCAACACAATAGTCAGCGTGATAATGGCCCTATGCTTAACCTTTGTCGACATCCTGGAAGGCCTCGGTCGTTTGGGCAGGTACCCGATAGTGCCCGCCTTAGATCACGTGGTCCTTTTGTCCGTATACATATTCCTGCCGATTGGAGTCATGATAGACGGCAAGCCTTATTTCCTAGGGATGGCAGTCTCACTGATTTACTTTTGCTACAGAGTTTGGATGGTGACGCTTCACAGTCGCCATATACTTGGCGATCTTTCCACTTACGTGCTCTACCTATTCATCCTAAACTTAATGATGATGTATTTCAAGCATATTCGGTTATTCTTGGGCCGTCAATGGATCCTTAGGCGGTATCAGTTGGTTTACGAGAGCATTACGTTTGAGGTGGGTCGTGGGATGTAAGTCCGTTGAATCACTTCAGCAGCCACTCGATTTTTAGATCGTATTAAAGAGGGAGAAGGTCCTCCTGGACTCGGTCATGCCGCGCAGAATGTCGCATTTTCTGCAGGAGGATGTTATGAATCGCATTGAAGAGGGATCCGAAGACATACCACGGCGCTCTTTTAGGAATCGGTATGTAATAGCTGCTTAGTCCCGGTATAGTGTTTCTTACCGACACTTGCTGCACATGCAGGAAATTGTACATTGAGCCCCATCCGGAGGTGACCATCCTAATGGCCGACATGGTGAACTACACGTACCTGACCACTACCTTAAAGGCACACGAGTTGGTCGAGATCCTGCATGAGCTGTTCGTGGACTTTGACCTGGCCGCGCTTAAAAACCAAACCATGCGCATCAAGTTCTTGGGCGATGCCTATATCTGTGTCGCCGGAATCCCGAAGTGCACCCCCGCCCACGCCAATAGCTGCGTCAACCAAGCGCTTGATATGATCACAATAACCAAGGACATAGGCAGCCGGCGCCGTCTGGACATGAACCTGCGCGTGGGCGTTCACACTGGCGAGGTCCTCGCGGGCATCATCGGGCACACCAAGTGGCAGTTCGATATTTGGTCGCGGGATGTTGACATCACCAATCGTCTGGAGGCGTCTGGGCGCCCGGGAATGGTACACATCTCGGGTAGTACGATGATGATGCTTGACGATGAGTATGTAGTCGAGCGGGGTACCGAGGCTGCCCGGGTGGATAAAAGACTGCAGACGATGAACACGTACCTAATAAGCAGACGTCGTCGTGACGTAGCGGAGCCGTCGGAAAATGAGGGGGAGGAGCTGTCCCCCGCCGATTCTCTGCGCTTTTCTTGCGACGACGTGTACGAGGAGGTACGGAATAAAACGCTGCTTGAGATGGCCAAGGAAGGAAGCACAATTCCGGATGCGGTCAAATGGGCACGCTTTTCAAAGGTCAAGAAGAAATTGCACGAAATTAATGTTTACGACGCGCAGGTGGGGGCTAATTTTATAAGCTTCCGTAGTTGGCGCAAAGAGTGGGCGTTCCTGAACCAGCCAGATCTACTCATGAAGTACAGCATGGTGGTGGTTGCTATAGCCGGAGTTGTAGTCCTTAACATGGATGTGATAGATACGTAAGCATGCGGGCATGTGCGTTTGACGTCTAACCATTTAAACGAATTTACAGGGCCGAAGATTCTAGTGACATCTTAATGCTTGGATACCTACTACCGGTACTATTGCTGAGCCTGCTGTGTATTGTCAAGAAGCTCTGGCAGCAAAAGCACCTGCTGACACCGATGTCTCAGCCAAACTTTGTCCTGTTCCGCTGGCTTCTAAAGGGCTCCGATCTTATCGAGCAGTCGTTGTTAGTGCGGACGCCAGTGGCAATATTATCGCTGACCCTCCTATATTTTATAGTCTCGCATCGAGTGGTGTGTGTTCATTACTTCCCTGTCTCGTTTTTTTCACACTGAATTACTGTGCTTCCTTCCACAGATTAATTGCAACATTCCCGAGCTGGAGCTTGCGATTATTGATGCGGATCTGAACAATGAGAAGGTGGAGTTTAAATGCTTTTTGCCGTGGTGTGTGACCTACTCGGTGGTCGTTGTTGCAACCCTACTCTTTGTCATACGCGGCATCCCGTCGATTGTGAAACTATGCGCGTGCGTGGCTATCGTTGGCACTCACCTGATAACCATTCACGCCTACCACGGCTTTGCTTTCGAGCGGTCAGAAACTACAAAACTCGGGCTGAAGGCGGACCTTGCTCACACCTGGTACCTAATAGCACACTTTATCGGCCTTCTGATTTGGGAGCTTGATGTCATGTACAACATGAAGGCGATGTTTTTGTAGGTGGCCTCTGAGAAGCGCCAAGAGAGGATATCCTAACCTAACCATTTTCGACGTTTCAGAGCTCGCGAGCTGTACCTAGAGAAGCAGATGCAGACTCAAGCTTCGACCCGCTCCATAAAGATCATCATGGCTAACATCCTGCCGTCGCACGTGTCCGAAGTTTTCAAGCAGCGACACCTCAAGGATCAGCTCTATTCCGAGAACTTCTCGAAAGTGGCGGTGATGTTTGCCATTATTGATGGCTTTCCATCAGAGTCGGCGGGACTGCGATTGCTGCACGAGTTCATCTGCTTTTTCGATGACCTGTTGGCCAAGTATCAAAACGAATTCAAGGTGGAGAAAATAAAGGTGATGGGCTGGACGTATATGGCGTGCTGTGGCCTCGATGTGGAGCACTATACAGATTTTGCGGTCAGTATTCCTGTGGCGAGCACCGATTTTGAAGAGTCTTCCAGATTCAGGGGTAACTGAGTGCTTCCAGAGTGTCCTAAATCGTTTATGTAACATATTTTGCACTTAACTGGTGTACCATAGAATCTAGTGAGCGGATCGTGAGGTTCGCATCGTCGGCTTCGGGGGAGGGATTGCCTGTCAACGACAGTGTGGGAAATGATGCCGTCATGGTGATGACACAGTTCGCCGTCGACCTTCTCCGAATCATGCTTCAAGTCCAGGTCCCGAAGGAGAACACCTCGTGCCTAAAAATCGGTAATAAAAAGTTTTTAGTTTTTGTTTTTTTTTTTCCATGTCCGTCACCTTTAATTCTTTCCTATTTTTGATCGAAGGCATCTCGCATGGACCAGTAATGGCTGGCGTAGTGGGATTGTCAAAGCCGTACTATGATATTTGGGGCCACACCGTAAACATGGCTTCCAGGATGGCATCTACTGGATTGCTGGACGAGATTCAAGTTACCCAAAAGACGGCGAAGGTGTTGCGCTCTTTCAACGTCAGGTGCGATTACCGGGGAGAGACGATAGTAAAGGGCGTTGGCGAGGTGCCCACCTACCTTGTGGCTCTGGACAAAAACTTAAACTTCCAGAAACATGACCAAAGCTAAAACTCCCCACGATTCTCAGATGTGAACTCTATGCTTTTACGCAGCATAACCTTCTATCAGTCTCTCACATCCTACAGGGAAATAGAGGAGAAAAATTAGAAACATATTTAAATATACGGTTGATGCTTTCTTTTCCAAAGTTTCCTGAAGATGATTGTAATTTTTGTGGGAAAATCGATGCTTATGGAATATAAATTTCCTACATATAAATGATTATTAACGAATGTTATGTGATTATATAAGCCACTTCGCGCTTAAACCATAAAATAATGCATTTAATGATAGGTTATTTTATACTTATTTTCAATAAAAATAAAAGTAGGCATTAAATATCGGCCTCAAACGTCAGGGCCTGTTTTCTAAATCATCTTATGTGCTCATAGAAAAGCTTTTACTTACATTTTTAACATATATTTGTCTACCAAACATTTACACCTTTTGATTTGAACTCGATTAGTATGGCGGATACAACCATCACAGGAGATGTGGTTAACTATCTCTCCTTGGGGAAGGTCAGCGGCTTTGAGTGGCACCATCTGCGGGTAAGCCTGGAACATCAAGCCTGATTGACCCAAATGATCCATTGGCGGATCCATTGCAGAAACAATGCAAGACATTTCAATTGGATGATGTTACCGAGAGACACTGCATGTTGGCGGCGAAGTTTAACGCTGCCCGGTTTCTAATCTATTTGGAAGTAGCGATGGTACTGCACATAATAGTGCTATTTTGTCTGATTCAGGTGTAAATGCTTGGAACTCTACACATAAATTCATTGTAATATATACATAACATATCCCATATTCCTTTCAGAATCTGCAACTGACCACTGTGGTGCCCTACTTTGTAGTGATGATCTTTGTGCCCTTAGTTTATATGATCAGTATGAGGAGCGATATCGATAACTCTAACTACTTCAAGGTCTACTTAATCTCCAGCTGGCTGGTAGCCATGACGCTGACTATCTGGGGTATCCGACGTGTTCCTTGACTTGCGATCCCATTGCTGAACTTCTCATTCGCAGACATACTGTTGATAAGCTACCTGAAAACTCCGTATCCATTGGTGCCATGCTTTGATCATCTCATACTCCTCTCCGTATACGCGATGCTACCCATCTCGTTCGTGGGCAACCAGAGCATATATCTCGGAATATCCGTTTCCTTGGTTTACTTTGCCTACTTATTATGTATGTACACCTTCCGGAATTCTTTTAGCGGTGCCTCGGTTATTGCCTACCTAGTCTACCTGTGTTTCCTGAACTTGGTTTTGATTTTCTTCCTCTTAACGAGGGAATACAAGGTGCGGCGTCACATCCTGACTCGGTTTCAACTGGTGTACCAAAACGTAGTTTTAAAGGTGAGTAGGACGTGCATGCGTAACAGAAAATATACGTTCTATAATACAATTTTGAGCCAAGTTGGTAACGAAAAAAGAAAATGACTTGCTGGAGTCGATTTTTCCGCGGAAGATGATGAATAACATTAAAGAGGATATCTGCGATCGTCTGCAAGGTGATGACAATACCTACTTACGTCGCGGTTTTTTAACTCGGTAAGGCTTTTATTTCATGTTACATTTTTGCTTACACTCACTTTCATCGCTCGACCAGGGAGTTGTTTATCGAACCCTATCCTGAAGTCACCATACTACAAGCCGACATGGTGAACTTCACCCACTTGACTACTACTCTGGACGCATCCACGTTGGTCCAGATTCTTCATGAGCTGTTTGTGAGCTTCGATTTGGCCGCACGAAAGCACCGAGTCACGAGCATCAAATTCATGGGCGACGCGTACAACTACGTAGCGGGAATTCCGACATATTTTCCCACACACGCCAACAGCTGCGTGGAGCAGGCGCTGGAGATGATCGCGATAACCAAGGACCTCGGCTTACGGCGCAGCTTGAAAATAAATCTGCGGGTGGGGGTTCACTCGGGAGAGGTGTTCGCGGGTATTATTGGGCGCATCAGATGGCATTTCGACATTTGGTCGAATGATGTTGACATTACTAACCGTCTGGAGATATCAGGACGACCGGGAATGGTGCATGTGTCCAGTAAAACACTGATGCTTCTAGACAATGTGTACGCTTTTGAGGAGGTTACCGAAGCGGCCAAGCAGGATCCTATCCTGCAAAAGGTCTGCGCCACCACCTACTTAATCAGCGGTCGGCGGCCCGTCATCGATGATATCTCGGGGTTAGCGGATGAAGTACCCACCAGCTCGTTAACCTCATACGGGTTCAGTCTGTGCAACTTATACGAAAACATCACAGTGAAGGCGCTTCGTCAGATGGTCCCTGAGGTGGATCGCATTCCAGTGGGCCGGGGAAAGAGTTTTTTGCTCAATAGAAAGAACCTGTCTCCAGACAAGAGTTCCGAGGAGCAACTGTTCAACCAACAAGTTCACTCCCTTTTGCCAATATTTCGCACCTGGAACCAGGAGCAGCTATTCCACCATCAACCGGACTACCTTATCAAATACAGCATGCTCATGATATTCATTGGGGGAGTGATGCTATTTTGCATGCACACCGAATACGGTGCGATAAATTCTAATACCTATGTCCGCAGATGGATTGTAAGCGTGCCAACGGTGCAGCTGGGATTGCTGCTTGTGTTGCTCCTTTTCACCTTAATCGCCTTCTACAAGAAGCTTTGGCTGCTGATGCGGCACTGTAAGGCCTCTGGACCGCCGAGGTTCTTTATAAGCAGCTTTGTCTACAACCTGTCCAAGAAAATGGAGGAATCGGTGTACACGCGGTGCACTTTGATCCTTGTGGCGGTGATGATACTTTACGCGCTGTGTGTTCTACAATTGGTGAGTGTAGCGGAGTTGTTTTGTTCCATTGTTAATTAAGCTTTCAGTTCTACTGTGACATTGCGCAACTCGAGTTGGAGATTATTCACGCCGACCTTATCAACGAGAAGCCTGTTTTTGCATGCTTCCTGCCATGGGTAAGATGTTTTTGACTCTCTTTAACTATGCCTATACTGAGCTAGCATCCTGATGGATATGTCTTTTCAGTCAGTAACCTATGGTGTTGTAGTCATTCTGTTTTTGTTGACCGTGGTCCAGAAATTGCCGCTCTTCATCAAGCTGATACTCGGCACGAGTTTAGTGATCCTGCATTTAATCACTATTAACGCCTACTTCGGTATCGCCTTCGAGCGCTCGGAGACTACGTTCATGGGCCTGCGGGCGGAGCTGGCCCACACCTGGTACCTGCTACTCTTTTTTATTTTCTTTGTGCTGCGCGAGCGAGATCTGGCCTACATGTGCAAGTCGAGTTTCTTGTGGGTAAGTGGATCACCGGCTGCGATCGCGTAATGACCCGCCCTTCTTCGTTTCTCACAGCGTGCAGCTCCGTTATGAAGATAAGGTAAAGCAGACCTCCGACAGGACGCACTCAATGAAGATCATCATGGCCAACATGCTGCCCGCTCACGTGACAAAGGTGTTCAATGAGCGTCAAAGCAACGACCAGCTCTACTTTGAGAACTTTGACAGAGTCGCTGTCATGTTTGCTTCCATTGATAACTTCGTGGTCGACCGGATGGGCCTCCGGCTCCTCCACGAGTTCATCTGTTTCTTCGACGACCTGCTGGCGACCTACCAAACCCGGTGCAAGATTGAGAAGATAAAAGTGATGGGTTGGACGTACATGGCGGCCTGTGGTTTGGAATCGGACCAATACGTCGACTTTTCAATAGACGTCCAGCATTTAAAAGCGCTTCACATATCAAATGGTAAGGGTTGCCTTTTTTTTGAGGGAACAGCAATGCCAAAACATACATATATGTTTTAATAGGAAGTATTCGCTTCGCTTCTGAGAAATGGGACGGGCAAACCCACACCAGTCACCCGAAAAGCACCGACCTTCCCGTCCTGGTGATGGTCGATTTTGCTTTGGGCCTGCTGCGTATTATGGATGAGATTCGTCAGAAGGGAGTGTTTGTCGAGCAGGGAGCCGAGCTTCAAGGCAGCCTTAAAATTGGTAAGCTCTGCAGCAAATCGAGTTATATATGTTATACATTTTCATTTCACCTTGAAATCTACGAAGGCATCTCGCATGGCTCCGTTATGGCGGGAGTGGTTGGTATGTCGAAGCCACACTTCGACCTTTGGGGACACCCCGTAAATATAGCCTCTGGGATTACAAAAACTGGAGTCCTGGACGCTATCCATGTGCCCCGCAGCACTGCTCTCGTGCTGCGCGAGTTCAACATCCGCTGCAACTACCGGGGCATGACAACCGTAAAAGGCGTTGGCAAGGTGCCAACCTACTTGGTGGCTTTGGCACCAAATCTGGAGTTCCAGGCTCACAACCCCAGCCAGACGGAGTCGGATGAATCGTTGGAAAAGGGTAGCAGGAGATTCGCTCCTAGCGTGGCGTCCAGCTTTGGAGACGACCTCGCTCTGGTTACGAGGGATAATGATATTGAGGAACTGGAGGAGGAACAGACGGAGAAAGAGGAGCAAAAGCAGCAGGGACTGGAGGAGAAGCAGAAGGTGGAGGTTTGATGGATGGGTATCATAGACTGTTAGTATAATAGATTTATTTAAATATATATGTATAATATATAACACACAAAGATATACAATTCAAAGCAGACGTGTATAATATATAACACATAGATATACAAGTCAAAGCAGACCTTCTCCTTGAGGGTAAATACGTTTACATTTTAGCACCCGCTAACATCGTTCACCAATGGCGATACGTAGATAAATAGTCCTGTAGTATCCATAGTCAAATGTCTGGTACTTGCTACAGAGAAAGCAACGAAGAGAACGCATTTTGTCTCCAGGTTTTTGTCAGGTTTCGGTTTCTTTTGGTTTGATATTGGTTTTGCGACTGATTTTGTGCACAGATTTTCTTGTACGGTTTAAGTAAGCTGGCTATAGAAGGGCAATTCCAGTATCCTTACTCCATTGCAGAGTTCGATGTGAGCAGAGCCGTGTCCTCGGGTATGGGCTTGCGTCGGTACGACGGCTCGGTGGCCAGGTAAACAACCAAGGCGCCGAAGACCACATAAAGGACCCCTATTACATTCGCAAGCAATCCGGCGGGCGGCAACGTCGAATATGGAGGATTTGTGCTGCAAGCATTTCATGTTATCGTGAAAGGATGCGTCATTAAGGTGATTCTTTGCGTGAGACCCCGGACAATACTCACATGGCGAAGATCGCCTTCTCCGTGATGCCCATGAGGGCACTGGCTATAGCCAGGCCAAAGCCAAAGAGCCCGAAGTAGATGTGCAGTGGCATCATCGCGACCCGATAGTTTTCGCGTAGACCGGGGGCCAGAAAGGCCACGAACCCGGCCACGTATTGCAGGGAGAAGATGATGACGGCCGAGAGGCCTAGCCACGAGTGTAGGGAGTACATATTCGGGATGGGCGGGCTGGCCAGGTTATGTGAGTCGAAGACCGTCTTCAGGGCAATCACCGTCAAAACAAAGGCGGCCAGGTGGATACCGGCGTGGGTGAGCTTCAGCGTCTTCTTACGCGTGGTGCGGAAACCGCGATAGATGAGAATAGCTGTGGGATTGTGTGTTGAATGCAATGGGAGTGGAGATGCGATAAGTTGAGTGGAGTGGAGTGCGGTTGCTACACCTCTTCCGCTGCCTTCGATCTACTCACAGTTGCCATACAGGTAGATGAAGCCAATTGTCATGAAGAGAGGGTGCCAGTTGAACTCTAGCTTGGGATTGGAGGTGCCGCCTAAGCCGCCAAAGTGCTGACCAATCCAGGTGCCCACCAGGACGACCATCGTCAGGCCCACCAGTTGGGTGAGCACGTACAGCACTTTAAAGTTGATCAGCGCCGGATCCATGTTGGGTTTGCTGCTGCCTGATAGTGGACATGACGGAGTGTTGATTGTGGTTACAATAGGATTCCATTAGGAAATTACGCTTATTCCACGCATTTTTGCGATCTAATCGCTTCACTCAAAGCGAAGCACTCTCATCATATTTATAAATTTCATTTTATCGCTCTCCATACCAATGCCCCTGGCCCTTTCTAGTTTGTAAACATTCTCAATTACATTTTCCACCTGTCGTCTGGGATTCGAGATTAAAATGGCCTCTAAACACTTGCTGATAACATGCGATTTTTTCTGCGCTTGCCGCATAACAGAAGATTTGTTATGTTTATAGCGAAGAGTTTATAAGGCCCTTTCGATCACTCGTTGCACTCGTTTGTAAGCAAATGGATCCCTTGTCGCCAGTAACCTGAGACCGGGATATTGGGATATCCAAACATATCACATGAACTAACCGGCAATTCATGGGAAAGCGCTCGCCCTCGGGCGCACCCATTCCCACTCCATCACTCAGCAGGCCAGGCATCAGGCATATGAATGCCTTATTTTCCTAATTCGAGCGTAAACATCTCGGTTTGTTTACTCATTATTTTAAGCGTCAATCATATAGTTCTCGTGTGCTCGTATGTGCTCTTGCAGGCGAACTCCCGGAAAATGTTATCAGGCTGCTCTGCAAATACTATACCCATCTGATATCTGATATAAAATCGCTTTAAATAGCATCTGGGCCATGTAGCTCTTGCTAGGTATGTTGGTACATTAAATAAATTAAAAAATTCCAGCCAAAATGCGGCACTGAGTCAGTACTGGCCAAGCGCTCAAACTTTTAGCGTGGGTGCAATCGCACTCGTTCTAGCATTTAATACGGCTTTCGCATGAATATAATATTTGAGATTCCTGGTCAAGCAAAAGAGCCGTGAAGTGGTCTGCTAATTTGTAAATTGGCTGGAAAGTGTATGCACTCGAGTGTTGAGTAAATGACAGCGGCATTCAATAAAATGAAGACCCATGGCTCTGACCTATCCCATCCCATAAGATATTCTGGGCGCCGGGCAAGTGAAATTAATTGGCACGTTAATTGTGATTATGACTGTTAATTATTACGGCTAAGTGGGCGTGCGGCTGTTGATGTTGATGTTGCTGTTGCTGTTGCCGACTACCAAAGCGTTGCGGCAGATCGTGCGCAAAATTTAAAGAAACAAAACAGTCTGCAAATATGTTGGCTGGTGTGTATGTAAGCCAAGCAAGCACACACAGCAAAGCAAAAGCAAGAGCAAATGCGAGCTATGACTTTGGAAAAGCGTAAAAAATTCGAAGACAGCAAAAGTAAAATAAATAAAGCGAGCTGGCTGGGTCCGAGTCGGAGCCGGAGCCGGAGCCGTAGCCAGAGCCAAGTGTGTGCTGTCTGGAAGGAAAACTAAAGTGAAATTCAGCTCGCGACTGCAGTCGTGATGCGCTGAGCCGGTTGAGGTTGCAGACAAGGTGTTGCCGTCTCTTTGGGAGACATAACTTTTACTAAAACTAAACTGCTCGTCGCTGGCAACGGCAACTGGCTGATTTTACTGATTTTACTGCATTTTACTTTGCACTAATCAAACGCAAACGCGCAGCCAAATTCAATGCCATTCACTGTCTACCTGTTGCAGGTGCATTTCCATAGCTTGTTTCTTGATTTTGCTGTGAGCGCTACCTTTGTCGGCTGCCAATTCAATGCCAGCGATGGTGGTTGCTCCTGCCGGTGGGGTTGCATCTGTTGCATCTGTTGCGTGTGGTGGGGGTGTCTCCTCCGCCGGCTTGTCCTCTCCATTGGTCACCGCAATCACCGTCGTGGCTGTCGACACCACAGAGGCCGCTGCCGCCTGTTGATTCTCGTTCTCGTGCTGGTTCTCCTGCTTCTCCTCCCCGACCTTGGCCTGCTCCACGTCCGCGTCCTTCGACATTGTCTGCTGGTTGTTGGCTGGTTAATCGATACTAATGCTCTCGCTTGCAAAACACAAAACATGCAACGCCAACGGCAACGGCACCAACAACGACAATGACAACGGCAATGGCAATGGCTAATTGCCCCAAGACAGCACTATAGCCACACTAGACTAGGCTAACAATCACCGCAAATCCCACAAACTACTAGAAACTAGCGAACGCTTCGGCGTGCAATGCGCAACTGAATTTAAAGTTCCCCATCCGCCGCCCGGCAAGGCCCGAAGCGAATCCGAAAGCTCGCCGCATCTCCCATGCGATATTTTGGCTTGTTTTCGGTTCGGACTCCAGTGGGGTGGGTGGATGGATGGGTGGTGGAGTGCTGAAGTGGGTGGTTGAGTGGGTGCCAAGAAATGCTGGTTAGTATGCCGCACCAGGCTATACATTTTCGGACAGAACGCATTTGAAAGGGGGGGCACAGGCATACCCTAGGCATACCCTATTTGCTATTCTCTGTTCTTTTGCATTCTTCTGGTCAATTGAAAGCAAAGTCACTGAGCTGCATTTCAATTGGGCTTTTTGCTCCAGTGTTCCGTGCCTGTTGTTCAATATTTAGCCGTGTTTTGGCACGCGTTTTAATCACTCACCCAGTGAGAACAACATGGCGTATGCTTGATGCTCCCTCGGCTCAGATAACTTGCAAACCGATTTAGCAACGCTTTCCTTATCTTCACCACTCAATAAACACTTTACAGGCGATGACGTTGGGGATTTTTCGCAGTTTTTGTGCGAGTCGCTGTCAAAGACTTTACTTGTTGAGCAGAGTGAATTGAATGCAGGAAGCTGCGGCTTCCATATGGGTGAAAAGCCGTGAAAAGCGATGAAAAGCCGTCTGCAAAGGAGGCGTGGGCGATAAAAGCCCATTTGCACCCCCTCGACACCCACGAACACCCCAACGAGAGCTTTTTCAAGCTTTAAAGGAAGAACATCCGTATGAACAACAAAACAAGTAGGAACGCTGTAGTCGAGATTTCTCGACAACGAGATACCATGTACCTCTTTTCTTTATGAACCATTTCTTTGATTTTATTTTTTTTTTTTCAAAAAATTCACCAAATTTAGGTTTATGTGCGGCATNGACAGACGGACGGACGGACGGACGGACGGACGGACAGACGGACATGGCTATATCGACTCGGCTGTTGATGCTGATCAAGAATATATATACTTTATGGGGTCGGAGATGTCTCTTTCTGGCTGTTACATACATTTGCACAAAGTTAATATACCATTTGTACCTTAAGGTACAAGGTATAAAAACAACTTTAACTTAGAACTTTAGAACGATATTTGTGGTATAAAATCACTCTGAAAAGATGTCGACCCAGCTTCAAACTTTAAACTACATAAATGGGAATATTTATAATTGAGTTCAAAAAGGAAAATAATAGTAGGAACGTATAATAACATACGGTCTTCCCGACTATAAATACCGCGTAGATGAAGTTATTTTAGCAAAAAAGTGAAATTTACGTCACTTCAATTTGCAAAAACTATTGGATCGCATTAGACGTTTTGCTATTAGGTGCCAATAGTGATAACTTTATCTATAGTATAGCTATCTATAGTATATATAGGTTCTATACCTATAAGATAAACTTTGAGAGATATCCCAAGAGTCGAAAACTTTGTTTACTTTCAATCGTTAACAACAATGAGTTAACTTTGCAGAAAACAGGTATTTAAAAGTGCAGCATTAAATTATTTCGGTCCATGATCGCACATGCTCACACATTTCCGTATATGTGTGTATGTGTTTTTAATTTTTACTCTCTGGATTGTTTTGCTATTAGCATTGAAGTATGCTGGATGCTCCAAGGCAAAGTGCGAAGAAGAGATACAATGGAGAACGGTAACAAACAGAGTAACAGTAAAGTTTGGGAATTTCTAACATTCCCCCACCCCTTTTTGCAGACACCCATGAACGGTAATATTACACACCACCTGTTGGATATTGGGGCGGCAAACGAAACACAAAAAAACAAAAACAACGTGGCTGGGAAATGCACAAGACTCTACTCACAGTTTTCGATGATCTTCCAATTGGGTGTTTGCCTTAGTTATTTCTCCAACTCGATGTTTTCTTTCACTATTGCTCCATCTCGTTGGCTGCCAAAAAGAGACACTAAAACAGGCACAATCACTGATCTTTTTTGGCAAAGCCAAACACACACGCACAAAAAACCAAGAACACCACAGCGCGTGTAAAGGATTCAGTGAAATTGATTCCTTGTTCGTGGAATTACTTGGGGGGGAATGCAATTTGATATTCTGCCGCTGTGCCCCGCGCGATTATCTTTCTGCTTGTTTACTCACTTGGAAAAACACAGGCGGCGAACACAGAGCAGAGTCTGGTTCATTGGGTTGCGAACTCGGCTAGGCCCGAGCGGAAGGTGTGACCAGCTGCGCGCAGTGGCCAAATACCAGCCAGCGGATCGGGCCACAGCTTTTGATATCGAATTGCAATTACAATAAGCGCATTCGCATTCGTAGATGCCCGCACAAGATGCTCTCCAACCTCGTGGTGACCAAGCAAAAGGTGGTCCTGATCATAGGTGAGCATCCCCAGCCCCAGCTGCCCTCCCACCCTCCGACTGAACCCATCGAAACCCTCTGCCGCAGATGAACTCAATCGAGAGCGCATCGCCGGCAAGTTCATAGACAGCCTCCTGCACGAGCAGGGCCAGGCGGCGGGGACGATCCGGGCGCTCTCCGCGGGCGTCCACCTGCGTGACGCCTCCACCTTCGACGACCTGCTCGCCGAGTGCGCCAACAGCGGCAGCAGCAGCGCCAGCAATAACAACAATAACTCGGAGCTGGAGGAGCCCGAGAAGGGGGCGGTGGGTGACCGGGGGCAGGCGAACGTGATCCTGCCCACGCTGGCCGATCTGCTCAGCTACCAGCCGGCGGCCTTCGTGTTCGACCTGATCAAGCGCCTGCGCCGCTCGGAGCATGTGCGCCGCCTGTTCCTCTGGGCCTCGCCGCGCCACCTGCAGCATCCGGACGCCGACTACATCCTCGCCGGCTGCGAGTACATGGCCGAACTGGTGCTGCGCCTGGAGACGAACGATCGCCTCTCCCTGATCACCCGCAAGCCCGGTGGCGGGGTGACCAACCGGCGCTACGCCAGCCGGGTGACCAAGACCGAGTTCCAGGTGTCGCCCCTGGACATGGACCAGTCTGCCGCTGGCAGTGTCTCGCCCCAGGAGTCCTCTGCCTCGGCGTCGAAGGAGGAGCACGCAGCGCCGGAGCCGGCCAGCAGCACCTTCAAAATCGAGCTGAACGAGGACGAAATGGTGGCCCGCAACGCCCTCACTTTGCCGTACGAGCGGTAAGTTAGAAATGTTGGCCCCCTCTTTGGCACGACTAACTTGATGCCGCCTTGCAGAACCAGTGAGCCGTCCGAGGGCAACATCATCTACACACCCGAAGCCGACGACGACTTCGACGAGGAGGATCCCGACGAGGATCTGTGCATCTAGGCCGCAGTGCCAGCGGCCGGCGCAGCAGTACAAATAGCATTGGCTTTAAGTCTACATAAGTCTAACCTACTGAACGGAGTACACCGTGAGATGCAAACACAATTGGGAGTCTTGCAAGAGGAGACAGCACAGCACAGCACAGCAAAATAGTTTTAGTACACATGTAGAATTGCTCATTTATTTTGGATAACCTGATATGTGAATCAAAAGTTGAGAAGTCTAGGGGAGGAGTAAAAGGAGAAACTTGTGAATACAGCTGATTCAATTGCTATCTGGTGACTACGAGTTATGACTTAGTAATATAATTGCGTCTAGCTAGCTATCCTTATGTACAGTTTGCGCCCGGGGGATCCGGGCCACTTGGCTGCAAGGTGCTCGTCATTTGGTGTTCAGTGCGATGCGTATATACAAGGTGTCGGTGTCGGAACTCTTAGGCTACGCTTAACTATGTAGTACGCAAAATGCTTAGCTCTAGACTCTAGAGCTGAGTAGAATAGTCGGGATGGCGCTTAGTTTATCACACACAACAATCTACGATTATGGGGAAAAAACCATTGAGACGAGTGCTGTAAAAACGATTCCTCCTGCGAGCGGAGTCTGGCATTCGCGAGTATTTACACTAGAGAATTAATAACAAACTGATGAATGGCATGATGTTTCCTGCTCTCACTTGAGCAGGGCGTCCACGTCGCTCTTCGGGTCGGGAGCCAGCGAGCTCCATGCCACATCACTGCACAAGGGCAGGGGCACCTCGTCGGTGTCCGGCTCAGCGACACAGCTCTCGCGCAGCTGGAAGAACTTGGCCACCAGTCCGTCGGTCCAGGCGTGCAGCTCGCGTCCCACCAGCCGCCCCTTGGCCACAGACTCGTCGCGCAGCGTGAACTGTTCGTCATCGGTGTGCAGGTGCTGCTGCCACTCCACCGGCAGCTCGAAGTCCTCTGGCAGGGCCACCGCCAGGCCGCCATTCAACTGCTCCGCCTCCGAGGACTGCTCCAGGGGCTGGCCGTTTCGGTAGGCCTGAGGCGCTATCAGGAACTTGAGCTGCGCGTAGACGGAGCTGCGTCCAATCAGCTTGGCCGTCCAGATGCCCGGCGTAAGCGGGGGCTTGAGCAGGGTCTTCGAGTGGTTGATCACATCGCTGGCAGAGGCGTCCTCCACGTGCAGTTCGTTAAAGTCCTGCAGGCGGCCCAGCGGGTCGATCCACAGCAGGGTGAGGTTGTACGAATGGGCGGTCGCTGCGCCTGGGTCCTGCGAGGCCTGGAGTGTGTAACTCAGTAGCAGCTCGCTATGGGGTCCCAGTAACTTTCCAAAGTTCCGGGCCACCTGCTCCTTCTGGTCGAAGTCCGTAGAGACCTCAAAGTTGCGCAGTCGCTTGCTGAATCGGGCATTGCGCGCCAGCTTGCCCTGCTGCACCGGTCGCACCCTGGTCTCCAAATGCACCAGCTTTCCGGTCGCTACCCGCGCCCGGTAGCGCACCAGTATGCCCTTGTACTGGTCGCGGTGCAGGTAGTGGCTGAGCTCGATCATCTCGAGGGCGTCCAGCTTGGCTTGCCGGGCCGACAAGCGCATCAGGCTGTCGCCGATGCTGCGCGCCAGGTCGTCGCCCGCGCCGTGCACGTCCTCGTGGTGATACAGCGACTGCCAGTAGCCATGCAGGTTGGCGTATTCGCTGGTGTAGGGCCCGTACAGCCACTCCTCCAGCTGCAGCAGCACCGCCTGGTTGATCACCGGCTCGAATTTGCGGGCGAAGAACAGCGACTTCTGCTCCGTGGCCTGTAGCCGGGCCCAGTCCTCGGGCTTGAAGTCGTTCGGGCTGCAGCCGCACCAGTCCACCACGTGCTTGTACTGGCACTTGCAGCCCTGCTTGCGCTTCCAGTTGGTCACGTGCAGGTTGTTGTCCACGTAACTGGTGCAGTGCTGCGTGTTGCGCAGCACCGTGTGGAAAAACGACTCCGCCGGCAGCAGGGTGTGACGGAAGAGCTTCAGCAACGACTGCAGCAGCTCGTCCTCTTCTCGCGGACTGGTGACGTACGCGACAAAGGGACGGGACAGCGCCACCCAGTCGCTGCCCCCGTCTACCTGAATGCCCGCCGGCAGCTTGCGGTCTCCGATGCGCCACATGTGCGTGTCGCACTCCACGAACGTCTTGTCCAGACCCTGCTTCTGGATAAACTTCTGCGTCTCGCGACCGTGGCCCTTCACGAAGTTTCGGCCCGGATTGGCGCTCAGGAAGTCGACCAGCTTGTCCAGCGTCTTCACGGGAAAGTCGCTCTCGCTCAGGTTGATCACGAAGTCCCAGTGCCAGTTGGACTGCAACAGGTCCCGCATGCACTGCAGCAGCATGGTCAGCAGCGAGGCGCCGCCCCAGATCGTGGAGAATCGCTTGCGGGCCAACCGGATGTTCGGGAACTTGCCCTCCAGCTCCAGCAGCTTGCGGTACAGGTAGTCCTGGCGCTAAAAAGGATACTCAGTGTAATCATTTCCGGTTGCCATTTCCCGGGCTCATCTCAGTCCGAGTCGCGTCAATTAGCATACAAAAACGTTGGCTGCACCAGCCATTGTCCATCTGTCGTTAATCATCGTCATGAATGCATAGTAAGCAGTAAGTAGTCCAAGGTTCCCCACTAAGTTCGTCAAGTGGTGCTAATTGTGGCTCAATTAATTCAGCGCACTTTATTCGCGCGGTTCGGTCTCGGTCGCGGTGTCGGTTCCGGTCGTTGACCCACCTCATCCACGTGAATGTAGTACACGTGCTCCGGGGAGTAGAGGGCTCTTAGCAGCCGGTGCACCTGACGCAGCGCTCTGCCATTGAGCGTCAGCAGAAATGCGATCCGCACGCGCTTGCCGCCCGTCGGCCCCGTGGTGGCCGCTACCTGGGCGGTGAACTCTGCAAGAGTTACGGAGACAGATAGACAGATTGCATATCACATTGAAAGGAGAAAGGAGAGAAGAGCCCTGCTCCTCCCACCGGGCCGGCCCATCCTCTGTCAGATCACAGTACTCACTGGCAATGCCCGTCTCGTAGATGTTCATCGCGTAGAAGCCGCCGCAGATCTCCTTGCCGTTGCCCAGGCACTTGGTGTTGCAGCTCGAATCGGGCAGCTTGGCGGAGCTGGGCGGGGCGTCGAAGCCGCAGAAGCACTCTCGCCCGTACTGCACGCCCGCGTACGGGTAGCCGCTCTGCAGGCACACCTCTGCGCAGCTGGCCGGCGAGTTGCTCGTCTTGGAGCTGCTGTAGTAGCCGGCCAGCAGGCGGCGCTCCTTCTCGTCCCGGTAGCAGCCCAGGGACACGTTGGCCGTGTGGTTGCCCGCCGGGCAGCTGCTCCGCAGGTGGGGCGCGTAGAAGCGGCCCGCCTGGATGGCGCAGGCTATGTGCGCGATGTGCTGCCGGCACTCTTTCGTTTTGGCGCGCTGCAGCGCCGAGATGGCCTCCTTGGCCAGGATGTCGCACTGCGGCTGAAAGCCGAGCTGGCGGGCCGTGAGCTTGGTCCTCGCAGGCGGCGTTGTCGCAGGCGCAGTCGCAGGTGGTGCCCCTATCGCCTCGGGCTCTATTTCGGCCAGGCCAGAGCCACTGCCGCCGACTAGGTCCAGGGACTTGTAGGCCAGGAACAGCTGGATGGCCGCGATGAGCAGCAGGACGAGGAAGAAGGCGCGGTAGCGACGCAGCCAGCGCACGGACACCGACTGCTCATGGAGCATGGCGGCCCCGGCCCCGGCCCCTTCGAGTTTTTGGCTCATTTCCTCAACCCGGCAGCGGCTTCCGGTCCCCGTGCTTCTCCTGGTGGTGCGGTGTCTGGCCTGCTGTGTTCCGTGTTCGCGGTGGTTCCGTGCTGGGCATGGTCCGCACTCTGTTTGTGCTTGCTCTCGGGACTCTCGAGAGTCAGGGGGAACCAAAAGAACTGCGGTCAATTGAAGACATTTTTCCCGCCACGCACTTTCCAGCACTAGCGGTGAAAATAGCAGCTGACACGCTCAGTGTGACCGTACACTGTCAGTCGCCCCATTGTTTTTGGGCTGTGTTTGAAAAACAATCGAATTTTTACAGGGATCCGAATTGCTCTTGGTCTCAGCCAATACCACTCACATCATGGTGGATCCCAACCGCAAGATCAACCGACTAGTGGACCGCGACGTCGGCTTCCTGGAGGAGTGCGAGCTGGAGTTCTCCGGCCGCTTCACGGAGGACGACCCAGACTTCATGGCGCACTGCAGCAAGCCGCTCCCTGACCCGCCCATCGTGGAGAACTGGGCGAGTGGCGGTGGCGGCGGGGGGGGTGCCGGCCGTGGCGGCGGCAGAGACGGCAGAGACGGGGGCTACCATCCGTACAGAAGCCACAATCGTTTCAATGGGAACAACCAGCGTGGCGGATGGCAAAGGCGCGAAAGAGGTGGTGGCTATCACAACAATCACGACAGAGGATTCAGGGGTAAGTCATCCACTCCCCAGAGTACATCTTATACAGTCAATTATGCCCAATCCCCAGACAACCGACGCCATAATCGATACGATCACCGAGACCGCAGAGATCGCCACGATAGCAGGGAAGAAGGTAGTGGTGGTGGTGGTGGAGGAGGTGGAGGAGGTGGCAGCGGTGGCGGTTACAAACGCTCTTTCAACCGCCAGGATTCGAACCACGATCAGCCGCCCATGAAGGTGCGACGTGACTATGGCAACTTCGTGCCCGCTTCCAAGGATTAAATGGCAGCCGCAACCGCTTCAGGGGTTTAATTAAGAATACTTCAATGTTACACAAAATTAAACATACATCTAGCTTTCAATGTTTTCGCCAAACTACCAATCGGCTAGTCCTGTTCGCTGATTACACGGCCGACTCGGAGAGATCCTTGGGGTCCTCCTGGTCGGCAGCCGCCATGCCCACACCCATGGCGCTGAAGAGATTGGATACGGGCCCGGCTCCGCCCACCTGCGACTTGTAGCTGTCCATCATGTTGCGCAGCGTGCTCACGTTGATGTTGATCGGCTCAAAGTCCTCGATGTCGTCGAAGTCGTCCTCGTCCGCTTGCGGCGGCTTCTTGCTGCCCTGGAACGACTTTCCCACCGTGGTTTGCGACAGCTCGCGGTCCATCTGCTCCATATACGACTTTATCTGCCGGTCCAGCGGAAAGACTTTGCTAGGGCGAGAGCCAGAACCGCCACCGGACAGGCTTTGGTCCAGGTTGCGCTCCAGGTCGTCCTCGTCCGCGTAGTCGCTCATTTCTGAGTTGGAGTCCCAGTTGTCCTCGGGTATGACAAAGTCCAGGAAGTTACGCACGTGCGTGCTGTCTGGCTCCTCTTGCTGGATGAGCGAGTTGCGGTGGCAGGCCCTGCGCATCGACGGATTCTTCCTCACCTTGGCTCCGGCCCCGGAGGAGGTCCTTGCCTGCTGCCTCGGGGCTGGCTCATCATCGTCAGAGTCCAGCGCCTCTAGTCCCTTGTGCTCGATGCCCTCGAAGTTGGACTGTCGGTCGAGGAAGTCCGTTAGCTGCTTGGTGAACTCTTCGGCGTTCATGTCGCCGTTCGGGTTAAAAAGTTTTCGCGGCCCGTAGCGATCGTGCAGCATGGCGTCGAGCTCCTCGGCGCTAATGTTCAGCCAGTCGTCCGAATCGCTGGGCTGCAGGTTCTTTTCCTCGCCGCGCAGCTCCTCGCAGGCAGACTCTGTTGGGTGTAGCAGCATCTCCAAGATCTCTGCGCCAACTCGCGCCGTGGTACGGAAACGGGCCTGATTCTCGCTGAAGAAGTCCTTGGCCTTGGACAGCAGCTGCTGGTACTCGGCACTGCCCTCAAGGTTGTCCCTGAAGTATCCCTTGCCCTGGAGACTGCGAAGGTAGGCCCGCCAAGCGGGCGTCTCCTCCAGCAGCTGCCCTTCCGCCCGCTTGGCCTGCGTGGCCAGGATCTCGAGGCCACCGGCCAGCTTCACGCCCAACAGCTGTTCCTTGTACAGCTCTGGCTTGGCCACCGGGTCCGTGAGCTTCCAGCCGAGCCGCTTCTCCGGCAGGTACTGCTGGTGCGTCAGCATGGCGTACAGGCAGCGCGTGAACCGCACGTTGGTACGTCGCCTTGGCGCCTCCGGTGGGAAGTAGCGCATAGTGCGCAGTGCCTTCGTATCCAGTGAGTCGCGGTCGCAGAAAGCCCGCACCGCGGAAGCCACCAGACGGGGTTGTTGTTTGAGCAGCTGGGCGGCGCCCTGGGGCAGTTCCACAACCTGCCGATGAATTGAGAAGTGCGGCTGGGCGATCTGGAACTCCTTGAGGCGGGCGTCGATGCAGGACTGGATCTCCGGGGAGCAGCGGTACAGGGTGGGATTCAGGCGGATGCGTTGGACGGCCGATGCCATGGATATGACTGTATCCTTGGCCGTGGCAGCCGAGTTTTGGAGCAGCTGGAGGCAGCCGCCGACCAGGTAGACGCGCCGCTCGCAGGTCTCAGGCGAGGCCCAATCGGGCAGGGCGTCCGCCGCCTCGATCAGTAGGAACTCGCCGTCGGAGTCGCAGACGCGGACAATGCAGTCGCTGCGTGCCCGCGTGATCTCCGAGAGCAAGAAGACCACGAACCACTCGTCGCCGATGTTGTCGCCATAGTGGGTCACACCATGGAAGTGGGGCGGGAGGTCACCTGGGCGGGGTAGAAGGCAAAGCATTACTATTTATAGCAGCAGCAACAGACGGCCGCCGTGGCGTACCCAGTTCCTCCTCCTCCTCGGGATTGGTCTCCTCGTTCAGCAGGCGCTCCGCGGCACTGCCCGTGCGGATCTGTAGCTGGAACTCGTCCTTGTGCCACAGGAAGCTGCGCTCCAGCGTCCTCTCCCGGACAATGGCGTTGATCTCGTTGCGGATCTGCAGCATCTGCTGCTGCACCTTGGACTCGTCCAGCGCCTCATCCGCCGACAGCTTGGGGAATATATAGTACTCCACAAAGTCATCCTCCCGCACGAACTCCAGGTTTCCGCCCTTGCTGCCGCCGCCTGGAAGCTTGCTCATCCTTTGTTCCTTTTGTTTGGCGCCTTCTTTGTGTCAGTTTCCCTTTGTTCGTTGGGTTGCTGGTACAACGATGACTCAGGGTCTTCGTTTGTGCAGGTATCCTTTGGGGGTTGCCTCGCAGTTGCCACTCGACTTGACCGGCCGCCGTGAGTTTTTACACGCCTTGCCGCGTGCTTTTAATTCATAAACAATCGCAGCAGTTCCCACATAGAGTAACGTATGGATGCTCTTTGGGGGCACTAACTTGGCTGCTTGCTTTCGAGCGTTTTCGACTGTGACGCTGATGGAGAGTGCACAGCTGATTGAAGTGTTGAGGTGAAGTGTGCGAGCGTCGCGTGGGAAGGAAAAGCAGAGCTACATATCTCGTGGTGAATAATGAAACTCGCCTTCGCGCCATTTTTTTAAATTTTCTTTATCTATTGTTTACTAATCTAGCAGGTCATCGCCACTGATGTGCTACCGAATTAGAATAGTTTAATAATGATTTGGGCAGCAATTTATAAAACGCCGAATCATTTGATTTTACAACACGGAATATATCGATTTTCGATATTCTTTCGATTTGTGGCGGGAAGGTTAAAAGGACTTCCGGGTTCAAGGTTTTCCTTTTTTCCACAAATAAGAATTCAATGTTGCAGGTTGTATGTATTTGAGGGTTTGTTAAGTGATATCTTACGATTGTAAATTCCTGCATTACGCTTTTAGAATTGTTTTCTAATTCTTCAATTTTTCCGAAAACAATCCGAACAATGTATAGCTGGTAGTTTTCACTTATTAATAAACCAAATCTAAGTCCAATGTTGGTGGTATATTTCCAGCGCCGGTAGTCGTAAACACGCAATGATGTTATTTCTTTTAACTAATAATTTTGAATTAACCCCAAGAATTTACACTACGTATTTTCACTTAAACTTACACACGACTTGAATATTTGTTTTAGTTAATTAAACAAAGATTAATTAACTAACTGGCCAGTTAAAAAGTAACCAAATATAATTTTATAGACTACCAAAGCTATGAGTGAGTGGCAATGATGAGTAAATATTAATTTAAATAAGCATGCAAGTTGCCAAAAATATGTGTGGAACGGGCGAAATTCGGGCATATTTACCCATTAAACAATCTTGGAGACAAATCTAGATAAGTGTTATGTTTTTTTGGTAAATATACTTTGCTCACTCACCATTGCGGCATTCCATTCTTGTTGTTGTAATTAGAATCGTCGCCGCGATTGGTAGATTGCCTGGTACTTTGCCCAACTCCCTTCGACTTTCGAAAGTTGATAGGCAAACACAAACATTCAGGCCGATGAGGAGATATAAAGTAGCTGCTCGCTATCTCCGGACTGCTATTATTTTTGGGCTTTTATTGCTGTCACTAGAGGAGGCATCGCTGCAGACAATTTCAGATACCCGCCAGAGCATCACGGACTCGGAAATACCTAGAAAAAGAAGAGAAGACGTCACCATGTTTCAGAGGAATTTTCTATTCAGTTTGGTATGCTAAAGCGAAATGTTTCAAATCAATGAAATTTATATTATGTATTGATCCCCCACAGCTGCTCCTGCAGATTGTGGCTACGATGAGGGCGGCCACCGTGACTACGCGACGCATTCAACCACGCGAGTCGAACTCGTGCGAGGGCCGCCAGACGCCGGGACCCATCTGCGAGTCCTGCGAGCTGCTGGCCACCTGCGTGCGCCACTCCAACGGCTGGGTGAACATCCCGGTGGAGTCGTGTGACGTGGCCAACGGCTACTACTGCAACGCCCGGCTCGGCAGCTGCACGAACGAAACAGGCCCGTGCCACCCCTTCGGGATCGAGGGCAACTTCCAGTGCACCTCACAGGGCATTTTCCCGGACCCTTACGATTGCCAGAAGTACCACATGTGCTACTTTGTGGGCGCCACCCTGGTGGCCGCCGCCGTGGACTGTGGTAACGACAAGGCCTTCGATGCCAGGACCGGCCAGTGCACGCTAACCCTCAGCGATCCTGTGTGCCTGCAGCGGCAGTACCATTGCCCCAACGCCGGCTACGTGGCTCCCTGGCCCACCAACCCCAACATCTTCTACGTGTGCAAGTCGACGGTCAACCAGAACCTGAACGACACAATCGTGATATACCCCTCGCTGCACCGCTGTAACGACGGTGAAATTTTTGCGGACTACGTGTGTCGCGCAGGCGCGGCAATTGTTATCCCGCCTGGCACGGACGATCCCTCCGTGATAATCGAGGATCCCAATGACGGAGCCTTCAGCGTGGTGCCTCAAAGCTGCCAGCACGTGGGGCTGATCGCCGACATGGACGACTGTCGAAAGTACTACTACTGCTCCGCCCTGAACGGCACACTGCGGCACATGGATTGTCCCGAAGGCACTCACTACAGACCGGAGTTGTCCTCCTGCGTCCTAGGAGCATGTTAACGCGGATCGAAGCGGCACTCTTGTTTCTGTTTGGCCTTATCAACCAAGATAAAGCAGGAGTTGTGGGAAACAGTTTAAATTATTAAATATCCAAAAATATAAGTGCAATGTTCATTCTTTTATCGATACCATTGAGGTTGCTCACTGCTTGTTACACTGCTCCGCTAAGTTTATCAACTTAATTAGCCCAAAACATTGCAGTCGTGATTATCGGCTGCTATATAAGCAAGTTGCTGGCAACCGGAGTCGTCAGCATACGAAATGGAAGCATTTCTTCAGTTGATTTTGACAGTTGCCAGTCTGGCGGCGCTAAGCTTTGGAACAGCTTCTGTTTCAGCTCTATCGTGGGCCTCCCGGACCTCCTGCCCCGATGGTTATGATTTCGACGACGAAACGGCGACCTGCCTGTCCAATGCCTCCGTTGCATGCACGAATTTCCAGATTATGCGGTGTCCTGGGATTGTTTCCGTGGACCAATACTGCATGTGCCGCGACACACGCCTTGAGATCCGCGAGTGTCCCGAGGGAACCTACTTTGATGTAAACCGCTCCGTGTGCACGATTGGAACAGTCGAGTGCCAGGATGAGTACTTTACGCCCTTGACCTGCCCGAACGATCCTGCCAGCAATGTCTTCTGTCTGTGCATCGAGGGAAAGTATGTGACCCAGGAATGCCCGGCGGGGTACAACTTTGATGCCGACGTAAAGTTCTGTTTTCCCGCCAAAACAGAGGACCCCAACGTGCCGTCTCCTGGGTTGGATCCTGAGTCAGAAAAATGTGGGCGGCTCGGGTTGTTTGCAGATCCGGCCGACTGCTCTGGTTACTACATATGCAGCGACAAGGGGCAAGACATCCAGCATGCCAACTGCCCACCGGGAACAGTGTTTAGTTTGACCTATTTCAATTGCGAGGCCGGAACTTGTTAGAGCTTTATAATAAAATGCGAATAACCTACCCTTGCTTTAAAATGCCTTTCTGTTGTATTTTTATCTTATTTACATAGATATAATTAAGAGGCGATAAATATTTTTCTACGAATTTTAAGTCGCAAATCAAAGCGCGTGGGGTTTACAAAAAAATTTCCATCAAGGTATGAACAAATATATTTAATGTTTGGAAAGAACAATACCCTGTATTTTACCAATAAAATAGGGGACTCAAGGATCCACGGATGTTGCAGAATTATATGGTATGGTAAAGTGGTAAAACTCTACGGAGTAACTGCTAGTCGATCAACTAGATGTGCAGTGTTGTTGAGGTTATCGGTTTAATTAAGTGAAGAACAGGAACTGACTGATTACTTTGGGTGTAGTATATAAAGGCACCTTCCAAAAAATTGTCAACAGTCTTCTAGATGCGGCCTTCAACTCGCCTATTATTTGTTTTACTCGGCCTTGCAGTCGGCTGCTTTGCCGATGACGGCACGGATAATCCCTGCCAGAATGTGCGGCTGGCTGGGTTCGTGTGCCTGAACTGTACCACCTTGGGCTACTGCATCCACGACGCCAGTGGCCAGTGGCAGACAGTGTCCATGCTAGGCTGCCAGTCGGAGCACAACTTCTTTTGCAGCGACGATGGCACCTTCGGCTGCACCTGGCAGTCCAGGTGCCAGGTGCCCCAGCGAGGGCCCTTCAGCTGCCAACAGCCGGGCCTGTTCCCCGACCCGTACGACTGCCGCAAGTACCACGAGTGCAGCGAACTGAACGTGGACACCCCGCGCCAGTGCGTCAATGGGGCCGGCTACTCCACCCTAACAGAGAACTGCGTTCTCCCGCGGGAGAGTGAACAGTGCGCGACCCCGCAGTTCAGCTGCAGTCGCTCGGGCCAGATCGGTGGATGGCCGGGCGATAGTCGCTTCTACTATATCTGCATGAACGACACCCCCACAAGCTTTTACCCGGTGATGATGAAGTGCCATGACGGCTTCGTGTTCCAGAACTACGGCTGCGTGAGCAGCAGCACTCGTCACCTGCAGTTGCCGGGCACCGAAAGCGTCCCCGAGTGCGCCAATGGCTATAACTACGAGTGCGAGGGCAGCCCCTTCTGCAAGTGCGTCGACGGAAAGCTCCAGCCAAGAAGCTGCCCCAATGGCTTTTACTTTGACGCCAAGATCCTGTCCTGTCGTAGCGACAATGACCGCATAGACTGCCGCGACTTTGAGGTGCTGGCCTGTCCCAGCGGCACCGCCACGAATGAGTACTGCCTCTGCATGATCCACCAGCTGGAGATCAAGAGTTGTCCCCTGGGCGAGGTTTTCAATGAGCACGCCTTACTTTGCATGAAGGTTGAGGAGAGTGAGGAGATTAATTTTGCCCACGAGCAACTTGCGATAATATTCGATGAAAAGTGAACAGCCAGATACCTTAGATTTGTACTCAATAAAGATGCACCCCTAGGAACACTCTCGCTAGACATTGTATTCACTAATGCAATTCAGTGGCCGAGTCATTAGGACAGACAAAGGGAGAGTGCGGGTACGAACACATACAAATTAAAATGTTACCAAAAAAAGGACAATGGCATCGAAATTCCACACCCCCCACAGATAATGGTTTGGGCCGCTTCAATCGCAGATAAATATATGACAAAGTCATATTAAAGCGCAATACGTCGCCATCTTATTGAGCTTGAGGGAATCAAAAACGATTGAAAATCAAAGTTCCGAATTTCCAAACGTCTACACAAAGTCGTTCAAATTTGCCACACCTTAATCCGCCGGATTATTCTGTTTAGGCCACATTGGAGTACAAAAGCCGAAACTTTCTCCGTGCCCCAAAAAACCTGCAAGTCATATTCGGGGAGGGCAAGTAAACTGTTCCCCAATTTCGTGTTATTTTTGCACATTTTGTACATCGAATTGAGTAGAAATGATTTTTGAAACAATATGTATGACAATATGTATGACTTCGAGTGCCGCATCCTGTAGTCAAAATAAGCCCAGATTCTTGAGAGTATTCACCAAATTTTACTGATACCCAATAACAACAAAAACTTAGGGGTAATAAATATCAAGTTTCCCAAGGGAAGTGCCAAAACAGGGCTAATCGTCGCACTCCCTGACCACCGGATGCAAGACTATCGAGGCCCCGTTGCACCCTGTCTTGTCCGCGATGAAGTCGTGGAAGTTGCTCTCCAGAGCCCACATGAAACGCTTGTGGCCGGGCAGAACCTGGGTGGACAGGCGGCAGTCGCCACCCCGCTGCACCTCCTGCAGGTTAGCGGCCTTGAAGCACGTCTCCGAGTCCCACAAGTAGATGTCGTTCTCGCCCTTGTAGCGGAAGAACAGGGAAGTGCCACCGTCGGCGCCAAGCAGCACAGCTTGCTTTCCGTACGGCTTGGGGCCGACGTCAATGATGGAGCCTGCGCCCTGGCCCACGCGAAGGTACTCTCCCTTGATTGAGTACAGCCGCGGGGAGCTCAGGTAGCTAAAGAAGAGGGTCGATGTGCCGTCCGCCTTCGCGGTGAGCGCCACGTACAGGACGTCGTTGGTGGGGGCGGTGGCCTTCGGCAGGACGATGCGGTACGACTTATTTCCAGTGATGTCGTAGACGAGGATGGCACGGGCGCCTGCATCCGCAACGTATCTGATTTGATTGAAAGAGGGCCACATAGTAGTTGTAGATTTGGGGAAATAGGCACCTGGACACAGGCTAATGATGATGGGTTGAAATGCTCTGTTACAGTTTGATCCTTAAACCTTTCTTTCAAATTATACTTTCAAAAAAATGAAAATATTTTTAAGAAAGGCCTCACAAATTATTGTGATAATGAAACTTCACTTTGGTAATGTTGATGGCAAGGTGTTGGCGTATGTGAAATGTAACTCACACGAAGGGTTTGTTGTCCTTGGAGTAGTCTACTACTATGAACTGCAGACGACTCTCCGAGGTAACCAGGTCGCTGAGGTCGATACTTTTGACCACCTTGTTGTTGGCCGTGTTTATGGCCACGATCTTTGGGCTGCAGCGCCGGATGGGCTGCTCCAGGGTGTTCACGATTCCCACGTCCAAGGCCCAGAGGAGTCCCTGCCACGCGAATTAACAATGGTGATCAATTATTTAAATTAGTTTCCATAACTTTCCCAGTTGTTTTCATTTGATTGCTGCCGATGCTGCGACTGTCTGGTAATTGAAACGTTACTGGCGCTACAAAATACCAAATCCCACACACTTGCTGGCGCTCGAAACGATTAAATTAATAACATACTGAACGCAATCATTGAATGGAAAATTGTGCAAATAAATAAATACATTGGCGAGTGTGCACGATTTGTTTGTTGTTCATGATGCCTGATGTCATTGTTGCCGTTTGCATATCTCGCTCGCAGCGCTTGTTGTTGCAATTACGGCCTTTGTATAAATAAAATAAAGAAATGCATTGCATAAATGCTGAGGACGACCCGTGCAAGGCTGTTCATCGCATTTTAATGAGTGCGAAAACGTATGGTAAACTATTGCAGCGACGACAATTGACTGGCAGATATGTTGGTTGCAAGTAGGTTATTCGTATGTCGAACAGGCAAACAAATGTAAAGCAAATCGAGAGTGCGGTAAATATTTAATAAACAGCTTTGCTTTTCTGTGCATTCGAAGCCACGTCAAGCCTGTCATGGCTTATCAATGTTTACATTTCCGAGTCGCGCAGAAAATTATTGGAGCTGACAAACATTAAGGCAGAAATTTAAATCGAAATATAAATCTCAAAAGCATGCTGCTTCTGACGTTTCTTGTTGCTTTTTCAAAGCCCGAACTTCTGCGGCAGCCCTTTCATAATATTCCATTTACATAACAGTTTTTCATCTCGTTGGCCCATCAGTCCGGGTGCGGGGATTCACAGATTTTTCCCTCTTTGGCGCCAATAGCCAGACATGAATTTTATTGGGGGCTCTTCGTTTTTTTCGCCTCGCTCACTTGATTAAAAAAGCAATTTTCGGTCGTCAGCGACGATGGACAGTTAAACAGAGTGACTGCCGAGGAAAGAATACCCTTGGTTTTGGTATTAATAATTTTCTCCAATTCAATTACAAGTGCAGATTTAGTTTGACCAACTATGCCCCTAATAATCCCTTAGATGGAACAAATATATCTCCGTCGAATGCGTTTGCACCTTCCAAAAAACACTGCTATAAAAGTATTAAGAAGATGGATGCCGTAAAGTGCCATTCAAAGAGCAGCCCGTGCGTAATTACAGTCCCAAATTGCAGCGACGTTTCCCTAATTGCACTTACATTTTGGTCGACGGCTATGTCAACGACGGACTGCAGTGCCTGGCAGTTGCCCTCCTCCTGGATGGCCCAACAGGGATAGGGGGCGATCTTGGTGAGGCACTCGCCCTTCTTTAGGTTGACCTTGCCGAGGGTGAAGGGCACGCCCTGTTTGTACCGGGGCAGGGCCACGAAGGCGGAGTCCCGCTGCAGTTGGGCGCGAGTGACAATCACGTTGCGGGGCACATAGCGGCCGGACTGAACGTAGATGTTCTTGGTGGAGTCGCAGGGCCAGTGGAGGCTGCTGCCGCTCAGCTGAAAGGTGAGGTCTCCGAGCGGGTTCTTGTCACACTTACTGCCACCGATGGTGTTCGACGAACCGGCCGAGGACTCGTCGGTCGAGGAGCCGCTGCTGTACTCCCCCAGGACCACGCCGACGGCGCAGAGCAGGTGTAGCAGCGTCAGCTTCAGTGGCATTCGGGAAGCCATTTCGCAGGTTTGAAATTCGGAAAATGACACGGAGATGGCGGCGACCGTGCAGATGCAATTCAATTCGATTCGAACCAGAGAGCCACGTCTGACGAGAACATAAAACTGTCTGAGCGGCGGCCAGACTTGCATTTATATATGAAAGCCAAAGATTTGTGCAGCAAACTGGCGGAGCGTGTGGCAGCAAGGTCAGAGCAGACTGGTAAACACGGGGGGAACAAGTGTCTGCACCACACACACACTCCACACTCCCCGAGCAGCAGAGGTACTCCGATGCAAAAGATACACGCCAGCCAGCACGTCTGCTTTACGCCGGAAATCGACCAGACCCCACTGCCCAGCTATTGTATTTGGTTTCGGTGCAACGCAATGCGGAAACCACCTATCAATTAATGTCGGGCAGTACCGTATTTTCATAGGTTTTCCCTCGAAAAGTTGCCCCCTCCACACGCCACACGCAGTTCCTTTTATTCATATCTGAAGATATACCGATTTTTCGGTATATCTACGTTTCGGACTGTTAGTAACACCTACTAGCTCTCCCGAAGCAATCAATGGGCCAAGAGTTGGCTCTTTGGCAGATAAGATTGCACTGCCATCGACTGACGAGTGTGATTCACACAAAACGAAGCAGCATTCAACTCACAGACATTTCGCATTCAATTCATAAGCAATCTGTCTCAAATTGATTTAATTTCTATTTTAGGATAAAAGCGAAAGCAACATTTCGTCTTGTTTGGGGATTCAAAATGCCCTCCGAGACGAAGCACATCAAGTCGGGGGTATAGCTCAGGGGTAGAGCATTCGACTGCAGATCGAGAGGTCCCCGGTTCAAATCCGGGTGCCCCCTGTAAATTTTTTGAATTCCTGAAATTTTTTTACCGAATTTTGCCAGTTTAAGCTGCATTACATTAAAGGTAATCTAGACACGAACATTGAACTCTTGCAGCGAATCCTTTGCTCGCCCACACATCAAATAATAACAAATAAAAAATGCGTTGACACATTAGGTAGCCGGGTGACCGGGAGCTGTCCTTCTGCAGGGTCCTTTGTTTGGCCTGCCTGCTCCGGCTGCCACTTGTGCGTGGAGGGGAGAGTGGTCAGCACGTGCATTGAATTATGGCCAGCACTCGGCTTCCATTAAATCGCATAAAATTTAATCGCCTTAAGCCCCACCCAATATAGGCATAGATATAAAAAAAGGGCAGCGGCTGGTCCACGTTTTCATAACCGAGAAAACCCTTTTCCGGGGACTCGCTGGAGTCTCCAAAATGCCAAATTACATGCAGATTGAATTTGTGCGAAATCCGTTTTAATAAACTGCCATAAGTTGCCTTTCGCCCGCCCTTGATCATTATCTCCGATGTCCCCAATAAATATTTATGCGCTTTTGTGTCTACAATGTATATAAAAGCATGCATATCAAAAATCGACGTTTAAAGGGGTCAAAGAGTTTGCTGCTTTTAAGCTGGCTATTGTAAAATGGCTAAGCGAAATTGATAATATATATAATGATATACATATATATGATAAATGATATTCTATATATAGAAAAAATAAACGAATTAACGAAGGTGCCTTAGGGAATCAAATGGACAATCCAATGAACGTGTTGCTTTGATTCAATTTTCGGCCGCAAGCATGAACTCATAGCTGTCAAATGGCATTTGCCAGAAGTTAAAGACATCAGAAAGCGCAGCGAACCAAATGAGCCTAATTATAGCAAATTAAACAAAGATAGGACACTCGATAAAGGCTATAATTTATGGCAAGCCAAAAGCAATTCATCGAAGCACTGGAGTTGAAAGACAGTATACAAGTTTAAGCAGACATAAACAAAAAGTTTGGAGACGAAGAAAGCCAGCTAAGTGAAAGCCAAGCACATAAATTAGGGGAACGCTAAACTCTTTGTACGGAGCGACTAATCCGCAAAATCGACTTTTCAATGCTCTACCCTGCAAATCAAAAGACTACATTGGCTAAACCTAATTTGTGCGGCTGAATGTGGTCTAAACTCTGTGGTACCTTACTACATTTAAATTTTGCGGATTCGATTTAATTTATGTGAAATTTCCGTTTAAGCAAAACCCGCTTTTCTCAGCACAAATACGAAGGCGGCCCATTTACCAAACCGAATCAAACGTGACCACAGACAACTTCTCTTCTTTTTATTTTATGCTGGAGGGCAGAAGAAACCAAAAACCCGTCAAATTATTGGCTTATTTGCGTTTTCAATTGGCCTTTTATTGGCATATATATAAGCGTAAACTTTGGTGCCGAAAAGTGGGCGCAAAGTTGCAAGACGTCGGAGATAGAGGGCGCCTTTTTCCGCAGTCGCCTCGTTAAGCCGCCAATAAAATAAAAAATACTGTCAACGTAATATATATATGCCACAAAGTGAGTTTCGGGAGCTTGCTAACGGGGGGGTCAGTATGCCCAATCTCTTATCATGCCGGGTCCCACCCACATTGTTTTTTTGGTCGCAGGTTAGTGTTTACATAAATTATGTCAGATGAGCAGACCGGAAATGCTTGTCATCAATTTTTTTTGGAGGTGCTGAGTGCTGCTCCATGTGGGTGCGATGGTGGTGGTAGTGGTGGCTTACTGGTATAAATCATTCAGACCGGGTTGAGGAAAAGCCGGAATGCGGGCGCGGCCGACAATTTAACATGCCGCACACGTTGGATCTGGTTTGGGGCGATTCCGGGTTGTCAGCTCTGGCGAGGGCTTTAACCTATTTACGACACAGCGCGAATGGCAAGCCATTGCGATTGCTATTTTGCTAAAGTGATTTTTCCTCAGTTTTTCCCCCCCATTTCGTTTCTGAGGTTTCTTCGGGCATCGCCAGGAAAAATTCCATCTGCCCCTAGGGTCTGGAACTATTGCAGCAGCAATTAATTGGTTAAAAATAACGTTGGCAATCAGGAGACACTTGTCGGTTTTCTGTCCGCGATTGATTGCAGTAATTGCAATGTCGTTTGCCAACTTGCTAGAAGAAGCTACATTTCTGTGGCTTCTTGGGTCAAAGAAATAAATAGTTTTTCTAATTAAAGGTAGAATCCGGATTTGCTGTCTCTGATTACGCAGATGGGGTAACCCATAATTACAAAAGTTAAACTGCACTTCAATCGCTTTAGGTGGCTCTCTTTCGAATGTTTCGGTCAAGGTTTTCGGTTTGGTTCACAAAAAATCTGTTTTTAAATTGAGAATTCGCGGCGAGGCACGTTGCCGTTTTCTTGCCAGATTCTATGGCCAAGCGAGCTAATATATAAGCACGGCAATTGACCGAGATTGGGAACAGAGCTCTTCGCGTCGCCAGACAGCTTACCATATTGCAACAAAGATGAGGCTGCACCCGAATAAGAGTAGTAGCTGCTGGCTGCTCGCCCTGATCCTCGGCTTGTGCTTGCAGTTTTGCGGGGTCGTGGCACAAGGGACCAAGTACGGGCTGTGGACGCCGGACCGCGCCCACTCCGACTCCCAGCCCATCCAGTGGACGGGCGGGCAGTTTGAGTTCCCCTGCGCCAGCACCAAGTCGCTGTTCAAGAGCTCTGGTAAATTCATCCCCAAGAACGTGATCGCCACCCGGGCGCAGCTCATCGGCGACACGATCTACCTGGCCCTTCCGCGCTACCGCAAGGGAGTGCCGGCGACGCTGGTGAAGACCAGCGCCAAGCCGGGCACCTGCTCGACCACCTTCAAGCCGTACCCCTGCTGGGACCTGCAGGAGGAGGGCAACTGCAAGGCCCTCCAGTCGGTGGTGGATCTCGTGGTCGACCAGAATGAGGTGCTCTGGGTCCTGGACACGGGCATTGTTAACACTCTGGAGACACCGGTGCGCAAGTGCCCCCCCAAGGTGGTGGCCATGTCGGTGAAGACCGGAAAGGTCCTGAAGACCGTCTCCTTGGAGGGCCTCACCTCTAGCAGCTCCCGTCTGCAGTATCTGGTGGTGGACTACGCCGCCGACGGCGGCTGCTTCGTCTACGTAAGCGATGCCGCCAACCGCGCCATCATCGTGTACAACCTGCAGGCGGATCGCGGCTTCCGGGTGGTGTTGCCAAAGGCCGTCACCGCTGGCTGTCGCTCGCGAGACGTGCTCTACATAGCTCTCATCCGTCGCGACTGCGGATCCACGGAGCTCTACTTCACCTATCTAAGCACCAGCAAGCTATTCTCCCTGAAGTCCGAGTACCTGCGCAGCGGCGTAGCCGACGGTCGTATTTTGGGTGAGTTTTTCTAGTTCGCAAATATGAAAAGCCAGCATATCGAGCAAATTTATTCTCAGATCTTGGCAAGAAACCCAGCCGCATGGTTATAATTGGCACAGACAACGGCTCGGCGATTTTCTTCCGGAACGAGGGCGATGCAGAGGTGTATCGTTGGGACACCAACTCCACGTTCGCGGAGGCGAACTTTAAGCCGGTTTACCGCAGCCAGACCTGCCAGCTGGTGACCCACGCGGTGCCCGACTACAAACGGAATACGATGAGAGTGCTGCAGAGCAATTTCCCGGACTACATGCAGAACCGTGTTGGTTGCGGTGCCATTCAGCAACTGGGTCTGATGCAGGGCTGTTGGTAGCCAAACCAAATTAACTTCAAAGGACTCTGCCAGCACTCAAAGGACGCGGCACTAGATTGGCAATAAGAGAGAACGAGCGCATCGCCATACATTTTTTGTTTTTAGACGACTCCCGCATGCGGGTAGAGTCTCTTTTTGTATATAAAACTAACGACTTACGTCGCCCTTGTTGTTATCTGAGCTAAGCGAATAAACTTTTTATGAATGTACACACACGACAGGTAAAATTTTGGGGTAGTCGGGATACCCTTTAACTGCCTTCGTCAATCCGATTTCAGAGATTTTCCTGGTTAATTTAATCAATTATGGTCCATTGAAAGGAGTGTAAACGGGTGACAATTAACCATCCCAAAATGTTTGTCCTTCAAAAATTTCTTATTTCCACTCGCATTTTCGGGGTCTTCTGCGTCTTATTTCCCGCATCTGAAAGATTTCGTATTTTTCACGACATAAAAAGAGCCAAATTAATTAAGCTAATTGGAAGTTCTTGCTTTAAACGCGGACGTAGGCTCAATGTCAACAAATTGCCGGATTGCATTCCCACTTTTCAACTCCACGGCTCTGCCGCACTCTCGGTTCTTTCTGGTAACTTGCAGATGCGGAGTCGGTGTCTTAATTACCCAGGAGATGAAAACGCGTGTTAATTGGAAGTTGCCTGATAATTTTCCCGGCGACTGTTTTCCCACCCATCTTCCTTTTTACTTCCACGGCTTGCCGCCCCTGAAGTGGCTTCCGTTACAACGCAGGAGGGAGCCAGTTGGGGCAAAATATTGAGAAATTGTGAGAGCGGCCAAAGGGCGTTGGGTGAAAATGTTCGCGATAAAGAATCAATTAATCAGCAGCGCTTCGATTGCTTTTGACCTTTGCCCGGGAGGAGGTGTGGGCTCGGTGCTATGGCTTCGCAGCATGTTAATTACACCCACTCGCTGTCTAATGCTGCATCGCATTTTTTGAAAGTTTTCTGACTGATTCCCCCCACGAACCGAACCTCTGATAACTGCAATATTCAATTGATTCCGCTCAACTTTTTCCAAAACCTCGTGGGACTGGAAGCAGCTGTTTTATAACCATACAAAAACAAGTAGAAACGCTGTAATCGAGATTTCTAGATACCATGTGCCTCTTTTCTTTTTCTTTATTCAACTGATTTTTTGTTTATTAACTTCCAAACAATTAGCACGGTCACGAATACTATACCTATAGACGTGTTAACTAAAAGATCTGGCAGCGAATTGAAAAAATAGTTATAGATAATTGGACTCCCAAGGAGATTTTAAGATATAGATCTTGGGATAAAAATTGGCCGAGATATGGCAAAAATTTACTGAAAAAACTTTAAACGGCCAAAACTAGGGGAAGGAATGCTCTAATCGCAAAAAGGGCTTTAATTCGTGATCACCCCAAAATTTTGGGAAAAATCGAAAAATCGGTAATTTTTCACAACTTTGGCAGCTCATAACTTTTGCAAAAAAAATCGCAGAACCACGGGGAATACCTCGATGGAAAGCTAGTTTCCTGACGAATCCGTGGATATACAGCAATTTAGGATCGGAGATGTATTCGCTGAGTAATACAGCAAAACGCAAAAGGGAAAATTTTCGTATCTTTTGGCTAACTTTGCCAGCTCACAACTAAAATATCTGGCAGCGAATTGAAAAAATAGTGATAGGGATAGATAATTGGACTCCCCACGATGAAATTAAGATATGGATCTTTGCATTCGGTTAAAAATTGGCCGAGATATGGCAACAATTTACTGAAAAAACTTTAAACGGCCAAAACTAGGTGAAGGAGTGCTCTAATCGCAAAAAGGGCTTTAATTCGTGATCACCCCAAAATTTTGGGAAAAATCGGTAATTTTTCCCAACTTTGGCAGCTCATAACTTTTGGGAAAAAAATCGCAGAACCGCGGGGAATACCTCGATGGAAAGCTAGTTTCCTGACGAATCCGTGTATATACAGCAAATTAGGATCGGAGATGTATTCGCTGAGTAATACAGCAAAACGCAAAAGGGAAAATTTTCGTATCTTTTGGCTAACTTTGCCAGCTCACAAAAAAAATATCTGGCAGCGAATTGAACAAATAGTGATAGAGATAGATAATTGGACTCCCCACGATGAATTTAAGATATGGATCTTTGAATTCGGATAAAAATTGGGCGAGATATGGCAAAAATTTACTGAAAAAA
>JAJJHQ010009506.1:1445230-1518246 GCA_021223825.1 Drosophila ironensis | reverse complement strand
GACTCCGCCCATTGATGCACGGAACTCGACCTTGTTCACGTCTGCGATGCAGTTAATTCTTTTCATCAGCATGTTGATATCAGACACGCCTTCCATAACTATTGGAGGAGGCTTGGGCTGTGCTTTCTCGGCAGTGCGCCTCGCTGTAGCCAGAGCGGCCTGGCGGCTGGTGCTGGGCTGATCACTCAGTTCGGTGGGGAGTTGTGCAAGTGCACTAAACCGATTCACGTACTCACTGTGCCTCTTTTCCGCATTTCCATCTAGAATGGTTCGCTTTCTCTCTATTTTAGGAGATCCGCCTGAGGGTATCCTCCGCTTGATGGTTTGGAAGCGCTGCGGAGCCTCAGAGGCTGGGACAGAGCTTTGTACGCTAGTGCTTGTCTCTGCTACAGGGATTTCGGCGCGTGTTGTTGCCGTAGATCTTCCAGCTGCAAGAGTCATTTCACCCGATGGTAAACCGGCGGCTTCTCTGAGCGCTTCGCCAATTGACAGCTTGTTCTTATTAATTGCGGAATCCGCTTTTTGAGGTTTCTGAACTAGTCCAGACTTCATTGCACCCAGAGGTATGCAATGGATAATTAAGGCCCAAGCTCTTAGCCGAGCCTTTAACCTTGGTACGGTGATTTAACTTTCGTGGATTGAACAGGTGTTTTGCATGTGCTTGCCGGCTAGAGCCAGCCGGCAGCGGCTTCAATTGTTATTATAAATCTGATATGAAGCACTTCGTATGCGCGTGTGATCACTTTGAAGTGACTTATTGTGTCACTAAGCACAGTTTGTGCCACTTTTGTGGACTTGTCTATATATTCTACACAGTAAAATATGATTTTACCGCGGACGTTAGCAATACGCGTGCAACTCACTCCACTTCGTAACTCTGATATTTATAATCTTTAAATATTAATAAATAACGTCACATATATTTCATTTGGTGGCAAAGGGGGGAAAATAGTTAAAACCTTACATAAACCTTGTAATGCCAAACATATACGAACTAAAAAAACGCACTTTTTAACAACGGTTTACACGAAACACAGCACAAATTATTTATAAATTTATATGTACAAATAAACTATATACCATTATTTACAATATCCATTCCAATCCTTTTCGGTTTGGCAACGTTTTATAATATATTCAAGACTTTTAAATTTTGTGTGTGCACTCCACTGCGGACAAATTGAAAGTGCGTAAATTGAAGTACGCGTTTGTCATTCTATTTTTAGAAAGTCCCGTTAGAAATACCAAGCAGACTCTTTTGCACTGTAAAATTTGGACAATCAGCTGATAGTAAAACCGCTTTTCGCTACAATAACTCAAAATCAATTTTTTGATTTTTGGCCTATGGCAGCGACCACAGTGCGATGTCAGACTGAAGGGGTGTTAGGTTATTTCTGGGCTTTGAAGGAGCGTTAGGAGCACAGGCGAGTGGCACTTATTAGGTTGCGAGGTATGTTTTTTGTCACCGCAAAGTCAATAAGGTCTGGGAGCTTGCGTGGGTCTGTTGGCCAGTATGTGGGGCTTCCAGGGGAAACATAGTCCAGTTTATTTCGCACATTTATAATTGCATTGTACAATTGCCTTCCTTTGGGTGTCACTAGACGTGATCCCCAGTGCGTATGTTTGGCATT
Organism: Drosophila ironensis; assembly: GCA_021223825.1. Taxonomy (NCBI): domain Eukaryota; kingdom Metazoa; phylum Arthropoda; class Insecta; order Diptera; family Drosophilidae; genus Drosophila; species Drosophila ironensis. The sequence goes on along the minus strand of JAJJHQ010009506.1, from coordinate 1,516,615 downwards.
GTAGTCTCCTGCGGCTATGAAACGATCGCCAAGTGAGTTGTAGAATTCCATAAATTGTCCTTCCTAGATTGAGAAGTGAAGAGGGCAGTAAACGGCAGCGATTGAAAGGCTTCCGTTACTGGACTGAATTTGTATCGATGTAGACTGCAAGAAGTTTGTTGCAAACCATTTTTGTGAAAATGGAGTTTGATGCGTTCTCTGATTAGAACTCCGGTTCCGCAGTGGGCTTTCCCATCCGGATGATCTGTGCGGTATATTGTATAGCCTCTTTGAAAGTTGAATTTGCTTGTAAGATGTGTTTCCACCAGTAGCATAACGTCAATATGGTTTTCGTTCAAGAATTCTGACAATTCTAGTTTATGCCGTGAGACACCATTGGCGTTCCACATTGATTTTCGTAGGGTCTGCATAGATTATCTAGACTGTTGTGCTACGAGCAGGTGTATTACCATGTTCTGATTTTGAACAAGTGTTTGCAAGGTCGTTTTCATGAATGACATAAGCTCCATCATACTTTGTTGGAGGGTAGGCATCATAGTTTCCATTTTGCTATGTGGCTGTTCTAGGGCCTTTTGAGCGCTTTGTGAGTAAGGCTGAAATGGATTTTCCATTCCAGATCGTAGAGCATCGGGAGAAGCCGTTGGTGGTGTTTAGAAGCATGCCGCACATGCTGGGGTGACGTCACCCATCTCTTTGACTTTAATTCGTTCGCACGTGTATTCATACAGAAGTGTGTATGTATGCACAATACATACAGAAGTGCATGTATGTGTGCACCTGTTGATTGTTTGGATGTCAACAAACGAAAATTTGGTTAATTATTGAAAAAAAAATAAATAAGAACAAAGAAATGGTTGTTAAAGAAAAAGGTACATGGTATCTTGTTTTCGAGAAATCTCGACTACAGCGTTCCTACTTGTTTTTATCGCTCCCAAGTTCATAATCTGTGCCCACCACTGCTCTAGGAGCATTCCTTGCTATATCGGAAGCATCCAACAACGTATGCTTTAGCGACTCATACTCCTTTATGTGGTTCTGTTATGGTGGAAAGCAACAGAAATGTCCATATACCTTAAGATCCTACAAAGCACCACCGTTGGTTAATTATTGAAAAAAAAATAAATAAGAACAAAGAAATGGTTGTTAAAGAAAAAGGTACATGGTATCTTGTTTTCGAGAAATCTCGACTACAGCGTTCCTACTTGTTTTTATCGCTCCCAAGTTCATAATCTGTGCCCACCACTGCTCTAGGAGCATTCCTTGCTATATCGGAAGCATCCAACAACGTATGCTTTAGCGACTCATTCTCCTTTATGTGGTTCTGTTATGGTGGAAAGCAACAGAAATGTCCATATACCTTAAGATCCTACAAAGCACCACCGTTGCTATGAGGACACTGGAAATGGTTCTTCAATATCTAATAAATCCAAGCGCAACTAACGGCAAGGAAGAGTGTGTATGTGTGCACATGCAGATTGTTTGGATTTCACCATTCGATAGTCATCCATAGTCATCGATAGGGCATTCGATAGTCATCGAATTTGAGTAAAGCCGCGTATCGATCGGCGCTCTGCGAATTCGCGTTTTTCGTCGCTTTAATTGGCTAAAACGGACTTAAGTTAGCTAAATCGCTAGGGCAATGAATGCTTATCACAGTGGAAGTCGTCGCTCGATTGAAAGTGCATTATCTTTTGCACAATTCGCTTAAGTGTTTTGCGCATTTTGGTGTTCTCTTTTTTTCCCCTTTTGTTATTGTGTTCTGTGCGTTCGCGCTTGTGGATCGCATTGAGCCGCAAGAGAGAAGGGTCTGAGAGCAGCATAACGCTCCAAAATAAACAAGTGCCACGCAATGAACTCTACGAGCAACGATAAAAAAAACGAACGTAGAAGCTCAGTGAACCAAAGAAACGGCTTCTACGCTTACTTTTCAACCCGCGATACCGAAATGGAAAAAGACGCGCTTAAGAGCAACGCGGTTCTACTAACCGCTGAAAGCCAAAGAGCACGGTCTTGCTCACCCGCTCTGCTCACTCCGACTCCCGCATCATGGAGCTCGCAGTGTAAAACCCCCCTCCAATGGTGGAACCAAATCTCCCAACAACAACAAGTAGTGCTACAATTTCAGCAACAGCAGCAACAACCACTGCAATTCAAATTACCGCGACGCCAAAAACAACAACTTCTGTAAGTGCCAAAGCGGCCCCGGCCACACAGACCGGCATGGAGCGCTACATTAAAATCAAGCGCAAGCTTAGCCCGCTGGCTAATCCGGTAGGCACTAAAACAAAAATAAACCGCGTCCAGAAGATCAACAAAGAACCAGGCAGATCCAGTAGCAACAGATTTTCCCTACTGCAGGAGGTTGAGGAAAACCAACCAGCGCAAGACACCGCAAAAAAACCAAAGCCGCCTCCAATCTATATCAGGGAGAAAAGCTCCAATACACTAGTCAACCATGTTAAGGCGTTGATCGGAAGCGGTGACAACTTTTATGTTGTCCCGCTTATCAAAGGGAACATGAAACAAAAGTGCAAACTAAGACCGAAGCGCACTTCCGAACCGTGTCAAAATTTCTGGACAATGCTAATAATAAATATTACACGTACCAGCTAAAAAGCAGCAAGGGCCCACAAGTGGTTATAAAGGGAATCGAACCCGATGTAACCGCCGCGCAAATAATAACCGCCCTTAAAGAAAAGGGCTTCGCCGCCAAGAACGCTATCAATATCCTAAATAAGGAAAGAAAGCCGCAACCCCTCTTCAAGGTCGAACTCGAGCCAGAAAGCAAGTTGCTCAAGAAGAACGAAGTCCACCCGATTTACAAGCTGCAATATCACAACAGTACATGGTATCTCGTTGTCAAGAATTCTCGACTACAGTGTTTCTACTTGTATTTTTTTTTTGTTTACAATGGTTTAAGGACAGAAACTGATACGAAAATGTATGTGTGTATCTCGTTTCGATGGATTCTATAGTCCTTCAGAGATCACCCACGTCAAAAAACATTACGGATTCCAGCTTGCCGGCTTCAGCTAGTAACCTAGGATCCCCACATGCAATATCTATATCCCTGAAAGTTATTTTACCGTAGTAACACAAAAAACTAAAATCTTATGCATGCGTATGCATGCATTTCTTAAACACTAGAAACATATGGAGTAAGCCCTACAATCTTTTTACCAATAGCCCTATTGCGTCCTATATAATAGTGTTTACTGAATCTTGGTTAACTCCGAAATATTCCCAAGTAAGTAAACGATTTTCAGGCGTCTTTACCGAAGGGGGGTGGAGAGTCTTAATCTACGTCGAATTGCAGGTCGTTTCGGAGGAGGTTAATTTGAATTTAGAGATGCTTCAATGATTATATATCTTGTTGTTAGGTGTAGTTTAGCCAGGATTCAGTTTTATAATTTTGCCTGGTTTTATAATTCTTTTGTTAACACCTAGTTTAAACCTTGAGAACCCGTAGCTTCTCTTTCCTTTAAGTGTGAAGTCGTTTTTCTAAACACGCCTTTCTCACCAGTGCACTATGGTCCAAAAGTCGATTTTTTTGGCATAAAGTCCAAATTTTTATGTTAATGTTTTGTATTTTTGGTTTTAAATTCTTAAAGTTAATACATCATACTTCTAAAAACTGAAATAATAAAGTTTTAAAACCTTCACTGAAGCTTGTTATGAGCTTTCAAAAGAATGCAATCGATCAGCTGCTTAGGTTTAGGAAATTGGCGCCAAATTCTTATGTTTACGTTTGTGCGTGAAATTAAAAATTATCTGTCCGAACAAACTCAAGTTATTAATGGAAATTGAAGATCAAGGTGTGTAGTTTTTACTGTATATTGTACATTTATGTGAAGTTTTAGTATTTGACTTGTGTTTAATGTCCAATTTATGTGTATTTTTGTAGAAAATTAACATGCGTCCCCTGTGTTTCGTGGATAAAAAAAAACGACCCCACGTCTGCCCACAAAAACTAACAACGTCAGTTTTTTCACATAAATGTAAAAACTACACACCTTTTTCAGCGCTAATTAACACCTTTTCCCCGTTCGTCCCCCTTTTCTTACAAATCCACAATATTCAGGTTCGTTTGAAGGGGTGGGTAAAACTTTAATTGGCCATATCTTTTATATTTATTGTCCGATCCGTACGTAATTTTGCACGTACGTGTTTGACGATCAGTGGACTTATTGGACTGAAAATTATGCCTCTTGCATTTACCATTTTGAAGATATCTATTTTATTGCAAATACGAGGGCGGAAAGGGGCGTGGCAAAAATCCAAGAATGACATTATCTGCGCAATAGTTAAACGGACATACTGCAAAAAGAAGTAGGTCTCTAACTCTCATTTTGTCCAAGTTATAGGCAAATGTGTCGAAGAAAATACAGTTTTATGTAAATTACGAAGGCGGAAAGGGGCGTGGCAAAAATTTAAAATAAAAATCATCTGCCTGCAACAATAACACACCAAAAGCAAAAAGAATTACACGTCTATCTCTATGTTTAGAGTTTATGCCAAAAAAATCGACTTTTGGACCATAGTGCAGTGGTTAACTCCACTCAGCTTTATGCTAATAACTGAAGTGGAATATTATTTTTTTCTCTCATTATCAAAGTGTGGGATACTAGTAGATATTCAAAAGGTTAAAAGCTGGAAAACTGTAAAGAAATAATGTTATCGAAACTAGACAGGAGACTTCTTTACCGGCAGCGGTATAGAGCGTCCAAGTACCGTTAGCCGACGAGCGTGAGCGTAGGCAACGAAGGACGAGCAGAAGAGGGACGCAGCGATACTAGGTGAGAGCCCAGCAGGGGCGAGAATCGAGTGCAGCCGGACCGCTTATCGTGGCCCGGGAAACTCGTGCACGGGAAGCAGTCTCGGTCGAGAGCCGGCGAATCCTGGTGACGATTTGGGGCAACCTCGCTCTCAGTAGCGAATCGAAGGCAAGTGACCTTATCGTACCCCGTAGAGGTACTAGTGTGACAATAAGTCTCTGGCATAACGAGAGCGAGGCACAACCACCCAAGCAGAATTCGGGTACAGAAAGAAAAACAGAAAAATTGGGTTGGACAAGAAAGAAAAGGATAATTGGAATCGTCCCTTCTGACCCGCGAATAGAGTTTGGGTACGTATTTAACTGAAATAAGTTAGAATAAATTTATTTTCGTGTGCGCATATAAATTTTGCTAGTTTTAAATTTCGAAATATATTTTATAAATTTTAACGGTGGTTTAGTCTTTGGTGAATTTAACCAATTGCAGATGGATCGCCACGGTTCGATCAAATGCATCAAGAAAATGTGCAGACGATGTAAAAAACGAACTTTATGTTGAAAGCTATGAGGAGATTAAATATTAGTTAAAAAAATTTTCCACTTGAAGTTCGAGGAGCGCTTTACGGACACCTAATGGAACGCGTTGGTCATGGGATGGACATTAGAATATTTAGGAACATATGCGGTGCATGCATATGCGTCGGTGCATACGATTATAAATGGTAGATTCTGCCCCCCTCGCCACGGACCCACGTGCTGAGCACGACGATTCGTGGCGCAATAATCTTAAAAGTCCAACTCTTTCGAAATCTGGAGCTGACCTCACATTTAAACCAATGGCGTCAACTATTTTCTGACTTCGTTTAACTACCAACAACTTAGATTAATTTTAAATATTTGCTACCCCTGAGTTGTTATAGTACATTAAATATGCTGTACAGATTCTACACTTAATAATAAAAAACTAACTAACTACTATATAAAATACATTAAATTAATTAAAAAATTACATCTGTTAATCATTATAGTATTATTTACTTGAATAATATATCCAATATATGATTTTCTAACCTGGTTTTGATTTACTTGTTGAGTAGAAGTCCGATATTTCTCCCATTTGGCCATTACATCGCACACTTTCTCTTCCGATAAAAGACTTCTTTCTGTATTTCCTATGACTTCATAAATTGAGTACCCTTTTGAATTATCTTGAAGCCCAATTTTTTTTTTTATAATTTCTGCCACATCCCTCGCTGTAGCACTCGAATGAAATTCAATAGAATGATATTGTCCATCCATAAAATATATCTTTGAGTAGCATGGTCTACGATTAGTTGTACATAATATTTCTTCGCAGCTTGGCGTCCACTGACGGCGTCTTGTTCCTTGAGTTCTAAAAAAACACTTTAAAAAAGTACAACATGAGTATTCGTAACGAAACGAAATTTTTAAAAAAATATTCTCACGTTTTTTGAGATAGAAAGTTCTTAAAGAGGGCCAATTCAGACACACGAATTTTAGTATTTACAAATATACGACCGATGGAAGGACGGACATTGCTTTATCGACATATAAACACATTGTACAGGGTCTTTCTTTTGTGCGGCTGGAGAACATTTCGGTAAAGTCAAAATAACAGGCTGCATTAACTTTTTGTTATCGTGAATGTGTTTCCGGCTACAGGTTTAGCTTTAAAAACAAAACTCTGGCTTTATATTTGTATTAAAGTTTTGTTTTCAGAGAACATCAAAAACCACGGCAATTGTCTGACTCGATATTTATTTTAATTTAATTTAAACTTTTGTGTCACGAATATTTAATTTAATTTACGTTATATTTTTAAAAAGAGTACATATCATAAATTTACTAATTTCTGAAAATTTGTAAAATTACTACACGTGTTTAACACTCATAACGTATTTTTAATAAATATGAAAAAATATGAATATTTTAATATATAGTTCGCATACTTACTGTCTCAGCAAATCTGGCATATTTTCCCTCTTCAGACATATAGTCACTTGAGCAACGCTTTAAATGTGCAACTACATATTTGCGAATATACTTCATTGATGGTAAAATTACACTACACAAAACACAAAGGAGTGCCCAATTTTTTAAGTTAATCCTAGAGTTTGCATCCGGATGATCTGTAGTTTGTTTCACCATTTGGAGATATAGTTCATTTAACAAGGACTCTTTTTTCATGCATTTTTCTATTATTGATTGTACTATGGTAACATGTTCATCTTCTGCCCTTTTTATGTTGTCTCCTGTAGAAAAAAATGAATATTTATAGCATATACATTGTTTTAAATGTAACGTTGTTTCTTTGTATATTCTAACATATATATAAGCAACCATAAGAACAAAGAGATGGACATGGTTGTATATTCTGTATAAAGCAGAAAAGCTTCCTTCGCTCTGTCACATACACTCTCACAAATCGAATGCACCATTAATGTAAATGGCATAAGAAAATCAGCATTCATTTCAGAGCACAGCAACAATTTAAGGAACTAATAGTAAATAAAAAGTTCTTTGTGAGATTATTTTTACCCATTAAAGCCAAAGAGCTGAAGCTACAATGATAAGCATGGACCGTGTTTCACGTGTCCTGAAATCAACTATGCAAGTCCATGATAAATAAAGGAAACAAGCTAGACTTTATTTCCCGAATAAACGGATACCTACTAGACTTCTGCATGGATGTATTCATTTGTAGAGTACTGTACAGTATTTTAACGGCCACTTCAGTGCAGTATATGGTTGCACTCTTTGTGAGTGAGTACAATATAGTTGGTTGCACCATCATGAGTGAGTGCAGTATATGGTTGTACTGTCGTTTTTTGTAACAAAGTTTATGTGTTGTTGTATATGTTTGTGATGGTCCTTTGTATTTTTGACGTTATTTAGTGCCAGAGCCCCAGCGTAAGAAGTAAGAAGTATAAAATGTACCAGAAGTATAAAATGTACTATGGAATACTGCATACCAATTTTACTGCACAATTATGGAATATTACCCCACTCACTCATACCCAAATTTACTCTGCAGAAAAAAAAAGTGCTCACTTCTAGAATAATTGATTCATTTGCCGTTTTGGGTGCATTAATGCAGAAGTCTAGTTTCCAAACCTAAAGAAATGGCTCCACACAAACTCGTATTTTGAGAGCCTTAAAAACACCTATTAATTTGAAGGAATACAAAAATTAGAAAAACGCTGGACAAAATGTACCGTGCTTAGGTGATTATAAAAAGATGATTAGAAAAATAAAATGTTTATTTGCCTCAAAAAAAATTGTTATATAAAAAGTCACAGATTTATCGCCCTCGTACTAACTGCAGTGCTGAAGTAAACTGTGTCGAATGGTTAAAAAATACAAATTGTTATAACACCAAGAAGTAAAGCTCATAATGTCAGATTGGAGAAGTATATGCGAATTAGGAACGAACCCAGTTGATAAGACCGGAAAATCCTTATAATACTAGCTTGTTTAATAAAAGAACGTAATTAAAGGAGTAAATGCTTTATCAAAATCCGTGAAAATATTTCAGTCTGACAATTAGGCTTAAAGCCGCTTGAATCACTATATTTTTCGTACCTCTCTTTTTTCTGCATTTTTTTTTCCCACTGTACTTTTATATACAGTCATTGTCTTCGGAAACTAGTATTCCCTGCGCGGGAACCCTAACCGAACAAAGTGCATTTAGTGTGGTGCATATACCTCCACCAGATCCGTGGAAAATCGTTTTTTCACTAAGAGCCGTGAAAATTCATATGCAGCTCCAAAAGAAAAAAGTGCCACGCCATGAAGTCATCGAGCAACGATAAAGAGAACGAACGTAGAAGCTCAGTGAACCAAAGAAACGGCTTCTACGCTTACTTTTCAACCCGCGATACCGAAATGGAAAAAATTGCGCCTAAGAGCAACGCGGTTCTACTAACCGCTGAAAGCCAAAGAACACGGTCTTGCTCACCCGCTCTGCTCACTCCGACTCCCGCATCATGGAGTTCGCAGTGTAAAACCCCCCCTCCAATGGAAAACCCAAATTTCGCAACAACAAGCAGTGCTACAATTTCTGCAACAGCAGCGACAACCACTGCAATTCAAAATACCGCGACGTCAACGACCGCGACGTCAACGAGTACAAAAACAACAACTTCGGCAAGTGCCAAAGCGGCCCCGGCCAAACAGACCGGAATGGATCGCTACATTCAAATTAAGCGCAAGCTTAGCCCGCAGGGTAATCCGGCAGGCAATAAAACAAAAATTAACCGCGTCCAGAAGATCGACAAAGAACCAGGCAGATCCAGTAGCAACAGATTTTGCCTACTGCAGGAGGTTGAGGAAAACCAACCAGCGCAAGACACCGCAAAAAAACCAAAGCTCCCTCCAATCTATATCAGGGGGGAAAAGCTCCAACACTCTAGTCAAACATATTGAGGCGTTGATCGGGAGCGGTGACAACTTTTATGTTGTCCCGCTTACCAAAGGGAACATCCATGAAACAAAGGTGCAAACTAAGACTGAAGAGCACTTCCGAACCGTGTCCAAATTTCTGGACAACGCTAATAATAATAAAAACTATTACACATATCAGCTGAAAAGCAGCAAGGGCCTACAAGTGGTAATAAAGGGAATCGAACCCGATGTTACCGCCGCGGAAATAATAACCGCCCTTAAAGAAAAGGGCTTCGCCGCCAAGAATGTTATTAACATCTTAAATAAAGACAGAAAGCCACAACCCCTCTTCAAGGCCGAGCTCGAGCCAGAAAGCAAGTTGCTGAAGAAGAACGAAGTCCACCCGATTTACAAGCTGCAATATTTCTTGCATCGGAGAATAACTGTTGAAGAGCCACATAAACGCAACGGACCAGTGCAATGCACTAACTGCCAAAAGTATGGAAATGTGGAAACTGCGAAGGCAACCATACGGCAAATTATAGAGGCTGTGTGGTGTACAAGGATTTGAAGAGTCGTATACGACAAGCGACCGCAACGCGCAATCAAAATCCACAAAATGCGTACAGGGCGTCAAAAACTACGCCAGACGTCTTCTTCGCCAAAGCTGCGAGGTCCTCATTCGGTCTCCTAAGCACCACCAACGGCTTCTCCTATGCCGATGCTCTACGATCTGGAATGGAAAATCCATTTCAGCCTCACTCACAAAGCGCTCAAAAGGCCCCAGAACAGCCTCATAGCAAAATGGAAACTATGATGCTTACCCTCCAACAAAATATGATGGAGCTTATGTCATTCAAGAAAACGACCGTGCAAACACTTGTTCAAAATCAGAACATGGTAATACAGCTGCTCGTAGCACAACAGTCTAGATAATCTATGCAGACCCTACGAAAATCAATGTGGAACGCCAATGGTGTCTCACGGCATAAACTAGAATTGTCTGAATTCTTGAACGAAAACCATATTGACGTTATGCTACTGGTGGAAACACATCTTACAAGCAAATTCAACTTTCAAAGAGGCTATACAATATACCGCACAGATCATCCGGATGGGAAAGCCCACGGCGGAACCGGAGTTCTAATCAGAGAACGCATCAAACTCCATTTTCACAAAAATGGTTTGCAACAAACTTCTTGCAGTCTACATCGATACAAATTCAGTCGGAAGCCTTTCAATCGCTGCCGTTTACTGCTCTCTTCGCTTCTCAATCTAGGAAGGACAATTTATGGAATTCTACAACTCACTTGGCGATCGTTTCATAGCCGCAGGAGACTACAATGCCAAACATACGCACTGGGGATCACGTCTAGTGACACCCAAAGGAAGGCAATTGTACAATGCAATTATAAATGTGCGAAATAAACTGGACTATGTTTCCCCTGGAAGCCCCACATACTGGCCAACAGACCCACGCAAGCTCCCAGACCTTATTGACTTTGCGGACACAAAAAACATACCTCGCAACCTAATAAGTGCTAGAGCAGTCTCGGACTTATCATCAGACCACTCGCCTATGCTCCTAACGCTCCTTCAAAGCCCAGAAATAACCTAACACCTCTTCAGTCTGACATCGCTAAGAACGAACTAGCTTAAATTCAAGAACTACGTGAGTGCACACATAGATCTCGCCCCGGAGCTTAACATAGAATCGGACATCGACTACACTACGAGCGCCCTGGAAGAAATACTCGTGGCGGCAGCCAAAATCTCTACTCCTCAAGGGAAGGAAGTAGACCGAATTAAATACTACAAATCCAATCAGCAAATCGAACAGCTCGTGCGAGAAAAGAGGCGCACGCGTCGTGATTGGCAAAAAAAACAGATCACCAGCCTCAAAGCAACGCCTCAAGGAAGCAACCCGATCACTCGACCAGGCCCTGCACCAACAGGAAGAAAATGCACAGCTGAGGTACATCCAGAATCTTTCGCCAACGAGCACAAAGTATCCTCTGTGGAAGGCCCACCAAAGTCTTAGCGCCCCAATTGAAACGACCACCCCGATAAGAAACTCTTCGGGATGCTGGGCTCGTAGCGACAAAGACAGAGCTGAAACATTCGCTACACATCTCCAAAGTGTCTTCCAGCCAAACCCTGACTCGAATTCATTCGTCCTGCCAGAAGCTACCCCTCTGCCAGCACCTGCATTCCGGCCGAACGAAATTGAAAAAAGTAATAAGAGGGCTAAAACCAAAAAAGGCTCCCGGCGGTGACCTACTGACGCCAAAGATGTTGATCGAACTTCCAAAATGTGCTATTGATGTCGTCTGTAAACTATTTAATGGGATCAGTTATCTCGGCTATTTGAGCAAGTGAACCGATTAACATCCGAAATACGCTCAGCCTTTGAACAGCGAGAATACTGTAGCGCTATTTTTCTCGACGTATCTCAAGCTTTCGACCGAGTTTGGCTTAAAGGACTCATGCACAAAATTAAAACGTATTTGCCAACATACACCCACAAGCTACTGGAATCATACCTCTGCAATAGGGTATTCTCAGTGAGATGCAACGCAGCTACTACGGGTGACTACATCATCGAAGCTGGAGTTCCGCAAGGAAGCGCACTCGGCCCTTGTCTATATGTTTTGTATACTGCGGATATTCCTGAAATCCAGAAGCAAAAAGGGTCTTACAAAGAAAAGCTGTCTTCCTCGCTCGGGAATTGACTCGGGTATCCAGCGGATCCCGCCTGCGGCGCAACGACCTCCCAACCCAGCAATCGCTTTTAGGGCCGTCTAATTCTGTACCAGTCAACATGACTGTTAGTTAAGTTAAAATTTAAGATTTTATATACCTCTTGTTAGTCTCGAAAAGTGAAGATTCAGGAAATAAAAGCAAAGTAAAAAAAAAAAAATTGTCATTGTCTTTTTCCCCCAAATCATGAACCTTACCTAGCAAATCTTGAATGTGAGGGATTTGTCTCGGTTCATCCTATAGAAAATGAGTTGACTTGAGGGTAGACTAAGCAAACCCAGACGATCGGAATAAGATACCAAAGGATGTCCCCCATTTTGGCCCACCTAGCGCAAATAATAAAAAAATTTTTTGGCGTAATAATAAAAATTCAATAACAGAAGAAATTTTCAGAAGATTAGTTAATGTTGACCGTCTTTTCATAAAACCATGTCGGGAGGGGCTCATTAATAATAAACATTTATTTTTCAGTTGTTCCGTCAAGACACGTTTAAAGAGTTTAGCGATTGTACTTAAATTAGCAATGTCCCTTTATTTTTATACCATGTACCTTAAGGTACAAATGGTATATTAACTTTGTGCAAATGTATGTAACAGGCAGAAGGAGACATCTCCGACCCCATAAAGTATATATATTCTTGATCAGCGTCAATAGCCGAGTCGATATAGACATGTCCGTCTGTCCGTCTGTCCGTCCGTCCGTCCGTCCGTCCGTCTGTATGTATGAACACCTCGTTCTCGGAGATGGTAAGAGATAGAGGTCTAATTCTTTTTGCTTTTGGTGTGTTATTGTTGCAGGCAGATCAAGTTTATTTCAAATTTTTGCCACGCCCCTTTCCGCCTTCGTAATTTGCATAAAACTGTATTTGAATTTTCTTCGATAACTTGGACAAAATAAGAGCTAGAGACCTATTTCTTTTTGCAATATATCCGTTTAACTATTGCGCAGATAACGTCATTCTTGGATTTTTGCAACGCCCTTTTCCGCCCTCGAATTTTCAAAAAAAATCGATATCTTCGAAATGGTAAAAGCTAAAGGCATAATTTTCAGTCCAATAAGTCCACTGATCGTCAAACACGTACGTGCAAAATTACGTACGGATCGGACAATAAATATAGAAGATATGACCAATTAAAGTTTTACCCACCCCTTCCCTAGCCAACGGCATGCCGCACACGCTTTGACTTCAATTCGTTCGCACGTGTATACATACAGTAGTGTGTGTATGTGTGCACCTACTGATTTTTTGGATGTCAACAAACTAAAAATTTGGTGAATTATTTGAAAAAAAAAATAAAATCAAAGAAATGCTTCATAAAGAAAAGAGGTACATGGTATCTCGTTGTCGAGAAATCTCGACTACAGCGTTCCTACTTGTTAATATTATATTTTCTGCCCTTCTTATAGAAGGGTATTACTTTCAATGTTAAATTTAATGCCCTTCTTATGGAATGGTATTATGAGGGTTCCTTCCAAACAACTGCAAAAAAAGGATTGATGGATATTTAACGCAAAAGATTGCATAAAGGTTAAGACAAGGGGACAAAGTCAGCACTTATGGAAAATTAGGATTTTGATGGTATTAGGTGTTTAAATACATCACCTTCACAAATGAAATAAAAAGACTATTGCATTGATTTAAAAGAGAAGGGTAAGTAGTAGGATTGTAAAAATGAGTGGATTAGGTGGATTGAAAAAAGTCAGCAAATCCAGTCAAAGTTAAGGGATCATTATTGGACGAAATATACGAGTAGTTATAAGATAGAGATGAAAACATTGAAGATTAACGTTTAGTATTGACGAAAGAATATAATTGTCTAGGATTATTATGAAATTGATTTATAGATATAGACAAGTTATTATGTTAACATTTTGCGTTATGTATAAGAAAATTGAATTAGGCGACTGTAAATTTTGCGTAGTCCGCATGTAGACCAGGGGCAGATGAGACAATGGAGGGTCCGTTAGTGTCGAAGGCAGTGTTTAATATTTAATAAAATCTATTAAAAATTATGGTGGGTGTCAGATTGGATTCCAAAAAAAGATCAATTAAATTGGAAAAAAAATACATTGAGACCCTTAAAATTGGCCTTATGAAAACATCGAGCTGATCTAGGCATGATCTCGTTTTCTTCAATTTCTGATTTTGAATGCATAATTTCCAAGTGTTTGGTAATTTCTTCATCGACTTGAGAGACATTTATCATCTGGTACAGCGTGTATTTTTTTTCAAATAACTTTTTTCTTAAATTCGGCCCCGCCGAGCTATCGATAAGTTTATCTTTCAAACAAAAATCTGTTCGACTTTTGCCTTTGTAGCCCCAAAATGACATTTCTAAATATGATGGCGCAGCCTCAGATTCTCTAGAACAGATTTTCCTCTGACTTAAAGCGCCTGACTTAAAGTCAGATTTAAACTAATTGACTGGACTCGTACCTTTAGTACGGTCTTTTCTCTTAAATGGTCGCTTCAAACAAATGAAGAAGTGTAAAAACAGATAAAACGAAACTAACGAAACCACTCACTGTCTGTGTCTCTGCGTTTTACAGTACCAAAAAGAAATATAATTTCACAGTTGCTTTTATTTTCACTGTATATGCACATATGTTTTAATAATATTTAAATTTACCTCATCGGCAATGTATTAACCCGATAGTTCACAATGATAATGCACGGGCTAATTGTAATGTAGGATAGATATATTTATTGGTACACAATGATCACAAGTGCGTCTGCCTGTCTCAATGGTTTGTCAATAATTTATCTTCGACTATCGTCGCTCTCATTGTGGATACGCAATGAAACCAGCGCTAGTAGCGTGGAACATCAAATTGATAATGATAAGCACATGAATAATTCAGATAAGTTTGAATAAAAAAAAAAAAATATATATATTGAAAAGGTATTGAGTTTTTTTAATCGCATTAATCGCATTCCATTATGTTATATCAAAACTAAACAAATTTGTTTGGAAGGAGAACAACAAATTCGCCGAAAAATAATTCGTATACTCACAAGTGAAACGGTGTTTCGATACTCAATACTCAATTAAATTGCCTACAGATTAAAGCACAATGCTTTTGCATATAATATACGGTTAACGTAAAGTAGTAAAATATTTAAGTAATTGTACAACGACTTCAGAATCAAAACAAATAAGAACGATTAAGTCGAGTGTCTCTGGGTTTTGACACATAATACCTACCATTGAAATTTTTGGAGCAACAAATTTTCGTAATTTATGTTTTTAGGTGAATGTGTTTGAGAAGTGTTTCTATGGAGAAACTTGTCATTTTTTCATTCAACGCAGCAACTCATTTTTGTCATTTTCGCGAACAAAAGTGGGCGTAACCGGCTGATTTTCGCAACACAGATATTGCCCCTAACAATTTACTTTTCAAAATTAGTGCCTATAGAGCTAAAATTGTGGGGCGCGGTTTGCGGGGCTTCGGAGGAAGGTAGCCGATTTTTAAAATAAACTTGTGCTGAACTGGTATCCCTAGAATTTGAATGTGCAATTAGTTTTTCGCTATCTATTATAGTTTCCAAAATCTAGGCGTTCATACGGACAGACGGACATGGCTAGATGGTCTCGGCTGTTGATGCTGATCAAGAATATATATGTATATAGGGTCGGAAAAGCTTCTTTGTCCCTGTTACATATTTGACTTTCGCACGAATTCCATATACCCTTATCCGGGTATAATAAATTAAGAATCAATACATTAGCTGTGTATAATGCAATTAAACATTTCAAGTTAAATAAAATAATGAAATTAAACATTTCCAATGAGATAGTGGAAGAAAATTTGTGGTACACACAGGTTGAGTCGTACGAAAGTAGAATCGACTCCACGAGTACATATTATGCAGTCGTTTGATTGCAGTGTCGAATATTGAATAGGTAATTAGATGGCTCATGCAGTCTGTTTGTCACGTAACCCGATACCGGTATCGGCGCCAACTAATAATTGTAGAGCAGTCGAAATTCGAGTGGATTTGGCAACAATAACAGATAATTGGCTACACCGCCGCAATGAAAGTTTGATGGAAATTATTACAGGGTTAAATAGCTTTCACAAAGTTTGTTTTTTGTTTGTGCGGATTTATCGAGTAACTATCGAATAAGCGGGCACACTGGCTTGGTTATTTTTAAGCTTTTCCGCCATTTCCGGTCTGTCTTTTCTTAACCTCTTATGTTCGATCTTTTGTAAATGCGATCTCGGCGAGAAGACACGCGCGCAGCCAATAAACGGAGTTCGCGCGTAAGCCTAATTTTTCGGTGGCGTACGGTGGGGCTCCCTCAGGCCACACCACAGACTAAATCCGCTCGGCCAGTAACGGACCCCCTTACCCGAGGGACTTTTCGCGTTACTCAGTCTTACTATTGGGAGTATCCATTATAGCAGATTGTGGAAGAAGCGAATATCAAAAGTTTTGTAAGACAAATATGATTTGAATTTTATAGTGACAGGTGCAAGTCGAGCTAACAGCCAATTGCTATGATGTGGGTGCTATGATGACGTTGGAGAGTTTGTTGACAGCATTAGAAACAAACTGTTGGAGTGTTCATGGTAGGAGACTTTGCAAGAGGTTCAGTTGTCCCTGAATGTCACAAGTAACCGAGGGACAAAGTTCACCGCACTAGATAAACTTACATAAAAGTAAGTTAGCGTCGGCGGAGCTCATGCTAACACTTCAGGCAGGACCTGTCGATGTGGCGTTAGTCTAGGAACCTTGGATTGTCCCCTATATGCTTTGAACCAGGACGGATAAATGCTCAAATGTATACGGATCTCCTAGAAAGTGAACTTATACCATTTGGAGAAGAGTTTCATGGCGAGGACTGGATATTTCAACAGGATAACGCTCTTATACATACGATGTCGTTCCTCGAATAAAAAATATTACTTGGTTCCTTAACATTTTGCGCTTTTTAAATTTTTCACAAATATCAACTTTCGCTGAAGAATTTTTTGAATTAAATTTTTTAGGTATCAAAAATTTTTATGCATCAAAGATAATACGAGGCCGGTTTGATAAGTCCGTGACTTTTTCAATACAAAATTTTTTTTTCGGCAAATAAACATTTTGTTTTACTACATAATCATATTTTAGATCGATACATTTAGTCCAGCGTTTTTCAAATTTTGTTTTTTCTTCAAAATAATAGGTTTTTTCAAGGCTCTCAAAATAGGTGTTTGTTTCGGTAATGATTTCTTCATTAGACTCGAATCTCTCACAACCCAGCCATTTCTTGAGGTTTGGAAACAGATAATAGTCGCAGGAGGCTAAATCTGAAGAATATACTGGATAAAGTAGCAATTCGTACCTCATTTCAAGGATTTTGCCAATCGTGATTAAACAAGTGTGCACACGTGCATTGTCTTGATGGAACAGTACTTTCTTCTTCGCCAAATGCGGCTGTTTTGGCTATAAGACAACGTCGGATCTGTCCGAAAGCTTTTAATATTATTCGCCTGTGATTGTTTTACCTTTCTCGAAGTAATCCATGTGAATGACACCACGTGCATCCCAAAAAAATGTGGCCATGACCTTGTAGGATGACATACTCTGTTTTGCCTCCTTTGGTGCACGTTTACCCCCAGCAACCCGTAATTAAATAGTACAGATAAGTGCGCTGTTGCCAACTGGGCAACTTAATCAGATCGGAAATAATAACAGAAAAATTAATTATGTTTGCAACACATAAATATAACTAAAAGAAATGAGAAAAATTATACATATTGAATCTAAGGGTTTGCGTGAAATTATAGTATTAGTTATTAAGGATTAAAAATTCGATAATCCCAATGTGAACCGATTGATTGATGGTATTTTATGTATAATTTCGTTTGTCTTCTTTAACTAATATATACAAATTTTATGATATAGCACATTAAATCGCATTAAAAACTTACCTGAAGTTCCCAGACCAGAAAATGTCAAAATTGATTCAAAGATTTGCACCATAATGGATTCATCTTGGTCAGAAAGGGTACTTAAGCCAAATGGAATTTGTTGCTTACTAAATGCCCAAAAAGAATAGCTAAAACCCTTGTAGGTTTCTCCATTGTCTTGGACGTGTGCCCTTTGTTCTGATCTCATTTTTTCTAATCGATGCTTAGATAGGCGTCTCAGAGTATTTTTTAAAAATCCTCCCATTTCGTGAGGTTTTCTAACTATATTCATATCCACTAATTGTCTTCTGCAAGCAACTACATTTTGATACAATCGCATCCTATCCTCATTTGTAGTTGCTTTAATTTTTTTTGAGCATTCGACAATATTTAAAATCCATGTCGATAGGGAGGGATAATAGGCAATAATTAAAGAACCAATTTCATTTTTTTGTGTTGTTTCAAAAACAAAACATTTTTGTGTTTCTATCAAAGTATTTCCGGCACGGCTATGTTTGTTAAGTTGTTGCACACTATTATTTACTGATATAGTTATAAAACAGTCACTCGGATCAAGCATAATTGATTCTATGTCATTGTATTTAAATTGGTAAATAACTAATTTATCTTCTGGTTGAATGAACATTATCCCTTCACATGAAATTCCAAGTATTATATTATTTATAAAGTTCCAGTATCCTTTGTACGTAACATTGAACATTGTTGTACCATAAAGTGGATATTGCATCACGCAACTTAAATATAAAACTTTGGATGTTAACTCATTTCTTGATGATCCGTATTGGCGATGAGCTTGTGCTAAGATTGGAATCCAAAACTGTTGCTCCCTAGTTTTTGATATTCTATATGGTAAAAAACTATTTATATCTGAATAATACTCGGGTTTCGTTTGATTTGACGGATCTCCTAACGATACTTGAGCTTGCAATCCCGCCAGTTGAAGAGCAACTTTTTCGCTGACGGGAAATTCATCTTTCTGTAAAAATATAACACCAAAAAAAATGTATATGTACTATATTATGTAGATAAGCGTATTTTATACAAAGGTTATTGATGTACAAGACGAACTAGGTTCAGAAGAAATACTTCCACTATCGGTTTGGACGGAGTCAAACAAGATGCAATAAGATGATGTGAGTAGGCCGACTAGCAGACTACAGCCTTGCCTCTGTAGCCTCAGTATGAACGATGCCCGTTTTTGACATTGCCTTTTACACATGATCCTGAGCTTTAGCCCACATTCTAGAGTGTAGAGTACGTATCGGGATTGGTACGTCCTCCAGTCTGCTGTTTCGGTTTAGCCCTCCTCGTTTTGCCATTTCAATGCCCTCAAATCCTTGGTAGCTGGGGGTCCAATAAATTTACACCTTTCTGCGGGAGCTTAAAAGATCTAGTTCTTTCCAGCTTGCCAAGATCCAGCGTTTTGGATCTTATGCTTTCAACTGTAGTGCCTTGATAGCTGCTTGGCTATCAACAAACACGATAACGTTAGCCATTGTTCCCATATTCTGGCCTCCTCTGCAACTTTCCTTATGGCGAAAATTCCCGCATGGAATATGCTGCAGTGGTCTAGTAGTTTCCGAGAAATCGATATGGGAGGGTTACTGCAGTAAACTGCCTACTCCTTCGTCCATCTTCAAACCGTCCATGAACATCTTCATGGCATTTGGCTATGCTTGGAGTGCCTGTCATCCTTTCCCAGTAGCGCAGACATGTTTGTCCGTGCCTGCATGAATCTCCTCGCCAAGCGAACAATGTCCATAGTTCTGCGCTGCTCGCTGGCCCTTTGCATAGGTCCGTCTTATTGATTTAAAATCCATGGATACTAAAGCTCTAATGGAAGCAAACAGTAGGTGGGCACACAGTTGTGCGAACTGCAGAATATCCAGAATAATGTGCAAAACACAATGTCAAAAACGCGAATTGTTCATACTGAGGCTGCAGAGGCAAGACAGTACTATAGATTGCTAGTCGGCCTACTCACATCATCCTACCCTGCCTTCTGCAAGTCTATGCTGCCTTCTGCAACAGGGAACGGTGGGTGTCAGCAATGCAAGGAGCTAGGCGAGAATATCGTCTGTCTCTGTCCAACCTTTATAATAAAACGACAGCGATACATTAATGCCCCGATCTTTACATCGCTGGAAGAAAAAGGAAAACTACACCCGAGCAGGCTTTTGGCAATCGCGAGACGCAACAAATTTCGTCGGAGTAAGAAATTAAATAAGAGACACGGTCTCCACACTTTGATGCTCTTACTAGAACGCGAGAGCGGCAACTAAGATATCACTGTCTTTTTAAGAGATTTGCGCGAGAACAAGCTACGAGTAGCAGCCACTTTTTCAAAACCCATTTTTTCTGTTTTTTTTTTTAAATTTAGAATAAAAAGTGCGGCAATCGCATAGCTAGAGGTTGCCCAGTTACAATGAAAAGCCGCATCCACCAGAGAAGAATTACTAGCCGCGCCCAAAAAAAAACGTTGACAGTCTCCAGATCAAACCCTGTAGTCTTCTTTTCGACTGCAGCTAGATACCCACTAGGACCCACAAACTCTGACCAAAATCTGACATACGCAAGCGCTCTAAACTCAGGACTGCCTATCCCTACCTCAAAAAGTCCATTTCTGCAAACAGCATACCAAGAACCGAAAACGGCTCAGCAGCATCAATCGCCGGAGCAGCCAAAAAGCAACTTTGAAGCTATGATATGCGGTCTACAACAACGCCTTACGGAATTTATGTCGTTTATGCGCAAAACTATGCAAGATCTAATGCGAAACCAAAATCTCTCGATTCAAATGCTGGTTTCACAACAATCCAAATAATGACTTCCCTACGGATGTATACATTTCACAGCATAAGTTTGAGTTAGCTCAATTCCTACTCGACAATCAAATCTGCTGCTTTCAGAAACACACATAACAAACAAATACAATTTTCAACGACGAGGATATTTGTTCTACCATCTAAGCCATCCAGATATGGTGGGACTGGAATTCTAATCAGAAACCTTCAAGTATAAAACACTCTCTATGAAGAACTCAGCAAACTTTGAGCTCACCGAAAGAAACCGTGATGCTTATTAAAAATACCACAGGCGGCTGGGGTATTTTGCCAACCACCTCAAAAATGTCCTCCGTTTACTTTGCCGACCTTACCATACCTTACCATGTAAGAGCCTTATGAGCCAATTGAATTTAGCCCAAACGAAATTGTCAGCATCATTAAAAATCAACTGAATCCGAAAAAATCGGGTTGTGACCACATAACTCCAAAATGATCATCGAGCTTCCATGTTGCGGAAAAAGTCAATCATATTAATGATAGAAAAGCCGGGCAAAGACCGCACGATCCCCACGACGTATAGACCTATAAGCCTACTTTCATGCTTATTCAAACTCTTTGAAAAATGTTTATTGACTCGAATAAACACATACCTAAGACTCCAGGAAAGAATCCCGTCACATCAATTTGGGTTTAGTGAAAAGCACGGAACAATTGAGCAGGTCAACCGGATAACATCAGAAATTCAGAACGCGTTCAAAAAACGATAGTACTGTACTGCCATATTTAAAATGTCTCTCAAGAATTTGATAGTCTGGCTAAAAGGTCAAATGTACAAGATTAGGACAATGCTCCCCTATAACACCCACAAGCTTTAACAGTCTTACCTTCACGACAGAAAATTTGTTGTAAGGTGCAGCACTGCTATATCTGATGATTTCACTATTGCACCTTGAGTTCCTCAAGGTAGCGTGCTAGGGCCAACATAATATGTCCTCTACACAGCAGACATCCCGACAAGCAGACGAGTAACAAAATCCACGTTTGCTGACAAGGCTATTCTTAGCCGATTAAAATGCCCGAAGCAAGCAACTGCACAGCTAACTCTTCATCTGGTCGATGTTGAAAATGGCTATCAGATTGGCGAATTAAGGTGAACGAACAAAAATGCAAGCACGTTACGTTCACCCTGAACAGGCAAAAGTGCAAGCACGTTACGTTCACCCTGAACAGGCAAAAATGCCCGCCGATTACATTAAATAACACTCTACTGTCGCAAGCAAACCAAGTGACATATCTAGGAGTGCACCTCGACAAAAGACTCACATGGCGCCGGCCCGTTGAAGCCAAAAGAACACACTTAAGGCTAAAAGCCAGCTGCCTTCGTTCGGTCATCCCTTAGCCTTGAATATAACTCTGTTCTAAAACCTATATGGATGTACGGCTCCCAGTAATGGGGGAATGACAGCGATAGCAATATTGACATAGTCCAGTGAGCTCAGTCGAAGATCTTGAGAACCATCACCGTGGTACGTTCGTTCAAATTTTAATGTTACGATTCGTAAACGTATTGTTAGTCTCAAAATTAAGAGAAGATTTAATTAATCAAAGAAAATCGAAGAGAATTTATAATAAATTTAAATCAGCATAAAATGTACTTACTTTAACCACGCTATAAACTGCTTGCGAATATAACATGCTAACTTCGACGGGGTCTTGTGATAACTCCCGTGTTAATTTAAATAACCTTTTCTTGAAAACAAACCGATTTTCTCCAGGTGTTGTTCCATTTGAAAGTCTGTTTAAGGTTGTCGTTGAAGATTGTTTTAATTCCCATGCCGAAATAATATCATACAGGTAGTCTATACTTTTTATATACTCTTCTCCGTCTGGTCGGGATTGATAAATAGCCCATCCATCAGTCATAATAAGGTTAAGTTTGACTGCTAATTTTTGAACTGCGTCACCTGCAGTGTCAGTCGGATGAACGTCTATTGCTTTTGTTCGTGCATCCAGGAAGAAAAACCGACAAACTATTGTTCCAAGTCTTCGCATTGCCTTAAAAATAAAATATATATTATATAAAAACCATTAAATTTAAAAAGTCTTTAATTATCAATGATTAAGTGTGGTGTTTGCTCTTAAACCTTTCAAAAGTTCGGCCAAAAAAAGGTGGACAATTAATCCATGCTTAGAAGTTCTTATGCCGCATCAGTCGAAATCAGAATTTCGACTACGTACTTATACCACCTACCTCAATACACGTGCGGTACACAAAATACCTAAACAAATAAAATTGCTTTCAAGATCCCTTTCAGAGATCTATTCACGGTCTGTTTGATGGAGTTTTTAATGGAGCTTATTGTCTGCTTTTAGGTCCCGCGAGAGCAGAGAAAAGAGAAAGATGCTTGGTGGTGACAGACCGATACTGTGATAGGGTTGGAATAAAGGGGCTTTGGCAAAATTACGAAAAAAATATATTTCTGGAACGTTACTCACTCCTAAGTGGTCCGACCATTTTCACTGCTCAGCTGGCACTACAGAAATTAGGACTACATACAATTTTATCATATACTGTATCAAATCTATGTCTCACAAATTTAACCCGACTATTTAAAATATTTAAATTTGTTGTAAATAGACTAGCCCAACGCCGCTAAACAACGATTCACATTAAATTTACTTCTACAATACTCACCGCCACTTCGACACTAGATGGAGGATAAATCCGGTTTGAGGCTTTGGTACTTTTACAATTATCAAAACACCATTGAGCATACTGTCTTAGTTTTCCATCCAGTCGTTTCATATTTTTTTTCACGAAAGATACGTAGTATCTGTAAATAAATATATAGATGTCATTCTATTGAAAGTATTTTTTTGATGTGGTAGTATAACAATTAACGAATAAAAGACATTTTTTTACATTAAAAATTAGGTTTTTTTTTTAAGTTTTAAAAGACATCTGTGTCTCCTTTGTGAAGTTTTCTATTTTCTCCCTCATTATTTATACCATTTACCTTACGGTACTTTTTGCAAATGAATGTAACCGGCAGATTAAAACGTTTCCTATAACACAAAGTATATATAAACTTCATCAGTATAAACAGCCGAGTCGACATAGCCCTGTCCGTATGGTCGTATGATCTTAAAGAATAACATAGATAGACAACAAAAATTTGCAACCCGTTCGCACATAAATACGATGTTACAATCGTCTACCTCTTCCTGCACGCCTCCTCATAAATCGCAAAATTCGTGGCGTGTGTAATTTTTACTTTAGAAACACTATATTCGGTTATGAAATTGGTAGAATAGAAATCTATTCGTGTAGCCCAAAAGAAATTTAGTCACAAAGATCCACGGCCGCGCAAATGGGGGTTGTCGGGGATTGAAGATAAGAACTTAGCTAAATAGAACCTATAGCAGTATAAATGGCTTATTGACTCAGGGCGTGGTGAAGTCTAAGAGAGAATCATTTGTTGCCGGTGTATCAGGCCAACGACAGAAGACTGCAACGCCTATTGTTTACTCCAAACATAACTACACGAAAATAATTCCAACCATTAAAAGTATTTGTTTAAGGCAAACGTGAACATTCTTAAATAGAAACTGAACCAGAGCAAAAGCGCCAAAATATACCAACGCTGATTAAATATTATTATTACTTGAGCACAAAGCAATGGAATGTCAAAAGAAGAAAGCAGAATAGAAGAGCGAGACAAGGTCAGTTGGACGAAACAGACTAGCTAATGTGATCTGTTGGCCACATTGCATCGAATTATGGGAGAGGAGCGTCTACAGCTACACAAGGCAGCTGTAAGAGTGAACGTGTGTGAAGTATTGAAAGCCAAAGGTGTCTTGAGTCAGTTAGGTGAGCTCTTTAAATTTTTTTTTATTCGGGAAGAATGTTCTCTTATGATGGAGCACGTGCAACGAAAAGTATTTTGCAAATATTATAGAGGGTGCAAATTTCGGAGTTTAACTTTTGTTTCATGTTTTTGAGGATGATAGTTTGGCATCTGCCATAGTAATTGGTTGGGACATATTGCAACTTGGTAACGTAAACATTTACAAAACCAAAAACTGTTAATGCGATAAGTAATAAAACCACCGCAAGTAGAGTGGAACATCTAATTGATAATGATAAACACCTGAGTAATGCAGATAAGTTTGAATTTCAAAAATATATTGAAAAGGTATGTTTTTTATTAATCGCATTCCGAATGGACGAATAGCAACCTGGGCGCTGGATATACGATTGTTAAATGTGAATAAAATAGTGAAAAGCTTATATTTTTTCAAGTACATATGACAATATATACAATTCATTATTTTGAAGTTTATATAAGCACAGTAAAACGGATAGTAAAACTATTATGTGTCAAAAACCTGGTGAAACTGAGAACCGGGTATATATAGTCGAAACACTCGACTATAATCGTTCTTAATTGTTTTAATAATTCAACAATTAGCGCGTGCACACATACATATGTTAGGTACACTGCGGGCAAGCAGTGTATGAGTTAATTAAATCATTAATTTGAGTTTTAAAATATATAATTTTAAAGAGCGAAGCTGGACTTTATTTGTTATAATTTTATAAAGAAATGATTCTACATTTGGTTAAGACTTGAGAGGCCCTCTTCCTGCTGCTCTGCTGGTGGCGCTGCTCACATCGTGCCCATTGATACTGTTGTCGTTGTCTGTGCAATGGGAGCAGCTGATTTGGTTGGATGTCTTATGGTTACGATTTTTGCGTATGCAATTGGCGATTTTGCCTTATGTCATTTTTGGGGATCTTGTTTTTGGAACCAAACGTTAGTGACATATGTAAGTATTGTTGACGCTGCACACGTTTAGTTCGGTGTTCGTAGCCAACTCCATTGTTAAGTCCTCCCTTTTTAATGCTGACGTCTTCGGATGCGATGTAGAAGTTACCTGCATTTTTGCTTGCATTTGCTTCTCGCTTCATGGTTCATCTATTGAGAGTTTGGTATTTTCTTGTTGTCAATCATCAGATTACTGTTATTAGCAATATTACAAGAGTTCCCTAACGGGAAAAACTGAAAAACTATTTCTTAGTTTTTCGTCTGCTGTTGTTGATGTTTATCTCTTTCACCATCTGTAGCGTTAGTACTCTTCTGCCTTAGTCTTTTCGGCTAATATAGCGTCTGGGATAGCTACTGCGTATCTCATTTTACCAGCTTTGTATTCGTCGTCGCTAGTTACTATGGTGGACTTTTCGATTTGTATGAGGTAGCTTCCAGTTATTTCTACTTCATTTTGGTCAATTTTGATTTATCCAGTGAAGTCATTTATGTATAATGATTGTGCCTGTTACAATTTTTCCGTGTCTGAGACATGTTGACTGTTCAGGGTATTGCAATATAGCTTTAAGTGTTTTATTATCTCTATTACAAATGGTTCAATCGTTATGTGTTTCAAATTCTTAATTTAAGCATATAGAAAATTGTTACATTTGATGATACGAGTATTAACGAATTTTATTATATTGATCATGGTTTTTTCTTTAATTGTTTGATTTTCATTGCTATACAAGCTTCATTTTTTAGTCGTGGTATGTTTATCATGCACAGTATTTCTATGGTGAGGCTATTTTTATTTTTGCGAGCTCTAAAAGTTCTTCAATATTTATGAATCTTATTTTTTCTTCTTCTAATATTTGTTCGAGAACTTCTAGTTCTGATAATACAAAGGAGTTTAGTGAGTTTGTTTATGTCCATTTTATGACTTGTATAAGGTTAGATAAATCGTCTTTCAAAATTTGAATTTAATGTTTTAGTACCGTTTCGATCTGTTTCTTAAAATATTTGCCCTCCATTATTGTCTTATCAATGGAATTGGTTCAAATTTGTTTTCTTTTATTCTTCTGCTTAGTTCTTAATTAATTATTACTTGTTTTTTGCTTTTTGTTCATTTATTTTTGAGGGGATAATTTCATGATCATCACCGGCTGTTCCTAGAAAGTTTAATGATCTTGTCTCTCTTTTTGTAGTCGCCGCAAATCAACCTTACCATGTACCTTGAGGTACAAATATTAACTTTGTGCAAATGTATGTAACAGGCAGAAGGACACGTCTCCGATCCCATAAAGAATATATATTCTTGATCAACAGCCAAGGCGATATAGCCATGTCCGTCTGTCTCTCTGTCTGTCTGTAAGTATGAACACCTCGTTTTCGGATATGGTAAGAGCTATAGGTGTAATTCTTTTTGCTTTTGGTGTGTTATTATTACAGGGGCTGTTAGTTGGTGGGTAATATAAGTTTAAGTCGAACTCGGAGTTTTGAAAATTGTTCAGTGGGTTTGGTTTGGGTTGCTTATCGCTTCTCAGCCTTATGATGTAGTAAAAAAACCGGGTTGTTTGGTCTGAATTTATGGTGTGCTTGCATTTGCACTAGGTGGAATTGGGGGGCGTCAACAACCTGGAAGCAAAAGAATTTCGATGCTCTCGGTTTTTTATTAGGCTGCATAGGTGAAGGGTATGATTAAGTTATCTAGGCTCTTTAACGGTCACGCATGATGGTATCAAAGACTTTGTCACGATATGTGTTGGTCAAAGTTCTTAAAACTTCTTGTCTGCGCACTAATTTAGATAATTATCCGGGATAAGTGGTAATACACTTGTCTATTTTAATCAATTATAATCATACCTCCTTGCGTTAATGAAAACTATTTGATAGTCAAAATTTGTTCAGATCCCGCTTATCAGCAGAGTCGGCCGTTAGACATTTAGATATTGCCTTTCAATTTAAAGGAGTGCTAGATGAATTAAAATCGCTAAGGGCCACAATCGTCTATGCGTGACACTCTCCTTTCAAGGAGAGGTCATCCGGATAACACATATTGGTTTGAAACTGCTTCCGGTTATTTTGTTACGAATGGTAATCATGTGTGTTTTTCTGTTCTTCAGCTACCAAACATTTTTCTGTTGCAAGAAAAATCTCTAATCAATCGAATTGTTTGAGGTACCTTGTAATTTTTTTCACCGGCATTAGGTCTAGCAGCCGGTAGGTCTACTAAAATTTCTACTGTAGTTGACCGCCTGTCTAATAGTTCTGTCGTCCCTAAGAACTTCGTTAACAATGCTTGTAATAGCATCTCTAAGCTCCTGTCTAATGTTCATTGTACTAGTTGTTGGCCTAGTTGACTTGTTCTGTCTTATGCGGAGATTACTAATTCAATCAGCTAAATCTTCTGCTGTTGTAGTCATTGTGAACTCTGAGTACTTGGATTTTGGATCTTATGCATTTTATTAAAAATTGCGCAGGCAGATAGAGGCGTGGAAAAATTCTAAAAGTTACATTAAATGCGTAATAGTTAGACCTAATGAAATTTTTTCTCTAGCTCTTATTTTGTCAAAGTACTGGACAAATATGTCGATACAAATAAAATTGTAAGCTTCTCGCGAATACTAGAAGCATTCTTGCGTCTATTTTTTCTATTTCATTCAGCGATGTAAAGATCGGTGCATTCATATACATATCACTGTCTTTTCATTATAAGGGCTGGGCAGAGACAGGGGATATGTTCCAACGAGCATTCAAAGAAAGCGATATGGGAGGGTTACCGCAGTATACTGCCGCCGCTACTCCTTTGTCCATCTTTGAACCGTCCGTGTAGATGTTAATGAAATTTTGCTCTGCTGCAGACCGCCAGTCATCCCAAACAGATTAACTAAAATTGGCGACCTGCGTAACACTGTTCTAATTGGGCGCCCGCATCCGTGGGGGTGGTGAGGTTAAGCCATACAGGAAGGTGCTCACGTTAAACAATTCGACTATCATACCATTTGTCCCTTAAGGTACAAAGGTACCTGCTACTCGTATTATCAGAATTACTCATTTAAATGACATGCTACGAGTATGCATGCGACTTCGTTAGATAAAGTTATTCTAGCTACCATACAGTAAAAGTTACTGGATGGAAAATCCAAGCAAATGTGCAATTGACTGGTCTATATTTTTACAAACCTCAGAATATAGACATGCTAATGGCGCTGAAATGTTTTTTCGATTTATTAGCTATCAATCAGATAATGGTCAGAATTGTCCGATCTTGCAAAAGACTCGATAGATAGAACGTTGAAAATATTCTGTGCTCTAGAAAAACTCCCATTCCAACACAAAGCTCTGACCCATGTACATCAATGGCTGAATATCAACCAATTCGTTGATAACTCGAGTTTTGCCCGCAGGTCCGTTTGAAGTTAAAGTCATTTAAGTCTAGCCTAAATGTCGCTTGAAGGGAAATTGGCACGAGATAATAAGTTCACAGAAATCTACCACGATTTCATGTGTCTAACCGATAATAGTTTTCCTACGCGTTCCCATTATTTCAGTCCGCATAAATTCGTATTAAGACTACAGAGTACGTCCTCAAAATTGCGCGTCGTTTTCGATGTATCTTGCGTTGATGTAGTTGCGTTGAACAATATGGAAGAACAATCAGGAGAGTTGAATAGGAGAGTTAAATTCAACTCCCCTTCGCTGCAGACATACCAGATATGCCTTAACGGCTGATATTACGAAGATGTATCGTCAAGTTTTGGTGAACAATGATGATAGAATATTTCAGCTCATATTGTGGAGACGAGAATCGTCTGATCCTTTGCAAATGTTCGCTTTAAACACAATATTTATGGTAGTGCTCCTCCGTTTCTAGCAATGGGGGGTTTAAACAGTCTGAGAAAGACCTCAAAATTGTCACATCCAAAAGCATCAAAAGTTATTGGAAACTATTTTTATGTAGATGATACTATATTTTGACTAATGAGAAAACCCAAAAAAAATACTCAAAAGATGCCCCATCGAGAGTCCTATAAATACTATGTAACAGGAAGAAGTTGACGTCTCCAACCAAATAAAGTATATATATTTTTGAGCAGCATCAACAGCCTAATTGATATAGCGATGTACGTCTGACCGTCTGTCCGTACGTCCGTCTGTCTGTCTGTATGTATGAACACGTCGTTCTCCGAGATGGTCGGACGAGATGGTAGGAGCTAGATCTTTATTCCTTTTTGTTTCTGGACTTCTATATACTATATGTACGCAGATCAAGCTTATTTCAATTCTTTGCACGCATCTTTCCGCCTTTAGCAACTTGCATAAAAGTGTAGTTCCTTCGACATATTTGCCCATAACTTGAACAAATTTATTAATTGTAAAAGTTGGAGGCCGCTAAATCCACTGATCGTCAAAAACTTACATGCAAAATTACGTTTAGATCGGAAAAAAAGACCGATATTACTAATTAAAGTAACGGAAAGAAATCCGTAGACAAAATATTCAAAGAAAAAAGAAAACATATTTCATAGTTAAGAAATATTTAAAAAGACACAGGTAGCGTCGGCCATAGCTTTCTTGTAATAATCAACTTTACGACTTTAGATTTATGGAAACTTTTTACCCTAGAATTAATTACACAAATATTCAAATTATTGGATACGTCAAAACAAAAATGTAATAAATACCTGAACAACTGTTTACTAGGCTGAAAAGCGACGATTATAAGACACATAATGAGCCATATACGGTCTGTCCAATCTACATTTGGGTTATTAGTAGATTGGCGAATACACTGGATAAAGATTTCGTCTCGTAGCTCTTCTCTTTCTATACCCAATCCAATAATATATTGAATAATCTGAAGTTCACGTTCCGAGTTGTGGTCGCCTTTCATATATTTCCATAGCTCCTAAAAATATAATTTATTTTTAATGAAACAAATAAAACCACTAGTAGAGATTTCTCCACAACGAGATACCATGTACCTCTTTTTTTCAATAAATCAAACAATCAGCACGTGCACACATACAATATACTTCTGTATGTATACATTTGCTGATTGTGCATACATACATACACTTCTGTATTTAATTTAACAATAAATAAATTACTAAAATGTCAACAGCCGCAACATTGCAATAACCAGCAACTCAGCACAAGCGCATCCGCTTAACAATAATTAAATTACTAAAATATCAACAGCCGCAACATTACATTAAACGGTAACTCAGCACATGCGCATCCGATTGAGTTCTTAGGAAAAGAATTACGCCACCGGACTCCGTCGCTGGTGCAGGTCTGACGACGGCGCTGGCGAGATGTCTTAGCTAGCTCAGTTTCAAAATTACCATCAACCAATAAACAACCATAAATCAATTCGTTAAATCTTTTATTGGAAATAACTAATAGAAAATAAAGTGGCGCCCGAGCAGGGACCGATCGCGATTACAACAAGGCAACACCGTCGTTACGTACGCGAATTCGGTCATTTTTACGATAGGGCAAAACGATCCTACGTGTAAAAACAATCTCACGTCTAGACAGAAGAAACGTTTAGCGCGTGTTATGAAGTAATAAGAACATTAGTGAAAAACAAATTCAAAACGAAAATTTAAGTCAAGTCAATAATAAATAATTTAAGTCAATAATAAATAAATAATTTATATAGTGCAAATAAGAATTATATAAATCCATCTATTAATTTTCTTAAACACTACCTACTAATTATCAGTGGTGAAAGGGTAATAACATAATAATTACACGCAATATTTTTTTTATAATTATTAGAATAACAAAGCTTTATATTCATAACTTCCTAGTAACAATTTTATCACACCACCAATTTTAGAATTTCACAGCCTCAAATATTTACAGGCAATAGGCAGGCACAGAAGGAGTTTTTAGTTAACAGAAACATGGAGGGATCTCAGTTCAAATAAAAAATGTAGATCTCAGTTGGAATAACATATTGAGCAGAGATTCAATGAAAAGAAGTCAGCAATCAATTGAATTTCAGTAATGGACTGACCGATTTTGGTGAAGTTCCCTGCACTATGGATCTATCTTATGCAGAAAATATTGCCGACTTGGTTCGGGTACCAGATATAGTGAAGTGCATGAGGAAATTCTCGGGAGAGCCCGCAGAATTTAGTTCATTGAAAATACCAACACCAAAATAGATCGAGTGCTATAAGCCTACGCGAGCAAAAAGCACCCCAAATATTTTTCAATTTTGCAGACCATTTGCTAAAAGGTCACTAATCATGCTGATCAAGTGCTAGATTCTTTCAACATCCCCCTAAACTGGGAAACTATTGCTAGATTCGTAACATTGCATTTTGCCGATAAACGTGGCTTTAATACTCTAGAATATCACCTGACAACAATAATACAACACTGAAATCAGACAGTTGAGGAATTTTGCCAAAACATTTATAAGCACCTTTCCTTTATTCTGAACAAAGTAAGTTGCATGAATTTGGACAGGTTTCTGCTATAACCAAACCCAACTAATGTACTATCCACGACCTCAAATTAAGCACCAAGCTTATTCGACAAGCTTATATGAATTTTTTGCAAATACGAGGGCGGAAGGGGTGTGGCAAAAATCCAAGAATGACATTATCTGCGCAAAAATAGGTCTCGAGCTCTTATTTTGTGCAAGTTATGGGCAAATATGTCGAAGAAAATTCAGTTTTATGCAAATTACGAAGGCGTAAAGGGGCGTGGCATAAATTTTAAATAAACTTGCTATGCCTGCAATAATAACATACCAAAAGCAAAAAGAATTACCTCTCTACCTACAGACAGACGGACGGACAGGCGGACATGGCTATATCGACTCGGCTGTTGATGCTGATCAGGAAAATATATACTTTATGGGGCCGGAGAAGTCCTTATAAAATGTTAAGGTTCAGAGGACCTTCATTAGGAACAACTTGAGCATTGTCTTGGTAGAGTGGGTGTAGAATGGACCCATAACATCTTCGTGCCCTACTATGTCTCCTCATCTCTTAAGACGACTAATTTAGTGCCAATCATTTAATATGCTTTTCTGGATAGTTCAATTATTTTTTTTTTAGTGTATTTAACTCGTCGCCTCTGTGCCGAACGAGAAAGAACCCCGAAATATCCGACGAGTATAGCAAGAGTGCACACTATTGAGCTTGGACACAAAATATTTAAAGAAGATTCACAAATATACCGACAATGGACCTAAAAAAAATGAACAAGATGAGGAAATTCTTAAAAATTGTAAGAAACAAGTTTACAGCTATCATAGGGAAAACTTAAGCAGGCTGTAAATTAGGACTTATGAAAATATTTTTTCTTATAAACATAGAAAATTATACTACATAGATAATTAACAATCAATATTTACAAAGGAGCATTTAACATTTAACATTCAACATATTATATGACTTCTGTGGGGAGATCATGGGGATGATATTTTTGAAATCTTCTTTTTCTTGGTCTCTGTCTCAGTCTTCTTGCCAAGACGTCTGAAGTAGTCCTCTGCCTGTTTCCTTAGCCTATCCCCAATTTTGAGGAAATAAATCATAATAGAGCTCATCGGGGAGTGGATGAAAAAAAAGTACAGTAGCAGATAAATTTTATTTCCCAAGAATGAGATAAAAAATCACTAATTTCATTAAGCAGTATAGGGTATGTTTAGAGAAAATATAGATATTTACTCAACAGAAATTAAGTTGGTCTTTACCGCAATAGTCCATTTTAAAACTAGCACTGGCCAAAATCATAAAATCGAAAGCAATTCAAGATATAAAAAAAACATTACACGATATTTTATTTTATTATAGAGTTCCAAGATGCATTGCATTCGACAATGAAAAATCATTTAATTCAAAAACTTCAAAACTATAACATTCATGCTCCGTGACCAATTTAATATAGAAATTTACAAAGCCCCACCTTCAGCACAAATAGAAAGATTTCATTCGACACTTTCAGAGATCATGCGTTGTTTCAAAGCTAAATAGGAGTTAGGAACTTTCAAGGAACTATTCAGATCCGTTTATTTATATAATTCCACAGTACATTCAATGACTGCAAAAAGGCACTTGACATATTTATTGGGAGAAAAATCTAGAAACATATGAAAAGTCAAAGCATGATAGCATTCACAGAATTAAGCAGAAACAATGATTAGGTTAAAAAATCACAACAAAGCCCGAAGGACAATTCAAAATTATCAGAAAGGACAAGAAATTTTTATCGAACGAAATGTAAGATTAAAAACTGAACTCTCACCACGAGTATGATAACGTAATAGTTAAAGAAGATAAGGGCACAACAAACCTAACCGAATCTGAGAAAATAGTTCAGAAAAGTAATAAAAAAAAACCTCTTTTTACAGATTACTGATGCTGCATTTTAGACCAGCAAATGGGTTTATGGACCAGCAAATGGGTTTATCGGCACAGTAGATCCTGTATGGCGCAAAGATGGAGGCAAAGGTTATGAATCCCTCCTGGAAGAAGACGCAGCGCAGCGGTTCGTGGGTGATAACACTGTGCGCCACCATGGAATACAGCCACAAGAACTTAATGTTTGCCTCACAAACAGCCCGCACATTGGAAAACAATCGAGCTTGGTCCACGTCGATTAGTGACCACTCCTCCTGCACAGCCTCCAGACAAGTTACGAACAAATCCGGCCTGTATGTAGAAGGGCGTGTATGTAGTGCATCAAAAAAACTGGGTGTAGGATTATTGTCCGCAATCGTGATCTGTGTAAAGCTAAGGTTCCGCCTCCGCAGCGCGTGGCTCAGGGCATTGACCAAGGTTACACCTTTGGTTGCCGGTATAAACTCCTCATCCAAATGCTGTGATGATTCCAAGCAGGATGACACGGAGAAAAACTCGGAGCTGGAAACCACATTCGGCTGCCGGCCCAAAAAGGCGGGTGCTGCTGAGCTGGCCGGATAGAGACCGGGCGTCGTACTGGCGGTGGTGGTGACGATTCCGGCGACGATTCCCGGCGGAGCATGCTGGCAGGCAACCACGCCGGAATCGAGGCCATCCAAGTGCGTCTGGCTCCTCGATTTTAGCTTCTTAAGTGCGCGAAGAATTTTCGATTTAACCTCAACATATTTTTCGGGGAAGTTCATACGCGCGTTACTGGCCAATTCCGTCAAATCGGCTCTTTCGGTAAGTTCATGATATTTGTCAAACTCCACATTTATTTCCTCTACAGCGTCCAGAATCACTTGCAAATCTGCCTTATCCCTGTCGGGCATTTGAATGGATTCGAATGCTTTGCCGAAGGCCAATAATTGCAGTTGGCGTGATGCCGCTTTTGCCTTATAAAAACGAATGTCACTGGAGCTCGCGCAGAGGTCTATGACCGAGTATTCGTTGCGTACCATTTTATTTTCTTGTTTATGTCCGAGAATTATACGAGTGTATGTGTTTATATTTGTTTGTTTTTTACAAAAAAAACAAACACTAGCCACCGATTTTAGTAGCTTGGCGCGCGCGATGCGAAAGCAACGAACAGAAGCCGAAAACGAAAGCGAGAGGAAGAACGGAACTAGACTGCACACCAAAATGCCGAAACGAATTAAGATTAAGATTAGTGTGTTTGTTCGCCTTTGCCAATTTAACTCTAGATTCACCGATTTGTGAATATATTGCTAATTTCACCGAATTGTGAATGTTTATTGACAGCTAGCTTTACGTTCACCGAATTGTGAGCCGAATGCGTAGCTTGTCCGAAAAGTCCAAACTTTTTCAAAAGGGTATACACTAGCCACCGATTTTGGTAGCTTTGCGCGCGCGATGCGATCTAGACCGGGCAACTGCGAAAGCAACGAACAGAAGCCAATAAAGAAAGCGAGAGGAATAACGGAGTACAGCAAACCAAAAAAGCCGAAACGAATATTTATGTTTATTGACAGCTAGCTTTACGTTCACCGAATTGTGAGCCGAATTCGTAGCTTGTCCGAAAAGTCCAAACTATGTTCAAAGGTTACATGGTCAATAGATACAGGTTTAATTTTATTTTAAATTGTACAAAATCACGTCGGGGCCACCAAATGTTTGAGGAGGAATTGATTTCTTCCACCTTGTTCTAAATGAAACGATTTTGTGGGTTTGAAGTTTATTTTAAGTTGCTGAAAAATTGCCGAACCGATCGAGCGCCAAAATTGTATACATATAAGTGTGTCATATCGATAGTCATCGAATTTGAGTAAAGCCACGTATCGATCGGCGCTCTGCGAATTCGCGTTTTTCGTCGCTTTAATTGGCTAAAACGGGCTTAAAAGTTAGCTAAGTCGCTAGGGCAATGAATGCTTATCACAGTGGAAGTCGTCGTCCGATTGAAAGTGCATTATCTTTTGCACAATTCGCTTAAGTGTTTTGCGCATTTTGGTGTTCTCTTTTTTTCCCCTTTTGTTATTGTGTTCTGTGCGTTCGCGCTTGTGGATCGCATCGAGCCGCAAGAGAGAAGGGTCTGAGAGCAGCATAACGCTCCAAAATAAACAAGTGCCACGCAATGAACTCTACGAGCAACGATAAAAAAAACGAACGTAGAAGCTCAGTGAACCAAAGAAACGGCTTCTACGCTTACTTTTCAACCCGCGATACCGAAATGGAAAAAGACGCGCTTAAGAGCAACGCGGTTCTACTAACCGCTGAAAGCCAAAGAGCACGGTCTTGCTCTCCCGCTCTGCTCACTCCGACTCCCGCATCATGGAGCTCGCAGTGTAAAACCCCCCTCCAATGGTGGAACCAAATCTCCCAACAATAACAAGCAGTGCTACAATTTCAGCAACAGCAGCAAAAACCACTGAAATTCAAATTACCGCGACGCCAACGGCCTCAGTGAGTACAAAAACAACAACTTCTGTAAGTGCCAAAGCGGCCCCGGCCACACAGACCGGAATGGAGCGCTACATTAAAATCAAGCGCAAACTTAGCCCGCTGGGTAGCCCGCTGCGGACTTAGCCCGCTGGGTAAAAATAAACTGCGTCGAGAAGATCGACAAAGAACCAGGCAGATCCAGTAGCAACAGATTTTCCCTACTGCAGGAGGTTGAGGAAAACCAACCAGCGCAAGACACCGCAAAAAAACCAAAGCCCCCTCCAATCTATATCAGGGAGAAAAGCTCCAACACCCTAGTCAAACATATTGAGGCGTTGATCGGGAGCGGTGACAACTTTTATGTTGTCCCGCTTACCAAAGGGAACATCCATGAAACAAAGGTGCAAACTAAGACTGAAGAGCACTTCCGAGCCGTGTCCAAATTTCTGGACAACGCTAATAATAATAAAAACTATTACACATATCAGCTGAAAAGCAGCAAGGGCCTACAAGTGGTAATAAAGGGAATCGAACCCGATGTTACCGCCGCGGAAATAATAACCGCCCTTAAAGAAAAGGGCTTCGCCGCCAAGAATGTTATTAACATCTTAAATAAAGACAGAAAGCCACAACCCCTCTTCAAGGTCGAGCTCGAGCCAGAAAGCAAGTTGCTCAAGAACAACGAAGTCCACCCGATTTACAAGCTGCAATATCTCTTACATCGGAGAATCACTGTTGAAGAGCCACATAAACGCAACGGACCAGTGCAATGCATTAACTGCCAAGAATATGGACACACTAGGTCATACTGCACACTCCGGGCCGTATGTGTAGTCTGCGGGGACGCACACAACTCCGATCACTGCACTAAAAACAAGGACAGTTCCGTGAAGAAATGTGGAAACTGCGGAGGCAACCATACGGCAAACTATAGAGGATGTGTGGTCTACAAGGATTTGAAGAGTCGCATGCGACAAGCAACCGCAACGCGCAACCAAAATCCACAGAATGCATACAGGGCGTCAAAAAAAAACTACGCCAGACGTCTTCTTCGCCAAAGCTGCGAGGTCCTCATTCGGCCCCCTAAACACCACAAACGGCTTCTCCTATGCCGATGCTCTACGATCTGGAACGGAAAATCCAGTTCAGCCTAATTCACAAAGCGCTCAAACGGCCCCAGAACAGCCACATAGCAAAATGGAAACTATGATGCTTACCCTCCAACAAAGCATGATGGAGCTTATGTCATTCATGAAAACGACCATGCAAACACTTGTTCAAAATCAGAACATGGTAATACAGCTGCTCGTAGCACAACAGTCTAAATAATCTATGCAGACCCTACGAATATCAATGTGGAACGCCAATGGCGTCTCACGGCATAAACTAGAATTGTCACAATTCTTGAACGAAAACCATATTGACGTTATGCTACTAGTAGAAACGCATCTCACAAGCAAATACAACTTTCAAATAAGAGGCTATACAATATACCGCACAGATCATCCGGATGGAAAAGCCCACGGCGGAACCGGAGTTCTAATCAGAGAACGCATCAAACACCATTTTCACAAAAGGTTTGCATCAAACTTTTTGCAGTCTACATCGATACAAATCCAATCAAGTAACGGAAGCCTTTCAATCGCTGCCGTTTACTGCCCTCTTCGCTTCTCCATCCCGGAAGGACAATTTATGGACTTCTACAATTCACTTGGCGACCGTTTCATCGCCGTAGGAGACTACAATGCCAAACATACGCACTGAGGATCACGTCTAGTGACTCCAAAAGGAAGGCAATTGTACAATGCAATTATAAATGTGAGAAATAAACTGGACTATGTTTCCCCTGGAAGCCCCACATACTGGCCAACAGACCCACGCAAGCTCCCAGACCTTATTGACTTTGCGGTGACAAAAAACATACCTCGCAATCTAATAAGTGCTAGAGCAGTCTCGGACTTATCATCAGACCACTCGCCTGTGCTCCTAACTCACCTTCAAAGCCCAGAAATAACCGATCACCCCTTCAGTCTGACGTCGCTAAGAACGAACTGGCTTAAATACAAGAAGTACGTGAGTGCCCACATAGATCTCTCCCCGGAGCTTAGCATGGAATCGGACATCGACTACACTACGAGCGCCCTGGAAGAAGTACTCGTGGCGGCAGCCAAAATATCTACTCCTCCAGGGAAGGAAGTAGACCGAATCATATACTACAAATCCAATCAGCATATCGAACAGCTCGTGCGAGAAAAGAGGCGCACGCGTCGTGATTGGCAAAAAAACAGATCACCAGCCTCAAAGCAACGCCTCAAGGAAGCAACCCGATCACTCGACCAAGCCCTGCACCAACAGGAAGAAAATGCTCAGCTGAGGTACATCCAGAATCTTTCGCCAACGAGCACAAAGTATCCTCTGTGGAAGGCCCACCAAAGTCTTAGCGCCCAATTGAAAAGACCACCCCGATAAGAAACTCTTCGGGATGCTGGGCTCGTAGCGACAAAGACAGAGCTGAAACATTCGCTACACATCTCCAAAGTGTCTTCCAACCAAACCCTGCCTCTAACTCATTCGTCCTGCCACTAATCCAGCCAGAAGCTACCCCTCTGCCAACTACCCCTCCTCTCTGGCTGAACGAAATTGAAAAAGTAATAAGAGGGCTAAAACCAAAAAACGCACCCGGCGGTGACCAACTGACGCCAAAGATGCTGATTGAACTACCAAAATGCGCTATAGATGTCGTCTGTAAACTATTTAATGGGATCATTAATCTCGGCTATTTCCCAAAAAAGTGGAAGAAATCCATCATCATAATGATACCGAAGCCTGGAAAAGACCACACAATTCCGACATCGTATAGACCAATAAGCCTTCTATCTGGGTTGTCTAAATTGTTTGAAAAATGCTTGCTAACTCGCATAATACCATATTTGGAAACTTCCAATATTATCCCAACACACCAATTTGGTTTCCGAAAAAACCACGGAAACACTGAGCAAGTGAACCGATTAACATCCGAAATACGCTCAGCCTTCGAACAGCGAGAATACTGCAGCGCCATTTTTCTTGACGTATCCCAAGCTTTCGACCGAGTCTGGCTTAAGGGACTCATGTACAAAATTAAAACGTATTTGCCAACATACACCCACAGGCTACTGGAATCATACCTCTACAATAGGGTATTCTCAGTGAGATGCAACGCAGCTACTACGGGTGACTACACCATCGAAGCCGGAGTTATAAAAGCAAAGTAATAAAAAAAAAAAAAAATATATATAAGTGTGATAATGCTATGTTATGTTATGTTATGTTATGTTAATTATTTATAGCCCGATCTAGACGGGCTATTTTTTACCATTTTGGAGATATAGAATCTGGGAATGACATAACATCTGAAATTATTTAAATGCTTACCCGAAAGATAGTGCAGGCCAGCGCTATGTTTTCAGGATCATACATATGAATATGGGATGTCGGAATTTTATCAGATTTCGAAAAGGTTAACATGTCAAGTTTAGGTATTAGGTCAGCATTTTTTTTCCCCTTCCAAGTTAGTGTACCAATTAGTGTCCCATCACTTGAAAGCTCGTGAGTGTTAAAATAATTTTCAGCATATTCAGCAATATCATAAAATGAATCGTCAATGCAAATATCTTTTTGTACGTCTTCATGATTATTGAGCTCTTGAAGTTTCTTATCAACTCTAAGTTTTCTCCTTTGCTCTCGTTCCGTATCGATTTTATATTTTGTGAGTAAAGAAGAGCTCGTCACTTTTTTTTGTTGTGTTTCTCTGGAAGTTTGATAATCGATCCAATTACCACATACATTTATGAAACTATGTAATGGAGCCGATTTTTCTCCGCTTATTGCTTCATATATGGGTTCTGGTTTAATTTGATTTGTATGGGTAACTATAGGACCAACTATAGCGGGTGGTGGCGGCGGACGCGTGGATGGCTCGGGAAGGGATTTGGTAACAACATTGTCGTCACTAGAGTCTTTGTTAGCAATCGATTCATTTTGGGAGCAAAGTTCAATCTACAAGAAAAGAGAAAAATAAATGTACATTTTAATTACGTTTATATCGAACTAGAGTGCCCGGTAAACTTTTTTCAGCCTGTTGAATAATAATAATCACTAATCTTTTTATCACTAAAACCGATATATTCGTAGATTTGTATTGGAGGTCTGCATGAATACAGTCAAAGCAGCATTTGGTACTCTCACTCAAAGTTCTGACTGACTGAGTGAGACATTGAATAAAACGGATTTGGCAAATGTGGTGAAGGCATGAATAGAAAATTTACCATATCCGTACGGCGAAGCAATGCATAAATGAGTTTCGCGACCGAGTACTCGATTAGATGTGCGCCGCATTGGCGACGCCAAATTCAGGCTTGTTGTACTCAAATAACCGACAATTTTAAGTGCATTCATGCAGACGTCTAATTTGTATGACAGCTATAAGATATACGGGTCCGTATATAATTGTCGGTTATTGGCAATCTTCCCACCAAATTTTTCTACATCGGCTCAGCCGTACTTGAGTTACAAACGGGCTAATAAGCACTACTCTCTTGTTGTCATATATACCTATATAATGTGAGGATACTAAGGGACCTAACACAATATGTCCGAGAAAGAGGGAATAATAGCTAATTAAATATAATAATTTTTTAAGTCGGATTATATACATGATTTAATGACGTAAAGTATATGTTAAATAGCACGTAAAATATATGTTATTCGCATGTAAGATGTAAATGTAGACGTAAGATAGCATGTAAGTTGCCCGCCCGTAGGGAAGAGCGGAAAGTCCACGCCTAACGGGAGAGCTCAGGAGAGGAGCCGTGGGGAAGAGCGAATGTTCCCGGACTAAGGGGATAATGGCGTGATTGCGCGCCGAAAATAGGAAAAACGCTCGAACGCCAACGACCC
Organism: Drosophila ironensis; assembly: GCA_021223825.1. Taxonomy (NCBI): domain Eukaryota; kingdom Metazoa; phylum Arthropoda; class Insecta; order Diptera; family Drosophilidae; genus Drosophila; species Drosophila ironensis. Next base: position 1,475,393 of record JAJJHQ010009506.1, on the reverse strand, counting down.
AGCAGCAACACAACAGCAACCCGGTGTCAGGATAACCACGAGCGACCAGGAGCAGCACAGGAGGAAACACTGAAGCGGCGCAGCTGTCCAGCAAGGGCACCAGGAAAACACAGGGGAGCCACGGGACAAGCGACCCGACGAGTAGGCCTACTTGTTAAGGTCCGTTATATGTGTACGCAGGTCGAGTTTATTACAAATTTTTGGCACGCCCCTTTCCGCCTTCGTAATTTGCATAAAACTGTATATTCTTCGATAATTTGGACAAATTAAAAGCTAGAGACCTATTTCTTTTTGCAATAAGTCTGTTTAACTATTGCGCAGATAATGTCACTCTTGAATTTTTGCCACGCCCCTTTTCGCCCTCGTATTTGCAAAAAAGTAGATATCTTCGAAATTGTAAAAGCTAGAGACATAATTTTAGGCCCACTAAGTCTGCTGATCGCCAAACACGTGCACCTGCAGATCGACGATAGCGTGAATTAACCCGCAAAAGGACGGAGAACGAGGATCCGCAGCGTGCAGAGACAACTGGTGCCGCCGCCTCTCGGATGCTTTTTTTTGTTCTCTCTTTTGTTTTAAGCGAGGCGAAAGTGTTTGTGCGAGCTCTCGTATCTCATATTTAATTGTATTCTTTTGCTAAACTTCCAAGGCTATCTGAGCCAACCTATGTAATCAAAAGCTAGGCATATTAGGCATATTATTCAAATTAGTTTCTTCCTAGGTTAAGTCCCCCATTTCAAGTTTTTATAGCTCATAATGTAAACTCTAAAGGAGTATGAAGTAAATAGGATAGGAGCTTAGCTGTAAGGAATATGAAGTAAATAGAATAGGAGCTTAGGTGAAAGAATGGGCCATAAGAATAGTTTTTAACGACAATTAAACCGGCCAGAGATTTTCCCATTCTCATGCATTTGCATTTAGTGTAAGCCAACAGCGCATCACCTCATCTCTGCATCTTGGGCCCAACGATGGATGCAGAAAAGCGGAGTGAGTAGAAACTAAAAGTCTAATGAAAACAAGAAATGAATGGGAAAATAGCGACAAGTTATTAACTAGTTTTTAATTAATCGATTAATATCATTGTTTTGCGTAAGAATATCTGTCACCTTTGTATATTCATTATTATAACGATATGAACCTCAGATAGGTATTTTTATACCATGTACCTTAAGGTACAAATGGTATATTAAGTTTGTGCAAGGTATATAACAGGGAGAAGGAAACGTTTCCGACCCTATAAAGTATATATATTATTGATCAGCATCAACAGCCGAGTCGATCTAGCCATGTCCGTCCGTCTGTCTGTCTGTCTGTCCGTCCGTCTGTATGTATGAACACGTCGTTCTCGGAATGGAAAGAGCTAGAGGTGTAATTCTTTTTGCTTTAGGTCCGTTATATGTGTACGCAGGTCGAGTTTATTTCAAATTTTCGCCACGCCCCTTTCCGCCTTTGTAATTTGCATAAAACTGTATTTGCTTCGATAATTTGGACAAAATAAGAGCTAAAGACCTGTTTCTTTTTGCATTAGGACCGTTTAACTATTATGCAGATAATGCCATTTCCAGATTTCTGCCACGTCCCTTTCCGCCCTCGTATTCGCAAAAAAATCGATATCTCCAAAATGATAAAAGCTAGAGACTTAATTTTAAGTCTGCTAAGTCTGCTGATCGTTTAACACGTGCATGCAAAATTTCAGATCGAACAATAAATATAGAAGATATGACCAATTAAAGTTTTACCCACCCCTTCCCACGGCAACGGCAAGAGAGGTACATGGTATCTCGTTGTCGAGGAATCTCGACTACAGCGTTTCTACTTGTTTGTCTCTAGAGCACCTCGGCTCTGATCATGGCTAACAGGATATGGGTAGACCGCCTCATTCCGGGGTAGTCTACATGGTAGGGAGGGTCCAGAGAAGGACCACAACACCCAGTCCTTCCAGTGGCAGGGCAGTAGGACCACCCACCCAAGGATCGGCCACCTCCTAAGGGTCCTTCCTAACTTCCTCCCCAACTCCCTTCCCAACTCCCTCGGCTCTGTCTACGATGATAATTAGTAATGAGCCTGGTCTCGGCTGCCGTGCCCACACCCACGCCCCTTTCGACTGAGCCAAGCCGACCCCCAAGTAGACAGAGGGGGCGCGGCAGAGACCACCCGTGTTAGGGACACTGTACCCCAACTGTAGAAGCACACGGTACGTGTGCAAATGGTATATTAAGTTTGTGCAAAGTATATAACAGGGAGAAGGAAACGTTTCCGACCCTATAAAGTATATATATTCTTGATCAGCATCAACAGCCGAAGCGATATAGCCATGTCCGTCTGTCTCTGTCCGTCTGTATGTATGAACACGTCGTTCTCCGAGATGTAATTATTTTTGCTTTACGTCCGTTATATGTGTACGCAGATCGAGTTTATTTCAAATTTTGCCAGGCCATTTCCGACTTCGTAATTTGCATTAAACTGTATTTTCTTCGACATATTTGCTCTTAACTTGGACAAAATAAGAGCTAGAGATCTATTTATTTTTGCATTAGGTCCGTTTATTTACGTCTAGATCAGACAATAAATAAAGAATATATGACCAATTAAAGATTTATCCATCCTTTCCGACGCCAACGGCATACCACTGCAAGAGAGGTACACAGTATCTCGTTGTCGAGAAATCTCGACTACAGCGATTCTACTTGTGTTTGTTGTAGCAGTGACATTTAATATAGGGATGAAGGTCCTACTACTCGTACTTCAGCGAATGCACTCAAGTGTGGAAGAAACTGGACAGAGAACTCTAAGCGTTACTGACTGCGGAAAAGAGGAACAATTCTAACGCGAATCTATTCATAAATCATAAATAAAAGTTGTTTATATTAAAAGAATTAACTGGAATCTTTGCAGTGATACGCATTGGGTGCCTCGGGAACGCCTGTCATTCAGTGACCGAAAGCTGCGTGGATGGGACACATCGTTGCAATAATGCTCTGCGACGAATAGAAATGGTGGATTGGTGGATTGATCTAAATCAATTGGACGATGAACGAACACAACAAATTGGTGTAGGGCTCTATTTACTAGAGAGAAGGAGAACAAGCTCAGCCGCAGCCCTCTTGTCGATACCTCGAGTAGTAAGGATGTCAATCACTTGGACACCGCCTTGGACGTTGAGATAGACTCTCAGTATCTAGCCACACGTTTCAGGAAGGGCACTATGCGTCTGGAAAATGAACAATTTGTCATGTTGGATGTTCATTGATGGAATCTTCCACTAGTTTGTTTTGTAAAGTTCATAATGAAATTTGTGCTTTTACTGCCAATGGGATTGACGAAAATTTTTTGCCATTTTTCTTCCAACAAATCAGGAAAAGCAAACATCGACCACGGACTACTCTTTACCACGACAATGCGAGCCTTTAAACATGTGCTTAGTAATTAGATCTTTATAAAAAATAGTTTTTGATGACTAAAATTTGTTTTTGTTCTCCAATCCCGTAGTATAAAAGGCAGTCCTCGTATTATAACTGCTCGAATAAACTATTATAATGAGTTTACATTTTTTCTTTTATTTTAAATATTAATATTAGATTAAACTACTTTTTACTTACCTCTTCATCAAGATCTTGCACTAAATCATCCATTTTATCGTTGATTTCATCTATCAGCGTATTCGAAGTTGTGACTTCGGTTGATTCACTTAGAAATGCAAAAATGTTATCCAAATCTACAGTGTCTTGCAAGCTTGATGATCTTATAGATTTGTTGTTGGAATTTTCATTTTCAACATTTGGTCTTAATGATTGCTTTATGTTTTCAGAAATATTTTGCAATGCATCAATTTCGCCTTGAACCATTCTAGATTGGGAAAAAATAAATGTTTTAGAATTTAGTTTTAGAATTTCGAATTAAATTATTTTTGTGTAGTTTAACAGCACGTTACATGCTACCTAAATACTTGCAATCTTTATAGCAGGCATGGGCACCGCCTGACAACTTTTGCTCCGAGTGCTCCCAAAAACAACAAGCTGGGAATGTCTCGCCAACAGGGGATTAAGTGCTCGGAATTTGACGGTGAAAAGGAAATGTGTGAAGAGAAGGTCTCGATCAAAAGGGAACCACCGTGGAAAGAGGCTCGGAATTTGACGGTGAAAAGGGAACCACTGTGAACAAATGCTCGGAATTTGACGGTGAAAAGGGAATGTGTGAAGAGAAGGTCTCGATCAAAAGGGAACCACCGTGGAAAAAGTCTCGGAATTTGACGGTGAAAAGGGAATGTGTGAAGAGAAGGTCTCGATCAAAAGGGAATCGAAATGTGCACGTCATCCGAAGTTGACGGTGAAAAGGGAATGTGTGAAATTACACAAACAAAATTTGTAGAACCAAAAAATCGGACGTAGACTCTTTTTTTCTTTTTGTGGTCTGCTCCCAAGCTGAAAATCTGTGCCCATCGCTGCTTTATAGTGTTAAGGTACAAATGGTATATTGAGTTGTAACAGGCGAAATAAAGAGTTTCCGACTCCATATTCTTGATAAGCATCAACCGCCTAGTCGATATAGCCATGTTTGTCTGTTTGTCCGTTTGAAGGAACACGTCGTACTCGTATATGGCAAAAGCTAGAGGGGTATTTTTCTCTTTTGGTGAGCTATTCATGCAGCCGGATCAAATTGTTTTCAGAGTTTTTGCCACGCCCCTTTCCGCCTTCGCAATTTTCATAAAACTGTATTTTCTTCGACACATTTGCCTATAACTTGCACAAAATAAGAGGTAGAGACCTATTTCTTTCTACAATATGTTTCTGCGCTATTGCCTGTTACACACATTTGCACAAAGCTAATATACCATTTGTAGCTTAAAGTATATGGTATAACAAGTAGGAACGCTGTAATCGAGCTTTCTCGACAACGAGATACCTAATTTAGGATTACATGGGTTGGCTCAGATAGCCTTGGAAGTTTTGCAAAAAGAATACAATTAAATATGAGAACTTAGATACGAGAGCTCGTACAATCACTTTCACTGGCGGCTCGCTTAAAACAAACGAGGGAAAAAAAACATCCGAGAGGCGGCGGCACCAGTTGTCTCTGCTAGCTGCGGATCCTCGGTCTACGTCCTATTGCGGGTTAATTCACGCTATCGCCGATCTGCAGGTCGAAGTGGACCGAGGCCAATTCCACCCGGAAGGTCTATCTAATTCCGCCCGGAAAGTCTATCGGGCCTGGTCAGAATCGACTTGATGCTGTTCCACCTAACAGGGGATTGGTCAAGTTGTATATTCGCAAAGAATAACTATTGCCTCACCTTATGGATTCAACCCCAACACGATCACAACTCCAGAGGTATCTTTGAATTCCCGGCTGAATTGCCTTCACTACAAAACTTCCCTCCGATTTTCACGCACACCACGTGTCTTTGTTCAGCTTATTTCACTCGTAGAAATTTCACGTCTATGCTCGCAAGAGGTCAGAATTCAATAATTGGCTACGCGCGTGAAATAGTGCAGCCCACCCAAGATATGGTAAAAGCTCTTCCATCTAACGGAGGCATGATATTCTACCTGCTTTGGAGTGCATGGGTGGATGTGCATTGCGTGGGCCGCTGCAATTCTGTTCCCATCTGCCACACTATTACAGTCACGGGTCGAAGCATTAGCCAACTTACTGGTCTCTTCTTTAAAGAAGGTGCACGCTACAAAGAATCGGGTATAACAAGCAAAAACGCTGTAGTCGAGATTTCTCGACAACGAGATACCATGTACCTCTCTTGCCGTTGCCGTGGGAAGGGGTGGGAAAACTTTAATTGGTAATATCTTCTATATCCGACGTAACTTTGCATGCACGTGTTTGGCGATCAGCAGACTTAGCAGGCTTATAAATGATGTCTATAGCTTTTACCATTTTGGAGATATCGATTTTTTTTGCAAATGCGACGGCGGAAAGGGGCGTGGTAATAATCTGGGAATGTAATTATCTGTATAATAGTTAAACGGAGCTAAAGCAAAAAGAATTACACCTCTAGCTTTACCATCTCCGAAAACGACGTGTTCATACATACAGACGGACGGAAAGACGGGCATGGCTACATCGACTCGGCAGTTCATGCTGATCAAGAATATATATACTTTATAGGGTCGTAAACGCTTCGTTCTTCTTTTTACATACTTTGCAAATACTTAATATACAATTTGTACCTAAGGTACATGGTATAAAAAGAAATGGTTGATAAGGAAAAAGGTACATGGTATTTTGTTGTCGAGAAATCTCGACTTCAGCGTTTCTACTTGTTTATCTGTATATTCTGCCCAAAGGGTGTGCAGGCTAAGAATTCCCTTAGTATTAACAGGCTTTTAAAGATTATACACAATTAACAATGGCTTAAGTGTCTTTTAAGCTGTTTTTTTTACTGGATTCTTAAACAGAAAAGGTTATATTGAATTCAAACGAAAGTATGGGAAAAGAGGAAGGAATGGTCTGCGAGCCAACAAAGTTCATATATTCCTGATAATAATTAACAGCCGAGTCGATATAGTCATTTCCATCTGTCCATATAAATGCCTAGATCTTGGAGAATATAATGAATAGACAAAAAATATTTGGATATATCGATTCTGGGGATACTAGTTCGGCACTAGTTTGTTCGGCTACCTCCATATACGGCGATATTCTAGCGTCTACAATCTTCATATCAAACAGCATTTTTTACTGATTAATTTTCGATTTATTTATTGGGTATTGGGTGGTACTGGTACTTAGGGACAAGTATATGTTTATAACTTTATACGCGTATTTTTGTAACAGTTTTACAATTATATATGCCTGGCTACCATTAATTTATGGCATATGGTATAAAAAAAGCTGTATTTATTTCTTGATTACTTACTTTTCACAATCTTCTATCGTAGGCTCATGGCTGTCGGAAGTATCCCCTATCATTTTTTCCCGCTTTTTCATTTCTTCATCAACCCGTCTCATTTCTCGTAACGCCGCTGCAACCTATTGACAGAAAAATAGTTTCATTGGCTTAAGGAAACAAATTAAGAATTTCATTGATGATTAACTAATAGATTTTTTTATCATAAATTATGCAGTGATATATCCATATGCACGTAAGACCAATACCAATTAAGATTTGGAATTAGCAATAAACCAATGTTAATTCGACATGTGCACGTGACGGTGGTAACAGAACTCGGAACGGAAGGTCTCAAACAAGATGTGCACGTGTTCGGATGTTGTCAGTGAAAAAGGAATTCAGCACGAAAGGTCTCGAACAAAAGAGAATAAACATGTGCACATGTTCGGAACTTAACTTTTGTTCCTCGGCTCCCAAGTTGAAAATCTGTGCTCACCGCTGCATGAAACCATTCATTTAAACAATATTAGCCCCTTTTTATTATCGCTTTTAAAAAGGACAGATCTTATTGAATAATTGCATATTCTGATTCTGGGCATATCAGTTCAGCACAAATTTGTTTTGAAAATTGGCTATCTTTTCCTGCACACTCATAAACTGGGAAATTTTGTGGCGCGTACAATTGTCATAGAAACACAATACTCGAATACAATGTTTTTAGAATATATATCTCTTCGTGTTACCAAAATCAGCCAGTCACGAGGATCGCGCCCGCGCATATGGCGATAATGTGTTGCCATCACATCGTCTTTTACAAACACTCCCAATATTTCTTACGCTAGAAGTACCGAATTTTGATATTCTATTATACATATATCCAAGCGCACATAACGGCAAAGAAGACGCCTTTATGCACAGGGCCGGCAACTGTGTTTTTTTGGAAACTGTGCTTTTCGCGAGGGGTTTCATGTAGGCACGGACTACATGACCCCCAAACCAGACTTTATAAACATGTCTGCGATATTGGGAAAGGATGACTGGCGCTCCGCAGCAGAGCAAAATGTCTACTCGGGCGGTTCAAAGATGGACGTCGAAAGCCATAAAATCCAAAACGGTCCTGGCAACCAGGTAAGCACTAGATCATTTAAGCACCCGCAGAAAAGTGCAGATCTATTGGATTCCCAGCCACCAATGATTTGAGGGCAACGAATGGCACACGAACTGGCAAAACGAGGAGCGCTAGACAAAAACGACAGAGTGGTGTTCAGAACATAATGTCAATAAGTAAGAACGATTATAGTAGACGGTCTCGACTATAAATACCCAGTTATCAGTTTTCGCCTGAATTTTAGATTATAATAGCATTCTCTTGCATAAGTTTCTGTAATCTGATGGATTGTCGGGATAGGATATTTTCCACGATATGTTCCTCAATCGGAGAAATAGGAGATGCAATCAGGAAAGTAAAGAACAATAAATCGGCTGGAGACGACGGCATACCTGCCGAGCTCCTCCAAGTAGATAAGCAACTAGTGGTCGAGACATTGCGTCCACACATCAAAGAAATTTGGGAAAGTCGACAGCAGCATGGAAGAGAGGAATCATCGTCAAACTACCGAAGAAGGGAGACCTCAGCGACTGCAACAACTGGCGAGGAATTAACATTCTGAACACTAGCTACAAGATCTTAGCTACACTTCTAAATGAGCGTTTATCGGAGAAGATCGAACCTAAATTACGAAACGAACAAGGAGGCTTCAGACCACACAGACGTTTACCGGGCAAAGAGTAGCGATAGAGTAGCGATTTGGCGGGCGCTCGCACGGAAAGCAGTGCCAATCGACATCATAAACATTGTGCGAGCAATGTACGATGGTGCGGATCTGGCAGTATTGTACAATGGGAAGATAAGTGCACCCTTCCAGACAAACACAGCCGTCAAGCAAGGCTGCCCCCTTTCGCCTCTACTGTTCAATATTGTAATCGACTAGATCATGAGAGACGTAAACAGGTCCAAGCGCGCGACCACATGGAGCTTAACTCGCCATCTTGAAGACTTGCATTACGCGGACGACATCTGTCTTCAATCTCACAAGCTCGTCGACATCCAACCCAAAGCAAATGACCTCGAGACCCGTGCCAAAGCACTCGGACTCACAATCAACGCATCAACAACGAAGGCGATGCGGATAAACAATTCCAACCAATTTCAACATTAGCAGTAAAAATGTCGATTTTGTCGACAGCTTTACCTACCTTGGCACCATCACAACATCAAGTGGTGGAGTCGAAAAAGACGTGGAGAACCGACTGTACAGAGCGAGATCTGCATTTGGAAGATTGTATCGCATATGGAGAAACCAGCATATAACAAGAACAAAGCTGCGTATCTTCGTGCGTAAAAACCATACTGTTGTACGGATCTAAGACGTGGCTGACCTCGCGAAGAATGATGATGAAGCTGCAATCATTCATCAACAAGTGCCTTAGGATTTTCTGTGGTATATTCTGGCCAAGCAGAACTACCAACCAGGACCTGTGTCGCGAAACGAAAGAGGACCCAATCCAGCAGCAGATAAGAAGAAGGAAATGGAAATGGATCGGACACCCACTCAGAAAGTAGCAGGACGGCTGCCTCAGGTGGCCTTGGAGTGAAATCCACAAGGAAGCAGAAGATTGGGACGCCCTAAGCTAACCTGGCACCGTACAACAATAGTAGACCTGTCCCGAATCAACACAAAACGGGCATCGTTCATACGAGGCTATAGAGGCAAAACTGTAGATTACTCTTCGGCCTACTCACAGGCCCTTGCCTTTTGCAAGTCCATGCACATAAACTGGGCCTAACAAGGAACGAAGGTTATTAGCAATCCAAGAAGCTAGGCGTGAAAGAATCGCTAGAGCATATACTCTGTCTCTGCCCAGCGTTTACCATGAAACGATAAATGAAAGCACCAATAAATGAAACAAATGAAAGCACCAATCTGGAAAAAATAGGAAAACTAGACCCGACAAGTCCTCTGGTATTCGCTAAAAGCACACGGCATCTATTTTACTAAAGGTCAACCAACGCCTCCAACAGCCGGTATCGCTAAGGACCACATAGGTCTATGCGCGACACTCTCCTTTCAGAAGAGGTCATCCGGATTAACCTAACCTAGCATAGCCAATATCTAACATATGTTGGGACGCTAAAGGGTTAGCAAGTTGTTCTCTCATCTCCCTCCTCTTTCCGCTATCGTCTTTTCTAAAAATTTATGTGTTCTTCATTGGCCTTCTGCAGTACTGTTTTATACTTTGCTTGGAGTCGAAAATTACAATTTGAGAGTGCGTTTTAATTCGTTTGTTTGATCGAAATTGCAAATAAACTCATTTGGAATCTTTTCATGGCGCCCGAGCAGAGACGTGCGGCTATTCCTTTTTCGTTTGTTTAAAAACTGCCCGGAGCTTGCAATTTTAAAGTTTGACCATCGGTCGTTCGAAAATTCATGGAAAAGTTCGCATTTTGGACAATTTTTACTTAAAATACTTCGCGATACACTTACCTGACGGATTCACCATACTCGAGTTACATTATTACAACGGTAGGACCAAATGTTTGTGAGTAATAATAAGGCTTGGGAATAAATAGTCATACTTGCAGGTTTGCACACGCGGTTCCTAAGTTATTTATTCTTTGAGAACCGCTTCTTCTGAGATATTTATTTTTGAGAACCGATTCTTGCGAGGGTGTTTTGATAATAAATTTGAAAAATGCGCAGTAATTTTACGAGATTCAAATAAATAAATAAATTACTTATATACGAGTACACAAAACAAGTAAGAGAGATTATAGTCGAGTGTCCCGACTAAAAATACCCGGTTCTCAGTTTCACCTGGTTTTTGACACATTATAAAATACAGACAGACATGTCTATGGGTGGATGACAGCCGACACAGCTGCCTAAAATGCGATTGCCTACATTCAGTTGACTTCAGACATTTTATTTGTTTGTCTGAAAGTGTTGTCTGAAAGTCTGAGAATGTTTGAAATGTTTGAAACCATCAATACCTAAACAAACGCTAGCAGTACTTATCAGCTAAGGAGTCAGCACGGAGCAAAGTGGTTGCCAAGTACCAAAAATCTTTGTTTTGGGAGCACAAAAGGCACTCGAAGGACTACACAAAAAATGTTATTTTTGTAAAACCGACGGCCATCTATCTATTGATGTTTATTGTTTGCTGCTTTCGGTGTTATTGACAGATATGAGTTTGCAAAAACTAAGCTAATGTGTCTTAATTGTAAGGCATCAAAATGCCGTGTGTGCCAGAAGTCTCATTACGCGCTTTGCTTAGGTTCCTGGTCTAGCCGATATATACTCGTCACAGAGTGTTCGCAGTAAGGTCTATTTGGGTCATGTGCACTGACCATATAATTCTAGGCACGGCCGTAGTAGTATGCAGGACCGGTTTGGCAACTTCCATCCTGCGCGGGAATCACTCGACGGAGATTCCCAACTAAACTTAATAAAATAAGGCTGGTAAAATCCTCGACTGAACCCTCCAAGAGAGTGCCAGCTGGGCAATAGACACCGTACCTCCTCAAAACCACCGAGGGGTACCTGGTGCCACTGGCCAAGAGGAGGTGCGATGTCAAGGTCAAGGCTTGCCTTGTACTTCTCGCATACCAACACATATACCGCGTGAGTGTAGGGGAAGCTATGGCCCGAGGTCTGTGGCATTAAGTCTAAAATGCCCCTGAAAGACACCAAAATGGAGGCGAAACAAGCGCAAACGAGGGTTGGAATTTCAACCCAAGCGTCGGTGGAAATCTTTATTGCTACTTCGGCGGGCACGGGGAGAAGAAATCCCAGTGAAAGCAGGCCAGGACGTTTGTAAAGTTAATGTTACAAAAAACAAGCAGTTATGGAGAGGTACCGCACCATAGGGAGACTCGGACCTTAAATCCAATCCGGAAAAGATAGGGTCGGAGAGCGAGCGCCTTGCAGTCCCTGAAGGTACCGGAACATCTTGTAAGATCGGACCTAAAATGACACAGGCAGGTTTGAAAGCAAAAGCCCAGTAGATGGCAGCTCTCAAGAACCAAAGGAGGCGAGCAGTCTCAAGTGAGCCAAGGCTAATGGAAGAGAGCCGTGCCCACCTCGCCCAGAACCCAAAGATGATAGCCACAGCGAGTGGGCATGTAAACAAGGTGGAGGTGCAACTGGCGACGAAACGCCAGCGCTCCCAAGATGAGGCTAAGGCGGCGGCACCAGCAAGCAAACGGCCCCGTTACAAACCAGCCCCCCACCGCCACCTCAAACGAAGTCCATGAGCGAGATCTGGTTAACAAGAGCAATTTTATTGGCCGCATGAAGCCGGAGCAATGGAGGACAGTCGCATTCAATCTTCTCGATGAGCTTTTGAGGCGGATGAAAAAGCAAAATTCACCGTCAGTCGCGTTCAAGAAAACGGGATGGCTAGACGAAGTGAAGCTGCTTAGCTGAAAGGACGACATCACCTGAAAGTGGGTCACCGGTGCAGTTGCATCTATGGGAAAACTCTTGAAGGGGGCCAAGCAAGAGGTAGTGGACAGAACATTGTCCATATCAACGGCGAAGGTAATCATCTCCAAAACTATTCCAAGAGAGAAGGCACTGCAGCTGCTGTAGTGGCAAAATACGGATGTTGTAACCGGAAAAATCTGGAAGGTCATTCATGTAGCAAAACCCGATGCCAAGGGGCGGAGGACGTCCTTTACACCAGATTAGGGAAGATGGCATGGGGCAGGCAGTGTTTTTCTACGAACCAAGAAGCGCCACCCGGTGGACATAAACAAACACCCTGAAGGCTGGAGAGGTGAATCAGGGTCTCAGAATTATGGAGCTGGAGAGCAGCGGAGAGGAGCTAATACTCATGGCATCCTGCTACATAGGCCAAGACACCGATGCACCACAACGTGAGCTTCGAAGAATTGTGGAGGAAGCAGAACTGCGAATGAAACCACTCATTATCGGTTCGGATGACTACAAACTACCAGGAAGAAACCACAGAAACACCAACTGGGAAAGCTACTCCGACATAGTGAACAGAAAACTAGCAGAGCCGCCTCGAATAAAGTCTCCTTAAGACATTAAGCGGGCTCTATAAAAGCTCAACATGACCCTGGTACAAGCGTTTCAGAAATCATGTAAGCTATTTCGCGTACAAAAGAGCTTCAGAGCAGCATGGTGGACCCGAAGCCTGGTGGACCCGAAGCCAAAATACCACAAGAGAAGTACAGGAGATCGTCAAGCTTGCCGAACAAGTAGAACATGATTATGTATGGAAGAGTACAAGATCAGGCTGAGTGATTTGCATTGAGGCCAGCAAATCCATGCAAATCACGCCGCTCAATGCACAGCAGATGGTTCTAGACCTAATCACCCTCAATAAAATAATATGAGGACTAGTCAATTGACGGCTACAAATCGTATTCTTTCCTAAAGCAACCAAATGCTCTCATATCCTTTCCAAGAACTACAGGCAAATAAGCTTAACAACATTCAACCTAAAAACACTGGAAAAGCTGTTGGAACTCCACATCAGACACGCAACATGCACGCTGATAAAGGCGAACCAACATGGCTACACGAAAGGCACATCTGTGGAAATAGCGATACACTCACAGATAGCAACCATAGAAATGCACTGCTCAACCGAGTCTATGCTTTAGGAGCATCCAAGCATACCTAACGGCAAAGAAGACGGAAATTTTCGCCATAAGACAGGCATCGTTCTAACTGAAGCTACAGAAGCAAGACTGTAGATTGCTAGTCTATCTGTTCACAGGCCATTCTTTTTTGCAAGTCCATGCACAAAAACTGGGTGTAGGCAATGCAAGGAGCCAGACGAAAAAGAATCGCTGAAGCCTATTCACATCGCTAGACAGCTCTACTTTACCCACTGGCCTAAGTGTGTTTGGGATCCCGGAGCTACCTGTGGTCTTAAGATATAGATCTCAAGGATATGACGTAGGCCTATGCAATTTTTTAATTTTTTACTGCCGCTGCTGACGATTATAGCCGAGTGTCTCGACTATTAATACTCGATTATTGCAGGCATAACAATTTTTTTTTCAAATTTTTGACACGCCCCTTTGCGCCTTCGTAATTTGCATAAAACTGTATTTGTATTTTCTTCGAGAACTTGGACAAAATAAGAGGTAGACCCCTGTTTCTTTTTGCATTAGGTCCGTTTAACTATTATGCAGATAATTTCATTCCCAGATTTTTGCCATGCCCCTTTCCGCCTTCATATTTGCAAAAAAAACGATTTCTCCAAAATGGTTAAAGCTAGAGATATAATTTTTACAAATTACGTTCAGATCGGACAATAAATATAGAATATATGACCAATTAAAGTTTTACCCACCGCTTCCCTAGGCAACGGCATGAGAGGTAAATGGTTATCGAGAAATCTCGACTATACTGTTTCTACTTGTTTCAACACGAATACATATCTACCAAAATGTTATCCGATTATAGTTTCTAAAATAAATATGGTAAACGGTACAGGATTTCGGCATTTGCGGGAATGCGAATGGGAACTACTCCGTAATTTTTGATTGTAGATAGATATTCGCTATACTAACAATCTGTCCAAATTCGATAGTTCTAGCGTAAGAGATATTCGGAGTGCATGCCTGCGGGGTGTCGCAACACATGTGTCTGCAACACATTTGCACGGGCGTGGATCGTCGTAACTGACCGATTTTGGCAACTCGCCATAAAATTTCGCGCTTTGCGCGGGTGCAGGAGGAGTGCACGTTTTTAAAACTTGTTCTGAAACGATATCCCCAGAATAAGAATGCTGGACTAAAGCCTTTTGTAGCCACATGAAATATCCCAAATTGATACATAATCCACAAAATGCAGTTTAGGAGTCCTTTATTGGAAAAAGCGATTTTGAATTTATTGACGCGTCGGATGGGGTGCCGAAAACATAAGATGCAAAAAAAAAATGTTGCAACTTTATCGATGCATAAAGTTGCATGGTTATAAATTACAAAATGCATTGAGAGACCATAACAGACCATAAGCCATTATTTTCGTGATATGCTCTGAAGCGTTGTGGGAAAACGAATAATAATCGAAAGTTTACAGTTTACAGTCCGAAGCGAGGGCTCGTGCACGAGGGGGTGCAAAAGGATTTGAATGCCTGGCACATTTCCAAATACAGAATATGCAATATTTTTTTGTCAGTCTAATATAATTTTCAAGATCTAGGCGTTCACTCGGACAGACGGAATTGACTATATCAACTCAGCTGTTGATGGTGATCAAGAATATGCAAACTTTAATACGAATTCAATATTTAAGAACCGGCTTTAAAACAAAATAACTAGATATTATCTATATATCTATTTTTTTATTATATTGCATAATTCGCTTCTCTGATGCCTACAATTGACTCCGTTGTATACAATTCGTGATCCGACATTAGTGTATAACTTACCTCTCTAGCGAAGACTCCACGAAGTCGACTTTGAATGGTTATTGCACTGCGTCGCAGTATTATAAACTGAATTCGCAATTTCCAGCCCTTATATGCATGTTGTATTTTTAGTACAGCTTGTTTAATTCGTGAATATGACTTAAAACAGCAAAATCGTCTCCAATATTTTTGTATAATAACGGCGTTATTATGAGTGACTTCTATTCTTTTGTCTTCTAATGACTGATAAGCCACAGTTCGTAAAAATACTTTTGATTTCCCAATTTGCCATTCAATATTTGACACCTTAAGTTTATCCAATATATGCATTATATATTTATGAGTATTTAAATACGATTTATGTTTCATTAAGCATTGATATTTCATTATAAAATCTTCATGGTTTAAATGGATAGGAAAACCTTCTCTTCTAATTCGAATAATATCCACTATCCCTAGATACTTCAATTGATCCATAACTAATATTGTATTATAAGTATTAGGTTTTTTCTCTAAGTTTGGTTTAATACAACGGACGTACCTGTAACAAAAATTGAAAATATTATTTTATAAACATATATTTATATTCCTTTTATTTTTCAATTGTAATTTTTTGTTCTAAAAAGACAAAGAGGTATGAGCTTTAATACCTTACAAACAAGTATTAAATATTATCGAAGATATTGGGTTTTTTTGTAATTTATTTATTAGAAGGCATACGGAGCCCTACGCCCCTCTGTGTCCTTATAGTCTGTAATGTTGCCGCATGGGCGCAACGGCTACTTAATGTGGTTAGCTTTAACATAAACTAAAAAATCAAGTTACTAGCGAATGGTTCCTGAGCGATAAATAAGATCCCTTGAATGTCGTCTAAGAAGTCCCTATTGCGGTATTGGTCTGGTAAGGCCAGCTGCCAAACGATTCCGATGCCGTTGCAGTCTTTCATTATACCGGCTGGAGTGGTGATTAATCTGCGCGGCAACCGTGGCCATATTAAGGTACCTGTGCAAAATAATAATGCGAACATACCAATCGCAGCCCGTGATTACCCTTAGGATACAGTTCTGTTTGTATATGCCTGATTTGGGTGTCGCAAGCGAGTCCCCAAATTTGGCACCCATATCGCCAAATTGGTGTATTTATAATTTTGTACCATGGCGACCGTGGGATTTGGATTCTGATGTTTAGTGGCAATATTCTAATTAAATTATGTTCGAAAAGTATTTGCAAAAAAAACTACTTGAACACAACTTACCAAGGTCTTGTATTTTGAAGAACATCTATTAAAGATTGAAGCTGGTGGCGAAAATGGTCACTAACTGTAGATTTGGTTTTAGAGGATCCTCGAGGATAAGTTGAATTATTTTGAATTATGTTTGTATATTGTTGTTCCTAAAATGAAGAGAAAAAAAATTTATTTTACAATAAATTTCTAATGGGAATTTCCTACAAGTAGGAACGCTGTAGTGGAGATTTCTTGACAACGAGATACCATGTACCTCTTCTCTTTATAAACCATTTCTTTGTTTAATTTTATTTTATTTTTTTTTCAAATAATTCACCAATTTTTGTCAGAACGTGCACAAATACATGCACATCTGTATTTATTGTGTATACATACATACACACGCATATATATATATATATATACACGTGCAAACGAATTGAAGTCAAAGGCTGAGGTCGTCACCCCAGGATGTGCGGAATGCCGTTGCCTAGGGAAGGGGTGGGTAAAACTTTAATTGGTCAAATCTTCTAACATATATTTATTGTCCGATCTCGACGTTATTTTGCACGTACGTGTTTGACGATCAGTGGACTTAGCGGACTTCTAGCTTTTACCATTTCGAAGATATATATTTTTTTGAAAATACGAGGGCGGAAAGGGGCGTGTCAAAAATCCAAGAATGACATTATCTGCGCAATAGTTAACGGACATGTTCCAAAAAGAACTAGGTCTCTAGCTCTTATTTTGTCCAAGTTATCGAAGAAAATACAGTTTTATGCAAATTACGAAGGCCGAAAGGGGCGTGGCAAAAATTTTGAAAAGATGGCTATGTCTGCAATAATAACACACTAAAAGCAAAAATAATGAGACCCTAGCTCTTACCATCGAGATCGGGGTGTTCATACATAAAGACAGACAGACGGACATGGATATATCGACGCGGTTGTTGATGCTAATCAAGAATATATATAATTTATGGGGTCGGAGATGTCTCCTTCTGGCTGATACATACATTTGCACAACGTTAATATATCATTTGTACCTTAAGGATACCATGTACAGTAATAGATCCTGTAGAAAAATTATTTGGAGAGTTGAACAGTAAAAATCAAGTAAGAACGATTACGGTGAAGTGTCTCGACTATAAATACCCGGTTCTTGATTTCCACCTGTTTGCTGAGTTTTTTTTTTAAAAGCTTTATTTTGGTTATACCAATATCATATCTAAACTTAGTAGTTTAAGCTTTAAATTAGTACGCTTAAGAGATAATCGGAGATATTCTAAGGAGTAAATTGTATGTGCAACACATTTTTACCATTAGCGATGGGCAGAGGTGGTCGCAAACAGAAAGAGTGGGTTATGTAAGACGTAAAAATATCCGAATATTCGTTGCATTTTATAAAAAAAATTGGCAAACTTGCACTCAGAAACAATATCGATTAAAGCGGTTGAGATCAGAAAAGTAGACTTCCGGAGCTAAGGCACCGTTCACTCCTGCGCCGGAGCTGGAGGCCAATTGATTCAAGCCGGCTGCAGCCGAAGGAAAGGAGGACCATGGAATCAAAAATCGGAAGCGTTCAATTCTATGGGCAAAGACCATCTCGAGATTATGTCGGCTTGATTTAGAGCAGACGGAACGTGAATCTATTCCATTCCTGAAGTTGGACTTTGTACCGACGAATGTTGTGAAACGTTTTTAAACCAGTCTAGGACTACTGTGGAGTCGCTCCAACAAAAGCACCAACCTGAAATATCTCCATTTTTAAAAGCTCGGCCAACTTTAAAATTGTTTCTGTCTTCAGGGGTGCCACACGCGACCTAGCGAATAATATGAGACGTTTTACCAATTTTGGAAACAACATAAACAAGCTCCTTAAGCAGATAGCTATCGTCACAGAAGCCATGGATTTCCACTGAAGATTGGGAAAATAGATCAAGCTTGGGGTCCGAAGCTAGTCTAAGGGTCTTGGTCACGGTTCCATCATGAAACTTAAAGCAAGTCTTGTCCTTGTCCGGCATTTCTTGAGAACAACTAGAATGTTGAAGGACTTGTTAGCTGGGCATGAGACGTTTTACCAATTTTGGAAACAACATAAACTAGCTCCGTAAGCAGACAGATATCGTCACAGAAGCCATGGATTTCCACTGAAGATTGGGGAAATAGATCGAGCTTGGGGTCCGAAGCTAGTCTAAGGGTCTTGGTGATGTCGCTTCCACCATGAAACTTTAAGCAAGTTTCCTTGTCCTTGTCCGGCATTTCTTGAGAACTACTAGAATATTGGAGGACCATTTCCGAAGCACGAATGGGTCCTTCGCAAACAGTTTGTTTGTTTTGGAAAAAAAATTCGCTTGACCTCGTTTATTGGATACCTATTCCCAATTGGTAACTCTGGCAATCTCGATCTTTGACTCACATAAATCGTATGTGAGCTAAAAGTATCTCAAACACGAGCTGTTGAAGAGAAATGAGTTCGGAGTCTTGGGGAGTCTTATCCGTCAACCCGATCCCGCATTGCGCTACTGATTTTGCTGAAATCTTGTCTTTCTAAACTGTTATGAGACAGTGGGGGTGGGTAAAACTTTAATATATTTACTATATATGTAGGCATAAGCGACGAATCAAGGCGCAAAGGTGACAGAAACGAAAACAAGCGGTTTCGCTTTATAGTAAACGGATGCGTTTTTTTTATGTGCTATTCTAATTTTATTACGCGAGACTTAAGGCCGTAAAATTAAAATTTAGCTCTCTATCTTGTGTCTCATCAACAGCCGTATCAATTCTGCGTATGCAGTTAGGTTATTGACATTAAATATTTAGTCATTTAAAACCTTTCTGCGATGTGCGTCTAGCTGTTATGATCTTTACCTCTATTCCCATTTCCTCATCACTCTGTGTCCGCGGAACTGCAATTTCTCTAGCTTATCTATAGTAGCAACTTCTCTTTCTGTGCTTACAGTGGTTCAAAGTACCTTAAATATTAATTCAAATAAACATGGAACTTGAAATGGTCTGCACAATGAAAAAATGCAATAAAGTCATTTCCGACAGCCTAGCGTTCTCTGCTGGCTGTGTAACAACCTGACACATGCTCAATGTGCTGGTTTCTATGCGGCAGTCTCAGGCGCTTTGGATTGATCTGGTTCCGGTCTACACTATTGGTTACAACTGGACACATGCTCAATGTGCTGGTTTCTATGCGGAAGTCTCAGGCGCTTTGGATTGTTCTGGTTCCGGTCTACACTATTGCTGTGAAAATTAGTGCTTCAGAACAAAATGAGAACGTTTATGCGGCATATGAAACCTAAGTCTAAGGAGGTTCTTGGCCTATTCAAAAAGATGCAGCCTTCTTGGCACTGGATACACGTTTCAATAACCTTCAGCTATTGAACGAGTCTTCTAAGCGCAAAAACCAAGTTCTTGCCTGTCAAAGACAGTTAACCTAATACCTTACATTAACCTAAGCAATACATTCTAAAACACCGCTTCCGTACTCCACTCCCTTGGCAATGAACCCGATGCCTACAAAACAACCGGACTAGCGGTTACAACTGGTATTGCAAGTCATCCACATTAAGAGGGAAGACATACAAAATTAAATTTATATATTCCTACACCCGCCACATATCATATTTCAAAATACGTGTAACAAAGATGGAATTTGACATAATATGTTCGGCTAACTTGGCATGAATATATATTTGTCCAAGAACATCAGCCTAGGAATAAAAAACAGAAACGTCCGATGTTAATTTTTTGAGTTTTTTTTGTAAGCCCTCAAAAAACTAACATCTTTTGCATGCTTACTAATTTTTTATAAATACACTAGAAGTCCGCTAAGTGAGCTCTCTAATCTTTTAACTAAAAGCTTTCCCTTTGCATCCCAGCTAATCCTGTTTATTGAATTCAGATATGGTAAATGTGGACCGATGTGGTCAGCGTCCCGTCCGGTGTCCCACAAGGGAGTCACCTCGGCCCGCTATTGATCACATTGTTTATAAACGATCTCCCCCCACGATAAAAAAAATATTAGTCTTTATGTTCGCTGACAATGTGAAATTTTGCTTTCAATATTTTGCTTTCTACCAATCGAAATTACAATCCGACTTAAACAATCTCCAGAAGTGGTGCTCTGATATCTTGTTAAACCTCAATGGATCTAAGTGCAAGACAATCTCCTTCTGTCGCTGTAATCCCATGTTTGCTAATTACCTCTAAATGTTGATGCCGTGGATCGTTTAAAGCTTATTAACGATTTTGCCAGACATAAATTTATCGACCATATGTCGTGTATGATTAACAAAGCCAAGGACGTACTTGGACAAACAAAAGATGGTCGAAAGAGTTCAACGACCCATACCTTACAAAAACGTTATACATATCTCTAGTTCATCCGATTCTGTAATACTATGGGGTTTACAAAGACAGCATTGAATTGGTGAAAAAAAATTTTCTTATTTTTGCACTTCGTGGCCTGGGATGCAAACCAGCACCTTCCCTCTTACCATAGAATATTACTTTTAATTAACTTGCCTATTTAAGCTTGAAGCTGCATACTGTGGAAGATCAGATTGGGAGACACACAAGTTGTTAACCTAGAAGGTTACTTCCAGTGAGACCATTGAGGCGTCTTAAACGGCAAGACTTTGACAAAATAAATAGATAATCAGCGGACGAAATCACTCTTTATACTGTTGACCCAATGGCTTTAACACCGCAAATTTCATTAGTTTTGGGTGCTGAGAGATACGAATTGGACGCAGCTCGCACAATATGCCTGCTGTCTGTCGCAAAGGTGCCGTGGCTCCGCCTTTCACATTTTTGCCATACAAGTACATACAGTGGCGTGCAAGTCTGAGTACATGTTTGCAACTACTGACTTTGGGATCGCATAAAAAAGTTATTAGTAGAGTAAATTATCCAAAATTTGTTGTGTTTATTCTTTAAATATTTATTAACAAAATCTTATACAAAATATAACAAAAAAAACTAACGGTCTGATTAAGAAATAAAAAACAAAAAAACTCGCATGTACTCAGTTATGCTCATTTTGAACACTTTTCTACAAACTCTTATTTTTTAATACCTGGTCCAAAAACCCTTATTTCTAATTACGCTATCTATGCGATCTGGCATACTTTCTACCAAATTTTATAGATTTCTTTGGGGATAGCTCTCCATTCCTGTTGGACTCGTTGAAACAACTCGTGTTGGTTTGCTGGTACCGATTTGTAGAGTCCCAATCGACTTTTCACTATCGACCACAAATTTTCGATAGGATTGATATCAGGACTCTGTGCTGGCCACACCATTGACCTGAAACGCTGTTTTGCAATACATTTTTTAACGATTTTGGACGTGTGCTTTGGGTCCCCATCTTGTTGAAATGTGATATCACTCTCGAAACCAAGCTCTCTGTTCCAGAGAAAGAACGCTGACGTTCTGCTTCTGAGCGTAATGCTTACTTTTCATACGTCGCCCCGTCGACAAACGAAGAACGTGCAAGATCATGCTCTCCCGCCCTCTCAAGCACAAGCTGTGCATTAACTTGGAGTGCACAGTGTACCTTGCCGTCCCTGCCACTCCCCAGCCTGCGTCCCTCAACTCCGTTATACTTTCTTACAACAAGCACTGTCACTTCGATTACTACATCGAATACAACAAAAACAACAGCAACATCGGCATGGAAAACAGGTGCAAAAGAAGCAGGGTACTCCCATCAACCGTGCAACTGTACAAACGGGAATTAACCCATATAATCAGGTAAAGCGCAAACTAAAAATGCAAACGCTGCTAAATCGATGAAAACAAACGATAAAGCAGACACTATCAGACACTATGGACATACAAGTACATACGATCTAAAAACAGATTTTCACTACTAGGCGAAGACATAAATAATGAAGAGGCTACGGAAGTAACAAAAGCCGCCACCAATATTGTACATACGAGACCAAAATTGTAGTGAAATTATAAACGCTCTAACCAAGCTAATTGGCAACAACAATTTCCACATAATAACATTAACTAAGAGAAATATAAGAAAGACAAACAAAGCTACAAGTGTACACTGAGAAAAATCATCGGTTAACTACGAAATACCTAACCGATATTAATAAGAACCCTCTCAAACGCAGACTTCAATGCCAAGACAGCAATTAATATAATCAATATGAAAAAAGTACCACAACCCATGTTCAAAGTGGAACTCCAACCCGAGACCAAAGCAACCCGCAAAAATACCTGCTGCCTGCACCGGAATCAAAACTGACCCCAACTCTAAGAAATGTGCCAACTGTGGTGGAAATCACACCGTCAACTATAGTGGCTGTCCGGTCTTCAAAGATTTGAAAACCCCCATGAATTTAAAAAAAATCCGCAAAATCGCAACCGATCCCCAAACACACCAAGATAAATCCTCAACCGATTGCTCCATCATTAACTACCATGAGTTTCTTACTCTAGCGCCCAAAGATGGCCAGGAGCATCTATCAGTACAAGAATGGTGCCACAATTTACACAACAACCGCACCCAAAATATTCTCTAAAGAAAATGGGAACCAAGAAACATCTACCCACGGATCCACACTAATAGGACATGCAAAATAACATGTAAGAGCTTAATCCAACAAAAACCAATATAAATGGCTTATTTATAAATATGTTTCTGAAATGCCAACGGCATTTCGCAGCACAAAAATGAACTTAGGGCTTTCCTGGATCATCAGAAGATAGACATAATGCGTCTCTCAGAAACTCATCTTACAAATAAAAATTATTTTAATCTCACGGGCTACATATTCTATGCAACAAACCACCCAGACGTCAAGGCTCATGGGGGAACTGGCATACTAATAAAACAGCGTATAAAACACCATTCCCTGCAACGATTTGGCACAAATTATCTACAGGCGATTCTTTAATTCACTAGGCGATTATTTTATAGCAGCCGGTGACTACAACGCAAAGCACACCCACTGGGGCTCTCGCCTAATCAATCCAAAGGGTAGGCAACTTTACAACGCTTTGATTCAGCCGGCAAATACCCTCGACTTTTCATGACCGGGTAGGCCTACATACTGGCCAGCGGATCCAAGAAAGAAACCAGACCTAATTGACTTTGCGATCACTAGAAAAATTTCCCGAAACCTTATTCAAGCGGAAACTCTGGATGACCTATCATCTGATCATTCAGTTGTTCTTCTTCATCTCTTCCAAAATGCACATTTACAAAATAACTCGCTTTTCCTTATTTCAAAAAGAACAAACTGGCTCAAATACAAAAAGTAAAAAAAAGTAAATAAGCTCTCATATAAACCTGAACCCAGAGATCAACTATAGTGCGGACATTGAAGACACAGTTCTCAATCTAGAAGATTTAATAACCTCAGCAGCCAAAATTGTAACTCCAACAACTGCGGCAATATTTTCTAATACCGTCACCAATGCCTACATTGAAAACTTAGTTCAAGAAAAACGGCGCCTCCGTCGTGAATGGCAAGCCCACCGATCGCCCTCTGCAAGTTACAAACTTAAAGCAGCGACACGAAAACTTTCTATGAGCAACTCTCCCCGACAAGCAGCAAGTACCCACTATGGAAAGCGCATCCCAACTTTAGGCCGCCAAAACCAGACGGAACATGGGCGCGCAGCGAGGAGGAAAAAACAAACGTATTCGCTATCCATCTACTTAATGTCTTTACTTCAAATCAAGTAGCTTCTCAGTTCAGTCTTCCAGAAATACAAACTGCAGAGCCAACAGCTATTATATTCCGAACAAACAAAATATCTACAATTATTAAAGAGCATCTCAAGCCAAATAAGTCTCCGGGCTATGATCTCGTCACGCCAAAAATGATTTTGGAACTACCAGGCTGTGCTGTCAAAGTCCTTAGAACGATAACTGGAGCTCCATAGTATATCCGAAATGAAGACATCCACAGAGACTTGAACATACCCCTTGTAAAAAAGCGAAATTGCCAAGCAGCAGCACGAGTAAAAAAAAATGATCGACACATCCAAATCAACTGGCCAGATGCTTTTCCCATGCCAGCGACCAAACCCGTCTCAGAAGAAACCAGCCTGATGACAATAGAGGCCTAACATAATAAAGAATGCCTATTAATAGGTAACAAAAGCGTATTAGCTTAAGATCTTAAAACTTGTAGTTAGTCTCTTAAAAGATCCAGCAAATGAAATAAAAAGTAAAAAAAAAAAGATTAACCAAAAAAAATTATTGATTTTGTTAACCTTTCAGAAGAAAAAATATATAAGTAATAAATAATAAGTTTTTATAAAATCCTTCTTCAGATTTTAATTTCAATATGATTTAAGAACTAAAGAAAAAACAATTATGTAAATCGGAAAACTGGTTTAGGAATTATAGATAGATATCTATCTCTAAGAATGAACATATTCTGTTGAGCGGCAATGTAAATATATAATCCTCATCTGCACAGATTTAACACTTAATAAACTAAGCTAAACTAACCAAAAACATTCCTAAAAACCTGATAAGCGCCGAATGCCTTGTGGATCTTTCATCCGATCACTCGCCCGTCCTGTTTATTCTACTCCGACATCCAGGAACATTGGAACAATCATTAAAATCGACCTCACAGAAAACCAATTAAGTACAGAAAGTATATTAACTCACACATTGAGCTAAGTCCTTATCTTAACGATGAAGCCGATGTAGACAGCTTTGTTAATTTACTGGAGTCTGTACTCGGCTCTTAAGCTCGAGCTTCTACATATCAAACTACAAATACACAAAACATATCTACAAATCGAACAGCTCGTCCTTGAAAAGCGACGTTTACGTCGAGAGTGGTAATCTCACAGATCGCCATAAATCTCAAAATTAAGAGAAGATTTAATAAATAAAAGCAAAGTTATATTAAAAAAAATTGCGAGTTGCCCCGTATACAAACTCGCAGTTTCGTTCCTCTTAATTTACCACAATGTAAAACGAACTACGCCCTGCATGATCCTTTTAGGGTGTTATGTGCGGACTATAATGCACTTTGTTTTATTATATCCAACTCTAATCCTAACAACCTTAGAACATCATAACTAGTTTCTTCGTATCTTTCCTTCTTTACACTCGGGTGTATCCGCGCGATACGGCGCGAACCTCTGTCGGGCGTGCGGGAGGTGTTTAGTTGCATGTTTAGTTGCATGCAACACGACCGAGTGAAATTATTTATTTTTAATTAAATTATTAATTGATTACAAGAAAATTTTATTGACTGCGAGCTTTTTTTCGACTTTCTTTTTCTGTTAATTTTGACACTGTAGTCGAAAGCTCAATGGCGAGACCATTTAACACTTAATAATAAAATAATAAATGAAAATGATATCGTCTGTCTGCAAAGCTTTAGCGGCAGCATTCTACATTTCAGCATTATAAATTTACCAGTCAGAAACCAAAAAGCCAACCGAACTATTTTCACAAACAATTGAGGTCACACAATCGGTTATCATGGGTCGGTGGTTATACACCACAAGAAACTCAAAATTTCGATCAATTGCATAGAATCCACAATTTTTTGTTTTGCCTGTTTGGTTTAAAGCACATTAAGGGTAATCCGGCAGGCAATAAAACAAAAATTAACCGCGTCCAGAAGATCGACGAAGAACCAGGAAGATCTAGTTTCAACAAATTTGCCCTACTGCCCCTCCAATCTATATCAGGGAGAAAAGCTTCAACCAAGGTCAACCAAATTGAGGCGTTGATCGGGAACGGTGACAACTTTCATGTTGTCCCGCTTGTTAAAGGAAACATCCATGAAACAAAGGTACAAACTAAGACTGAAGAGCACTTCCGAATCGTGTCCAAATATCTGGACAATGCCAATAAAAACTATTACACGTACCAGCTGAAAAGCAGCAGGGGCCTACAAGTGGTAATAAAGGAAATCGAACCCGATATTACCGCCGTGGAAATAATAACCGCCCTTAAAGAAAAGGGTTTTGCCGCCAAGAATGTTATTAACATCTTAAATAAAGATAGAAAGCCACAACCCCTCTTCAAGGTCGAGCTCGAGCCATAAAGCAAGTCGCTGAAGAAAAACGAAGTACACCCGATTTAGAAGCTGCAATATCTTTTGCATCGGAGAATCACTGTTGAAGAGCCACATACACGCAACGGTCCAGTGCACTAACTGCCAAGAGAACGGACACACTAGGTCATACTGCACTCTCCGGGCTGTATGTGTAGTCTGCGGGGACGCCCACAACTTCGCTTACTGCACTAAAAACAAGGACAGTACCGTGAAGAAATGTGGAAACTGCGGAGGCAACCATACGGCAAATTATAGAGAATGTGTGGTTGACAAAGATTTGAAGGGTCGCATGCGACAAGCGACCGCAACGCGCAATCAAAATCCACAGAATGCGTACAGAGCGTCAAAAAACGCCAGACGTCTTCTTCGCCAATCTATGCACACTCTACGAATATCAATGTGAAACGCCAATGGTGTCTCACGGCATAAACTAGAATTGTCACAATTCTTGAACGAAAACCATATTATGCTACTGGTGGAAACGCATCTTTCAAGCAAATATAACTTTCAAATAAGAGGCTATACAATATACCGCACAGATCATCCGGATGGGAAAGCCCACGGCGGAACCGGAGTTCTAATCAGAGAACGCATCAAACACCATTTTCACAAAAGGTTTGCAACAAACTTCTTGCAAATTCAGTCAAGTAACGGAAACCTTTCAATCGTTACCGTTTACTGCCCTCCTCGCTTCTCACTCTCAGAAGGACAATTTATGGACTTCTACAATTCACTTGGCGATCGTTTTATAGCCGCAGGAGACTACAATGCCAAACCTACGCACTGGGGATCACGTCTATTGACTCCCAAAGGAAGGCAATTGTACAATGCAATTATAAATGTAAGAAATAAACTTGACTATGTTTCCCCTGGGCCAACAGACCTACGCAAGCTCCTAGACCGTAATGACTATGCGGTGACAAAAAGCATACCTCGCAATCTAATAAGTGCTAGAGCAGTCTCGGACTTATCATCAGACCACTCGCTTGCGCTCCTAACGCTCCTTCAAAGCTCAGAAACAACCGAACACCCCTTCAGCCTGACGTCGCATGAACTGGCTTAAATATGAATAAAATAATGAATAAAAGAAGAAATGTTTTATATGCTTAATTTTTAACCTCTTTACCTCAATAAGGATTAAAAATGTTATTATTCCATAACCTATTTGATAGTTTTAATGTTTTTTTTTAATTTAAAGCAAATTTTGAAATTACCTGATAATGTGAAAGATCCTTTACAAACTGGTCTTTACTGCGGCTCATGTAATCAAATAAAACGTCTTGTTGAACATCTCGGTTTTTTTCTACAAACCCATCAACACTGTAAATAACGATTCCAGCATAGTGTCTGATTCCAAATTCCGTTTCCCAATGGCGACGATCAGATCCCTTTATATAATTAGGATGAAACTCAAATTCGGAATGCATATTGTTTAAGTAAGCTGAATCCGAACCCTTTGGCATGTGGCATTGCTCAGTTAAAATTTTAAAGACACTTCGAGGAGGTTTTTCAATTATTTCCAAGCATTGTGAATTATCTGTGAACTCCACGTGATTATAACAGATTTCTTCCTCCATATACTACAAATAAACAAAATTATTTGTATTTATACGAGTTATATGATAATATTGTTTTGATTTATATATGTAGAAAATTTTTGAATGCATTAGTAATAACCTGTTACGTTTAGTTGGCATAGTTTCAGATGTTAGAAAATTTCTGCGTATTTGTATTGCATTTTCAATTGTTTTTAAAATTGGTTACAATCATGTAAGTTAACGGGTTATATACGAAGTTGATGGAATAGAGTGAGTTATGTTCGTACATTTCTTAGGGACCTTGTGCAGATTTTTTCTACGAAAACTGAATTTAGTCTGTCAGAATTGGTTTTGAAAACCAAATAACTGTTCGTTCAATAATACAACAAATAAAATTATAGTCGAGTGTCTCGACAATAAATACCCGGTTTTCTGTTTTCATCTGTTTTCGGGTGTCCGGGAGGTAATAACTGCTGTTCTTTTTTGGTAAAGATAGATGTTGGCTATACTAATAAAATATCTAAATTTGGTAGTTCCAGAGGAACTACAGGAAGTGTGTGGATAAGTGGATGTGGCCGCAATATATTTTCATAATTTGCGCGGGCGTGGATCTTCGGAATTCACACCAATTGATATTTTTCCTACCAAAGAAAATTGTACATGTGGTTTGTGGGAGTGCAGGAGGAATTAGCTGAACAAACTTGTGATGAACAGAATCATAAAAATCTTTAATTTGTTGTCTATCTATTATAATCTCCACGATATAGCCATTTATACGGACAGACGGATGGACGTGCATGTCTATATCGACTCAGCTGTTAATGCTGATTAAGAATATATACTTCTTGGGGTCGAGCATTAAAACTAATACAAACAATAAACAAGTAGAAACGCTGTAGTCGAGATTCCTCGACAACGAGATACGAGGGCGGTTTGATAAGTCCGTGACTTTATGAATGAAAAAATTTTTTTTCGGCAAAAAAACTTTTTTTTTCTACATAATCTTCTTTTAGCTCGATACATTTAGTCTAGCGTTTTTCAAATTTTTTTTTT
The DNA here is from genome assembly GCA_021223825.1 of Drosophila ironensis. Lineage (NCBI taxonomy): Eukaryota > Metazoa > Arthropoda > Insecta > Diptera > Drosophilidae > Drosophila > Drosophila ironensis. Next base: position 1,446,213 of record JAJJHQ010009506.1, on the reverse strand, counting down.
TCCTCAAAATAATAGGATTTCCCAAGACTCCCAAAATAGGTGTTCGTTTCGGTAATGACTTCTTCATTAGACTCGAATCTCTCAAAATCCAGCCATTTCTTTAGGTTTGGAAACAGATAATAGTCGCAGGAGGCTAAATCTGAAGAATATGCTGGATAAAGAAGCAATTCGTACCTCATTTCGAGGATTTTGCCCATCTTGATTGAACAAGTGTGCACACGTACATTGTCTTGATGGACCAGCACTTTCTTCTTCGCCAAATGCGGCTGTTTTGGCTATAAGACAACGTCGGATCTGTTTGAAAGCTTTAAATATTATTCGTCGGTGTTTGTTTTAGCTTTATCGAAATAATCCATGTGAATGACACCGCGTGCATCCCAAAAAAATGTGGCGATGACCTTGTAGGATGACAGACTCTGTTTTGCCTCCTTTGGTCCACGTTTACCCCCAGCAACCCACTTTTTCGGCTGTTTCTTGGTGTCTGGCAAGTTGGGATGGATCCATGTTTCGTCCATTGTAACAAAACGGCGAAAAAATTCGTCCGGACTACGGCGGAACATTGCTAAATACGCTTTTGTAGTTGTCACACGTTTGCGCTTATGGTCGAGTGTGACCAATCGCGGCAGCCATCTCGCGGAGAGTTTTTTCATGTCCAAATATTCGTGTAAAATATGATGTACCCGTTCAGTTGAGATGCCTACAGCATTAGCCAACTCACGCACTTTCAATCTTCGATCATCCAATATCATTTCATGGATTTTATCGACGATTTCCGGAGTGATCACTTCTTTTCGGCGACCTGATCGTTCGGTGTCATTTGTGCTCGTACGACCACAACGGAACTCGGTAAACCACTTTTTATACCATGTACCTTAAGGTACAAATGGTATATTAACTTTGTGCAAATGTATGTAACAGCCAGAAGGAGACATCTCCGACCCCATAAAGTATATATATTCTTGATCAGCATCAACAGCCGAGTC